>BFEA01000442.1:1334360-1357417 GCA_003427395.1 Chara braunii
CGGTAAACCGTAGGCAGAGAGAGAGAAGAGGACAACAAACGAGGGGCTGTGACAAACTGTTTCGTCGGAGTTTCACCGACTAATATATTGTATCGTCAAACAGAGCTGCCTAGTAAACCGTTGGCGAAAAGGAAGAAGAGGACAACAAACGAGGGGCTGCAACCAACTGTTTCGTCAAAGCTTCACCGACTCATATATATATATCGTCAAATAGAACTGCCCGGTAAACCGTAGGCAGAGAGGGAGAAGAGGACAACAAACGAGGGGCTGTGAATCGTCAAATAGAAATATCGTCACAAACAGAACTGCCCGGTAAACCGTAGGCAGAGAGAGAGAAGAGGACAACAAACGAGGGGCTGTGACAAACTGTTTCGTCAGAGTTTCACCGATTCATCAGGAGGCTGAACCCTCGACAGTCTGCAGAATCCCCTCACTGATTACAGTGTAAATGATAATCTACCTTAACCAAAATCAAAGTAGACTATCACTCACCCACACCAGATGGAAAACTCTACAGACTGTCGGTTCACACCCCATCATATATATATATATATCGTATATATGTTGTCACATAACTATGAACTAAAAGAGCGCAATTTTTGCGAAACAAACGGCAAAAAAAAAAAACAAAAAAAAAAACAGGACAAACATGAAGGGGACAGTGAAACCATTCATTTTTCTCATTCTTCTTTTGACTCCCCTTTCACCGTGCCTCTCACGTACAGGGCTCGCCACGTTGATGAAGTTGAGCGCGAGCTGCCCCCATCCCCATGTGCCATAACAACCCACTTGTTCGCTGTGAGAAAGAGGCAGAGTGAAGGGGGAGGGGATAAACACAGGGAGGAGAGATGGAGAGCAGACAAACAAAGAACGATAAAGGGAAAGTAAGGGAAAGTACAGAGTGTGGAGTGAAGATGAAGGCAAAAAAAGATAAGAAAGGGCTCAAGAATGAGTCTGTTCTTGACGACAGAGAGGACATACATTGTAAGGATGACGTGGATGAACACATGGAAGACCTAGCTGAGCATTCACAGTGCAACAATTGCCACGACGGGTGGCATTGAGCATGCCCGCCATACACCCCCGACAAATGGCATGTCGATTGCAGGCCAGAATGAAAGAAGAACAGTCACCACAAAAGAGCATGCATTCAGTATAGCGCCCATGGCCGCAAAATGGACATTTAGTGTCCGAATGCGGAGGGTGCCTGCAGTCAGGAACGGTGGGACAGTCCTTTGCACACATGGATGCAGAAACCATGTCATTGTAGTGATTGTGACAGAGACGATGGCGGCTACAGCCGAGTGTAACAGTGTTTGTGGTTGTGCAAAGGAGAAGGTTGCAGAGTGTTGGTACATTGTCTTGCTGCAGAACAGGGCCAGAGGAATGATCTTCGACATAAAAGAGACTGCGGACGGTTTGTTGCGGTAAGAAAACAACATCATTTTGTAAGAAATCAGTGACATCAATCATGGTATGGACCATGGTGCCGTTGTCCCATAGTTCCCAGTGGTCAGAGACATGTATAATGGCCATGTAATGGCCAGGGCCATGCACAATGCAGGCAGAGATGTGGGATGGAGGATTAAACCACTCACCTGCTCACGCATTGCGTAGTTCAAGTTGACGGCCCCTCATTGCTACTTGTAGGACAGCAATGGTAAGGCCTCCTTCGCTGGTATAATTACAATCCTTTGGCTGTCGTTAGGGAATATCAGCATCAAGCTGAAGGGTGATTGCAAGGAAGTCTTATGGTGTATAAAACGGGTGATGGAGAATGTGAAGATAGATATTAGTTGCTGTCAGACCACAGAGATTGGTGAGGTTCTCAGGATGGTTTGTTGGATGCTGGCCAACAATTTGCGATCACCCAAATGGTGTTGCAAGCCCAAACTGTGTTGGGTTGTTTGCTGGCCAGTCGTTTGCAGATCACCCATGTGGTCTGCGTGTGGCGGAGCACAAAATTGTGGTTCATCCGAACAATGCTGGTCAGCCATTTGCAGATCCCCCATGTGGTCTACGCCTTGTGGGGTCAACTGCAAGGGCTGCATCCTGAGCAGGGACTGTACCTGGAGTCGGGAGTGTACTCTGGGCAGCGGCTGCAATTGCCCAGTAACACACCAGCCGGTGGATGGGAAGGGATGTTGGGGGTCGCACTTGGATAACGAATGACAAGGAAGTCCCAAGCAGCCGCTTTATCAAAGACGCTCATGCGAAGCGAGCCATCGGAACAGACCCGTAGATGCATACCTAAAAAGGTACAGGAGCCATCTGTAGCTGTAGTTTCCTTCCACTCAAGCCCATAGTGCTCTGGTGGAGGAGGTAATTGTCCCCATGAAAGAACATCATCAATGAGGCGATAGGTGAAGGCATACTGTTGAGCAGCTTGAAGATCATGTTGACGAATGTCATCAACAAAGCGTGCTTCATCCCAATACAACGTCAGATTGAAAATTTCTGGGCCAACATTCGTTCCCATTGGAATACCGATAATTTGTTTCCGAAGCGTGCCATCGTGTGTGGAGTGCATTTTTTGGTTGTGACCTTTCGATGTTTCGTGGGTGTTTTGCTGGCTTGTGATGGGGTTTGAACCAACAGTCTGTAGAGTTTTCCATCTGGTTTAGGTGAGTGATAGTCTGCTTTGATTTTCATCACATGTACCTTGAGGGCAGTGGTTGGTGCCCACCTCAGGGTATCAGTTGTCAGGCAGTCGTTGATGCTTAACCACAACCAAGGTTAAGGTGGATTATCACTTACAGTGTAATCAATTAGGGGATTCTGCAGACTGTTGAGGGTTCAGCCTCCTGATGAGTCGGTGAAACTCCGACGAAACAGTTTGTCACAGCCCCTCGTTTGTTGTCCTCTTCTCCCTCTCTGCCTACGGTTTACGAGGAAGCTGATACCCTGAGGTGGGCACCAACCACTGCCCTCAAGGTACCTGTGATGAAAATCAAAGCAGACTATCACTCACCCAGACCAGATGGAAAACTCTACAGACTGTCGGTTGAAACCCCGTCACAAGCCAGCAAACCACCCACGAAACAAAGAAAAGTCACAACCAAAAAATACACTCCACACACGCCGCTGGCACTAGAGGCACAACATGGTCGCGCAGTGACGGCCCCGACCACTGCCGCTCGACCTGACTAGAGAAAACCGTAGCAGGGTGCTAGCGAAGTCGTGGATATATCGTCAAACAAAGCTGCCCGGTAAACCGTAGGCATAGAGGGAGAAGAGGACAACAAACAAGGGGGTGTGACAAACTGTTTTGTCGGAGTTTCACCGACTCATCATGAGGCTGAACCCTCAACAATCTGCAGAATCCCCTAACTGATTACACTGTAAGTGATAATCCACCTTAACCCCGATGTGGTTAACCATCAACGACTGTCCGCCAACTGATGCCCTGAGGTGGGCACCAACCACTACCCTGAAGGTACCTGTGACGAAAATCAAAGTAGGCTATCACTCACCCACACCAGATGGATATATATATCAAGTAAAATAAGCACTCTGTGAAAAGAACCAAAAAAATAGCAAACAGCATGAAGCACACTGAGACAGTTCTTTTGCCATTTCCTGTGCAGTTCATTCTTTTCTTTCCTTATTTGGCGTTCTTTCACGGTTTCTCTTTTATTTCTTCTTTGAGCTCGAACTTTACTGTGCCTTTCATGCACAAGGCTCCTCATGTTTATGTAGTTGAGCACGCGCTTCTTACATCCCCATCTGCCATAATGGCCCACTTGCACGCTGTGAAAAGAGGCAGAGTAAAGGGAAAGGGGATAAATAGAGAGGAAAGATGAGAAAGCGAAGGGTGACATAGCGGAAGTGAGGAATGTGGAATGCAGATGAGCGCATCGGGAAGCATAAGAGCATAGGGAAGGATAACAGAAGACGCAGATCAAACTGTCCTCGATTGAATAGAGGACATGAACGGTGGGCATGAGGGGGGTGATGACATGGAAGACCTTGCTGAGCTGCGTCTTCACCCGAATAGAATGCCCGGTCATAATCACTGTCTAGACTGAACGTTGGCCAAAATACAGTAATAATGACCGAGCGTTGTATTTGGGTGAAGAAGGTAGATAAGAACTCTCGCACAACAATTGCCATGATGGCTGGCATTAAGCATGCCCACCAATTACTCTCCCGTGTGCCATGACAACCCACTTGCACGCTGTGAAAGAGAGGCATATTAAAGGAAGAGGGGATAAAGGGAGAGGGACGAAAGATGGAAGGAAGACCAAGGGGAAGTAAGCAGTGTGGAATGCCAGCAGAATGTATCTGGATCGCTAACAGCCTCGATGCAGGATCGAGAATGAGTGCATTAGGAAGGATGCCATGTCGCTGTCGCTGGCCACAAAATGAACATATGATGTCCGAATGTGGAGGGTGCACTTCATGGAGTCAGGAAATGCGAGAAAGCCCTCTGCACACATGGATGCAGAGACCCTGGCATTGCAGTGATTGTGAGAGAGACAATGGCAGCTGTGAAGAGGAGAAGGTCGTACCCTCTACAGTATGCAGGGTCCCCTAGCCGATGATATTGTCACAGATCCAGGTTTGTTCCAGTTCCAGGTTTGTTCCAGGTCTATGTCAGGTCAAGGGTCACAGATCCAGGTTTGTTTCAGATTCAGGTTTGCTCCAGGTCCAAGTTTGTTCAGGTTGATTCCAGGTCTATGTCTGGGGAAGGGTCACAGATTCAAGTTCGTTCCAGGTCCAGGTTTATTCCAGGTCTATGTCAGGTCAAGGGTTGATCACCTGCAAGTCTTGCAAGGATGCTTCATACACGTGCACATGCGTATCTAGTCCTCCAGCGGCGAGGAGCAGACTTCCATCCAATGCCTGCTCAGTGCCGCCACATTCTCTGAATGGCACATCTTGCATTTCAGCAGGCAAGAGACCGAGGGCAACACTCTGCATTGCCTTCGCACCAACTGATAGGCTCTGCAAAAGCGTAATAGCCGTGGATGGAGACGTAGATCCTGCAGTTCAGGAGAAACAAAGAGAAAGACAAGGTGCAAGGAATATGAGCGAGAGCAATGGAAAGAAAACCAAGTTGCAAAATCACGAAGTAGTCCATATAGTCATGTGCCAAGCAGAGAGTACAATGCACCAAAATATCCTACAAATAAGAGCAATACAATGAACTCGAATGTCAATGTCGCCACTCTCTGGTCACACCAATACTGTATCCAATGTTGCACTTACTGTCTGGCGCCCAGCTTCCAGCCGATCCTACTCAGCCTATCTAGCCTATCTACGTTCTTGCAACTGGATCACTTTGAAGTCGAAGACCAATGTACGTGATGTCAACACCAATGCCGACCACCAGCATACACCAAGTACGTTCTCTCTCCTCCCCTCATCACCCCTTGGTTCCCCTCTACATGCGCCTCCTACCCGACGGCCACCATCGCCATCACCTGCCTGCGCCCCTGCAGCCTGGCTATGGGAGCAGTGCGCCTGCTGCCTCAGCAGCGCCCCTCACCTCAGCGCCCGTGCGCGCGTCCGACCAGCAGCGCATATGCAGACACTAGCGCAGCAACGCAGCAACGTGTCCGCATTGCCTGCCAAGTCCAGAATGAGCCTGGCTGGGCGAGGCACTTTCCTTTATGGAAAGTGCGACCCTGTGTCTGGCTGCATGGGCCTGGCCTGGGAAGTTTCCAGTAGATTCCAGTCGGGCCCCAGTATCTGCGCCCAGGCCCACCTCCGCTGTTACGGGCCTGGGCCCTTTTCAGTTGGGCACCTCCAAAGGCCGTCCAGCCTCCAAGTGTTTGCCACATTCTCATTGGCTCGCCGAGGTTGTGTGACGACAATGCTGCTTTCTCATTTGTCCGCGGGGACTGCGTGATGTGTCGGCCTCCCACTGTGTGTGCCCAGGGCGCAACCAACCAGGGCCCTGGGCTCAACTGTGCAGCACAGCTGTTCTTTCTGTAAGCAGCCAACATAAGCTCACGTTGCTTTGTAACCAACTGGCGTGCTGCAACTGTCTGATACCCCACATTTGGAAAAATGCCGAAAATGGGCTTCACGTGGAGATTCAGGCTCGCCTTCACTTAGGGCGGGCACGATCCTTGCTGGGGGCCACGGCCCAGAACACTTGCATGTCTGTGAGGGGCCCATAAGCCACTAGTACCTTTCCTTGACAGCAGAGGCCAACACATTTGGTTAAGAACGACGATTTCTCTGGGGCTAGGTCTACCAGACCTCTTTGGCTGGAGGCACCGGCCAAAAAGAAGTACTTCAAGAATGAATTGCAACTGCCCGGGTTCTGCCCCCCCCTTTTTCTTTTCGTTGAAGACGGCAACAGCGTTCAGATATCATTGTCAAACTGAAAGGCCCCAGGTAATTCAGAATTATTTTATTTGAAACATTTCATAATTTTCATTCATCTAGTTCCATCCGAACTCGAACTCAGGTCTGAAGCAGATATGGTTAGTATCCAACGCAAGCATGTCATGCAACACACTGTAAAAGACGAAAGAGAAGTGGGAGATGAGACAAGACGAAGTGAGAGTAACCCCCAAATGCAAGTAAGGTCAAAAATTTTACGTAAAACACCAGCCAAGAGTCAAAAAGAATGCGCATAGCGCCATATCTTTGAAGCACTGTGGCAACGGGACCCGACACGTGTTTCAACCGGTTGGCCACGACGGGTCATCTTCAGGGGTGACTTAGCGCACGGCTGAGACAATGTCGCACAGCAGATTAATCTTAATTATAACCAAAAAAATGACAGTCGCAAGATCCAACTCAAAATACAATATGAAATTGAGAGCATTCAGATAACACTCACACGAACTTGAGCGATGGCCATGAACAGTGCCAATCCGAGGTTCCACTGCGCTGCACCGCTGCAATTCGACTCTGGTAGGTACCCGACTTCTCCCCTCTCCGATCTGCTCTCTTCTTGCTCCTTACCCTCTCTCTCTCTCTCTCTCTCTCTCTCTCTCTCTCTCTCTCTCTCTCTCTCTCTCTCTCTCTCTCTCTCTCTCTCTCTCTCTCTCTCTCTCTTTCTCTCTATCTCTCTCTCTCTATCTATCTATCTATCTATCTATCTATCTATCTGTCTGCGCAGTTCATCCCTCAATGCTCCCCGCTACTGTTCCTCCCTCTACAATGTCCCAGATCTACCCTGAATGCCTCTGCGGTGTCTCACAGCAAACGGGCGGCTATGGACGCCAAACACTCCATCCCCTCCCTCCTGGCTATGGTGATCTGTCGCAGCCAGGGCGCTGGTCTTGTTCCTCCCTTCAGCGTTCTTCTTCGTCCAGGTCGCTAGTCTGCACAAGCTCGAGCAGCGCTTCCAGAAATTTGCGAAATGAACAACTCCCTCCGGCTCTGTAGCCCAAAATATATAGTTGCAGTGGGCTGTGCGTGCCTGCTTCAATCAGTACCGGCCTGCTTCGGCCTCTGCCTTGCCACGTTGCTATTTTGGGAAAGTTCCCGACTTTCTGGTGAGGCTGCTGCAAAATTGGCCTTTTGGGTGCTTGACGTGCTCCTACAGGTGCTGTACGGTACTGTAGACTACCGGCCTGCTACGCCTGACCCTACAGACCCCAAGATTCTAATCTACGGGACCTTAGACTGGGATAATTCAGGACCCTGTAACCGGGACTGGGAAAGCTTGCAGTGTGAATCCATTCACTCCCGCCGGCCTAATTTCGGGGTCCTCCGAGAAAATCAGAACTTTGACGACCATAGATGTTTAATCCTCTGTGTGCCCGCTTGTAGTAGGACACTATATGAGGGGCGGTCTGAACTAACTCATCCGTGGTGAACCAGCCATCTTCGCTGGGATCCTGATAAACGAATCTAACTTTATACTGTCTCTATGGTCTCCCCCTACAACCTGTACGGAAAGTATCTTCGGCCACAATCTTCTCTACATCATACCTTCCGCTCATATCAGGTGGAATAATGGATCTGCATGAGGAAATGGATCATTAGTCACACAGGGAAGGAGCTTAGAAGCGTGAAAAACAGGATAGGTGTGGAGATGGGGCGGGATCTCGATGGTGTATGACGGTCCATCTGCACCACCTTTGACATTTAGTACTTGCCACGGCCCTCAGTAGGCAGGTAGCAACTTCTGTGAGATCCCTTCCTTGGGAATAAACTCTTTAGACTTGACCCAGACAAGATCACCTACCGCTAACTGTGAAGGACGGCGGTGTTTGTTCGCTTGTTCCATCATGTGATGCTTGGGCCTTCCAGATGTTCTCAGCCACACGTTGCGGATCCTTCTCATACAGAATGGCAAACTCGCATGTGCCAGGTGGCAGTCCCTGGATCTAATCCGGATTGAAACAGTCAATGGGACATCCGGGAATCCAGCCTCTATGCAGCTCGTGCGGGGTCCGCGAAGTAGGTAGGTGAACTGAGTTATTATACGCACTAGCTACTTTGGGAGGATGTTCATCCAAATCTACCTGGTCCAGTTAATGTACGAACACAGTACTTCTTGTAGAATCTTATTCATCTGGTTGGTCTGGCCATTTGTCTCAGGGTGGCGTCCAGATGACATAGCTAACTTAGATCCGTGGACCTTCATCAGCTGCTGCCATTATTCCCCTGTGAACCGGGTGTCTCGGTCACTAAAGATACTCAACAGGTGACCATAATCCTTGACCTAGTGGTTGAAGAACTCTTTGATGACCAGATCTGTCTTCGCTTCAGCAGGTAGTGGTACAAAAACGACAAACTTACTAAGCATGTCAACTGTGACCATTACCTGACTCTTCCCACTACTACTCTTGACCTTGGTGTCCATGAAATCAATACAAATTCACGGGGGGCGGATGGGATAGGCATGGGCTTCAACAGTCCAAGGAGAGGCTGCGTGGAACTCTTGTTCCTTTGACATACTTGGCCGCCTTGGATGTAGGTGATGCAATCATGCTTCATGCCAGGCGACGTACAGAATTTGAGTGGGCTCACATAGGTCTTCCGCCAGCCAAAGTGGCCTTCAATATTGTGTCATTCTCCTAGGATCAGACTGCGTACCTCTTCGCTACACGGTATGCAAAGCCTATCATGCACATCAGAAGTCTCAAAAAGCAATCCATCAGCCATTCTGAAATCAGGCACTTCTTGAGGTGTGGTCCGTACCTTCTTTATCAACGTACTATACACAGGGTCATCAGCAGATGCAGCCTTGATCTTTTGCTGCAGATCGGCGCCAACATCTAGGTAAGTCACAATTGCACCAAGGAAATCGGAACGTCTACTCAATGCATCAGCAACGGCATTGTACTTACCCTTGACTGGTTTCAACTCAAAATCAAACTCGTCAATTTTCGTAGCCCACCTAGTCAACTTAGGAGTCATCCGGGCCTGGGTCTTCAATGAACGTAGAGTTTCATGATCAGAATATACCTTGATGTGTCACCCTAGTACATAATGCCGCCAATGGTCCAGAGCCTGTCGACGGGCGAAGAGCTCACATTCATAAGTCGAGGCTGCAACCTTATCACTAGGGAGCCTGCAAGACATAAACTCAACCGGCCTGTACCCGTCTCCATCATCCTGTTGGAGAACAGAGTCAATGCCATATTGGCTTAGCATCGGTAGTCACAACAAACGGTAAGGATGGATCTGCTACCGAGTACTCGATAAGGGACTTCTTCAACTTCTTGAAGGCCGGACTACAGTCCTTGTCACAATTCCAGACGGTTTCCTTCCACAGCAGCCTGCGAAAAGGAGCAGCAATGGAAGTGAAGTTACAAACGCGCTTCCAGTAGTAGTTGGCTAGTCCTAAGAACGACCACAACTCGGTCAAAGTGTGCAGGGTTGGCCTGTCACGAATTGCTTCTATCTTGGCGTCCTCCGGTCTCACTCCATCTCGATCTACCACGTGTCCCACATATAGGACTTGGAGCTTGGCTGTTGCATACTAGTGAAAGTGAACACAAGTATGATGCAAAACCTAGAACCGACCAATACAAAGAGCAATATAATGCAGCAGAAGACTTGGAAACATGGATCTGAACTCACATCTGACTCGGACTCCAGACAGGCTCACACACATATATGCATCGGTGAGAAGGCCTGACGCTCAAACATAGAAGATGCACCAGGGCCTGTACACAGCATTGCACGGATGAATGTAGGAGGAAGAGACTTAAAGGAGGCGGAGGAGATGGCGCCAACATAAGTCACCGAAATAGCAATCCGAAATGTCGCAGATACAGAATCTCGGAATGTCGACGATACAGAATTTTGAAGTGTCGTTGGTAACAGATCTCCAAATAATCCTCCCAACATCCTACTCTGAAATAGTCTCAGTCCTGATGTCATCGATATCTCACCATCAATCTCTGTCCCATAGTAACTGAGAATGTAGAAGGTTAGAAGAAGATGAAGAAGAAGAAGAAGAAGAAGGAGAAGAACCAAGAGGAGCAGAGGAGAAGGTGGAGATGGAGAGGTGGGGCGGAGGAATATCCTCCTGCCCTGATCCTGTGTCCAGGCACCAACCTGCCGGTGCAAGGTGCCGCCTTGGAGCTGCTGAAGACTTGCCCTCGCCGCTGGAGCTATGGTGCTCACAGGTAGGTAGTAGGTAAGTCGTCTCTCTCTCACTCTCGTCTATGCAGCTAGCGCTAAACCCAACGCTACTGCCTGGAGCTGCGCTAACCAAAATAGCGCAGCGCTGCTTCCTCAATGCCGTGCCTCCGAGTCTGTCCCGAACAGACCGCCGGCCGGTCCTAAGTGCCGGCGGTGGCCTGTTCGGCCTGGCTGGCACACAAATCGTGTCGCCATGATAGTGCATCCGCTGCTCGATTGGCGGGGCCTGGAATATGGGCGGGGCCGAAGTCGAATTGGTCGATGAAATACATCCATCGGCCGATCGTGCTTGTGACCGTGTCCTGCGTTTTATAGTAGGTCGACGGATTGTTGTCCGTATTCCATGTGAAACGCCGACGCCCGAGAAGAACGTGTTGCCATCGTTTGAGAACGGTGACGAAAGCCAGCAACTCTTTCTTCCTAGCGTCATATAGAGAATGAACTAGAGGTACTTTTTGGGAGAAGTACTCGACCGGGTGCCAATCATCGTCGTTTGCTGTTCCAATATCGCCCCAATGCCGTATCCGGAAGCGTCCGTAGTCACTCGGGTACGTAGGGTGGTATCATAAATGCGGAGGGCTGGAGCGCGTAGCATCGCATACTTCAACGCGTCGTCGAACTCGAAGGGCACCTTCGGAGACTGAAGCCTCGACAATGGTGCAGCAACTTTGGAGTAAGAGCCGACAAAACGTTGGTAATATCCAGCCAGACCCATGAATGAGCGTACGTCTGTAGTTGTACGGGGTTCCGGCCAGTCCACGATGGTTTGGATCTTGTCTGCTAAGGGATGAATGTCGTGTGGCGTAACATAATGGCCCAAGTACTCAAGCTCTTGCTGTGCGAATTCGCACTTGTCGCGATTTGCTTTGTACTTGGTCGTGCGAAGCCTTTCCAAAACAGTGTGAAGGTGTTCGAGATGCTCATCGAACGTCCGACTATAGACCAAGATTTCATGGAGGTAAATGAGGGCGGTGCGGTCGAGTAGGCCTCGAAACTCGGTCGTCATAGCTGCTTGGAAAGTCGTTGGGGAATTGGTGAGGCCGAATGGCATTACGACCCACTCAAAATGCCCATACCGCGTTTTGAAGGCGGTCTTGTACCGATCTTGGGGCTGGATTTCAATCTGGTGGTAACCAGACTTCAAGTCCAACTTTGAGAAATATGTGGCGCCGCCCAATCTCTCAAGGAGATCATCAATCCGAGGGAGAGGGTCGACGTTCTTCACGATTTGTGCGTTGAGTTTTCGATAATCTATGCACAACCGGAGGTCCTTGTTCTTCTTCCAGACGAAGAGAACCGGGGCACCGTAGGGCGAACAACTCGGGCGAATCCAGCCCTTGTCCAAGAGGTCATCAAGTTGTGTGCGAAGCACCTCGAGTTCCTTTTCGCTCATTCGGTAAATACATCCACGCGGAGGGACGGCCCCGTCCTCGAGAGTAATCTCGATCCGGGACCGTTCCGGTAGGAGCTGCAAAGATGTCTCCATATCTGTCTAAGAGCTGAAGAATACGTGGGTCCAGCGGCGATGTCCTCGGTCCGTCCGTCGGAGGGATCGCATGCAAGAATCATATTCCCATCTCATGACGTCGTTCCGAGTAACAGCATTGCGAATCCTCGCTGCAGAGACCACGTGGCAACCAATCGAAGTGTGAGGGAGTGGGACCGTACACGGGACTAGCTTACCGTTCTGATCACGGATGTGAACGGCGTGGTTGTGGAAGTTCACCGGGTGGTCGGCGCTACGCAACCGAGACATGCCTAGAATCATGTCGAACTTGGTGTCGAGGATGTCAAAAGACACCGGCTCGCACGCAAGTGGCGCAAAGTAAACCGAAACACCGTCAACGCGTCGGGCAATTGACTTTTGCGTGTGTCTGTCCGCGAGTGTTACATGCGTTGGCTGCGTTTTCCTTCGAACGCGGGGGCCGAGGCCAGCGCGGGCCATAAAGGCTTGGCTCATATAGTTGCGAGACGCTCCGCAATCAATCAAGGCACTGCAGGTTACCTTTCCGATTTGAATGCGAATATAGAGGAGAGGTGCGTCGGTTTTGACGTACCTTTGAGAGGCATGCTCACGGTCGATCTTCGCAAGATAGTCGCGAATATCGGCAACCACTACTCCATCGTCCGTCAACGGAGCTGGTACGGCAGCGTGCAAGTAAGCGCGTAGATCGGCATCAAGGCATTGCAATGCGGCTTGGACAAGGATCCGATCGAGGGAAGCGGCAACCATTGGATGTCCTCTCTCGTTAGCGGATCGAGATCCTCAAGTCTTGACCGCGCAGACGAGTCCTCGGAATGTGTAGGCGAAAGGACCGGTTCATTTGTTGACGGTGCGCAAGCTGCACATACGCTATCTTCATGCACGTGAGTAGGCTGGTTCAACGGTGGGACCAGCTGGACTGCATAATCCTCGTAGGTAATACGAGAACTATCGACTACCGCGTGTTCCCCGGAGATGAAGTCAGTTGCTAGCAAGGCAACCGTTTCCGGCGGAGTGGGGAGAGTCGTCGTTGCGCTCCTCGCGGCGCTCAGTTTCCTGAGCTATTTGGACGAGGCCCACTTGGTTTACCCTTGTCGCTGCATTGGGCGGTCGAGTGTTTGATGTTGTTGCACCAAAGACAGTAGTTGTACTTCAGGCGGAGGTTATAAACCTCCTCGCCAATGTGATACTGCATCCACGGTTGTTGTCCCGCTCCTTCCGACGCCTGGGTGTTAGCCTTCTTCTTCCGAGCTCGTGTGCGTCGAGGAGGGATCGCTGCTACAACATCTCCTTCATCAGAGGTTGCTGCAGCAGCGTGGTCTTCCTGTGATCCGGTGAGGATCGCATTTACATTGTGCCGCTGAAATCCTGGCTTTGCCACATAGGCCGGCTACTGCTGACGACTTTCATTAGCCGCTCGCCGGTGCGTTTGTATGAGAATGTTCGCTCTTGATATGACTGCGTCGAAGGTCTCGTACTGCAGCTCGTTGCCGAGAGCTGTGGTCAACCAATCGCATGACCGAGAGAAGAACTCGGATCTCAAATCTTCGAGATCGAGGTTGAATTTCGGAGTGGTGACAAACTTCTGCCACTTCGTCAACCATTCTCGGGTAGGCATAGTGCCTTGGTTGCAATGATAGAGCTCGTTCATGACCGCCTTCCTTACGTTGCGGACCAGGAACCGTGTCTGCCACTGCTGCTCAAACTCTTCCCATGTAATCTTGGTGTGCAGCGTTGTGATTGTACAGGCCTTTTGCAATGCCAAATTGTTCATGAAGGCTTGGCTGCCGCCAATCAGCTTGACGTACAGCGCCTTGAGGCGCTGCTCGGGGGGGAACATGATGCACGTCCGCCTCCGTATGGAATGCAGTCCACCAAGCCAATGCGTCGGCCTTGTGATAGTCGTCGAATTTGGGTACGTTGAACTTTTGCATCTTGTACGTCTTGCCGCTGTCTGGTCTCGACTTCAACTGATCCAGCTCAACTTTGAGTGCTGTCACTTGGCTGCTGAGTGTCGTTGGGGCCTCGAACTGGCCCACCTCACCAATCAGGCTTATGATATGATCAATGCGCTGAGTGGTGGTGGCGGCTTTACCTTCAATCGCTGTGACACGTGGGCCCCATTGCTGGCCAGTGGGCCTGTGCTTCAACCGTACCCAGGCGTATAGTAAGTGCATCATTGACTTGTTGTTGCTCCGTCTTGGCAGAATTGATTGCCGTAGCGAATGTCCGACAGTCATTCGCGGCAGCTTTTAGAAGCTGCTGCTGCTGGTCTGAGCGTGTCGCCTCAACTGCTCCTGCTGCCAGTTCACAATGTGTAACAAGTGTCTGAGTAGGTAAGCCAATTCTGTTTTCTCCTGCTCCGCCGCTGTTGGCGCCGGTTGTGCGGCTGATGGCACAAAAGTCCAGTTTGTGAGGAGTTCGCTGAAACGCTGCTCCTCATTCTGCAGGACCTGTGTGCTTGCGGCACGCTGTTGCTGTTGCGCTGCTTCGTCGGCTTCTCGCTGTAGCTGCGCTTGGACGGCGGCCTCGTTGGCCAACTGTTGTGCCTTGGCGGCAGCCTCGTTGGGCAGTCTCTGTTGCTCAGCTGCTGCCTCTTCGGCCAGTCTCTGCTGTTCAGCTGCAACGGTAATCCGCTCCTGTTCGACAGCGGCCAGGTCCATGAAGGTCCGGACGCGCTGCAAGAACACATCGAACGCCTCATTGGCACCTTGGACCGGAAACGCTGGCAGGACCATCGTTCGCCGCCTCCTTGGTACCGTCGGTGTTGGGATGCGCGTTGCCGCCTGTTGCTGCTGTCTGCTAAGGAGAGCTGCTACTCGAGGACTGCATCGAGGAAGTACCACCGGTTGCTGACCTGCTGACATGAGTTGCTGCAGGGAACTCCAGTGACTGCCGGTGTCCTTTAGGCCATCAGCGGGAGAGGGAAACAAAGAGTGGGAACAGAGGGGGTAGGGAACAAGCAAACATGCAGCTCCCGGCCCCAATGTGGATTGACACACTAAATCAATAGGAATTTTCTGACTCAATGCCGCGCCTCCGAGTCTGTCCCAAACGGACCGCCGGCCGGTCCTAAGTACCGGCGGTGGCCTGTTCGGCCTGGCTGCTGGTGAAGCCGCGCCGTGATCTGGACCGTCCCAGTCGATCGGTGGTTCAGATCAGACCTGCGGGAAGTGGCAGCCTCAATCCTCGGCTGCCAGGCTCAAAACGAATAACGTTTGGGCCGGTTTCCTGCTCAGTGCCTGCAGTTGCAGGCCCGGGTCTAAAGCCGGGTTGCTGGGGCCAACCGTCGGCCTTTCCAAAGGTCCGGCCTTTAGCCCAGGCCAGACTGGCCCAACATGGCCACGGTCTGGGATAACCCCCTAGACCTAGTCGTCGGGCCTAAAAGGGCCCGTGTGGAATTCAGTATGTAAGATTGGCCCACTCACACTTCTTCAGTTTGATCTTGAAGTTAGACTCACACAATTTTGTCAAGATCTGACGCAAATGATTTTAATGCTCCTCTAGACTCTTGCTAATAAACAGAATATCATATAAATAAACAACAACAAATTTATCCAACCAATCTCTAAACAAATCATTCATGCATCATTGGAATGTTGCAGGGGCATTCGTCAAGCCAAACGACATCACTACAAACTCGTAGTGTCCAGAGCAAGTCCTAAGGGCCGTCTTGTGCTGGTCCTCCGACTGTACCTCAATCTGGTGGTACCCGGACTTCAGATCAATCTTGAAGAAATACTTAGATCCCTGCACCCTGTCTAACAGATCATCAATCCGGGGCACCGGTTCAACATTCTTGATTGTGATAACATTCAATCCCCGATAATCAATACATGACCACGGTTCACCCTCTTTCTTCGGCATGAACGAAACCGGTGCACCATACGGTGACGAACTGGGCTTTATCCACCCCTTCTCACTCTGCTCAGCTAGCTGCCTGCGCAGTTCGTCCACTTCCTTTGGGAATATTCTATAAACTAGGCCCCTGGGAATCAGAGCTCGCAAAACTTCATTTTTTATAAATCAGACCCGGGCCAAATTTGGATTTCAAAAATTTTCTAACCAGATCCAAACTGGACCCGATCTTCAAACAATTTTCCAACTGCATCCAACCCAGAACTGCTTTTTTTGAAAATTTTCCACGAGCGCCCTTGGGATGTAAAAAAATGGTCAACTGTAGGATCAGGACCCACATAACATCCAGTTGTGGCCCACCCGGACCCACCCATGCCTCACTTTTGAGCGACCCGTGCCCACTTGTGCCTCATTGTGCTGACCCATGCCTCGTACCTACCCACCCTAGAGGTCACTCCGCTGCAACCTTTGGAGCTTCCCCACCTTGTCAAGTTCACATACCCTATCGCAAGCGGGAGTTCGGCGTTCACCGAACTTTACCCAACCCTGTTCTCCACCTCTCGTACGTCCACATTGCCTGCCACCCGTGACCCCTCCAACGTCGTTAGGACTCGCTCCCTGCTCCCACTCCCAACAAGTTGGCGTGGAAGCTCGGAAATTTGGAAAGTGAAAACCAAGCTCGCTCTGCGTTATGAAGGCTGCACCGCCGTCCTACTTCAAAACTCTTGCATCTTTTGAAAATGTTCAATTTAATGAATGTATATAACCACTAACTGGAGTCTGATGCGGTGTCATCAAGGCAGCTTGCTCAACTCCGTTAGCCTGCACTTTCTCTTCTTTCCTTTTGAACAGGGTAGCCCCTAACATAATTACGTTTATCTGATTCCATCAGGATTTGAACTCACTAGCTCCCAAAGGGCATTGGAGGAAGAGAGAGGCAAGCAAGAAAGACCAGGAGGGATAGAATCACCACAAAATGGGAGAGGAGGACAAGAACAGAGGGACTTAGGCCGAGGGTTTAGGGTTGAGAGGTTAGAGATGGAAGGGTTTAGGGTTTCATAGAAGGTCCAGAAGAGAACGAAATCCCGGCTACTCCCGAGCTCGACGTGCGGATGACAGGAGCACAGGCTGAGGGTTTAGGGTTTAAGGCTACCTGGTCGATCATTCCAAGGAGCTGGGAGATGAGAGGGGCGAGATCAGATTGGTAAAGACAACAGGTGAGGCTCTTTCTAGGGTCAACAACAATATCTGGCAGATCTGGATTCTAGATAAGAGAGGAAAGGGAGGGATATGGCAAGCTGACAGTCAATCCTCCACCGTGGCGGAGCAATCAATGCTGTTCAGGGGTCCTTCGGCCAGACGGAAGGGAGCGTGTGTGAGTGTTCAATGATGTAATGTTTAATTGGACTTGCCGGTGGAATAGGAACCGGACTGACGCTCCCCAGAATAGAAGGAGCCAGGACCATAAGGCCTGTTTAATCTTAAAAAAAAAAAAAAAAAAAAAAAAAAAAAAAAAGGATTTGAACTATACGTTGTTTACTAACAACTACATGTGTACCATTCAGCTACATGAGTTGGGTTGCCTGCACGTTTTTTGCTTGTGGGCGGCCACACAAGGATGACACAAATCAATCAAGAGATGGGCCCTACACTTTTTTCGAGCGTGGGCGCCAACATGCTGCCACAAAATCTTAGATACAAAAAAATCCATATATGACAAATATATATGTATAGGGATACTTTGCAAAATATTCCCCAAAATTGAGATATATGCCAAAATGCCCCTAAAAGATGTGGGTAGAGCCGCATGCCCCTCTGACAAAAACAATATTTTGTGAAATACCCCAGGCATCGGTTGGACTCCTATCTTTGCAATATATCCCTACCGGGTACCGGCCAACTTTGCAAAATGCCCCACTACTTGCCAACTTTTCCTAGGTGCTATTGCAAAAGACCAAGGCCCAAACGGGGAGGTCCAGATTGCAAAGTTGCACACCCATCTGGCAAGGGCACAACACAAATATTTCCGCCTAAAAGGGCATTCCGGTCTACCCACATCTTTCAGGGGCATTTTGGCATATATCTCAACTTATGGGCATATATATATATAGATATATATATATCGTCAAATAGAACGGCCCGGTAAACCGTAGGCAGAGAGGGAGAAGAGGACAACAAACGAGGGGCTGTGACAAACTGTTTCATCGGAGTTTATATATATATATATATATCGTCACAAACATATATATATATATTAAGGGGCCTGGTCCAGGTCACCCGACAAGTTTTCCACCCAGCTGTGGCGCATAACTGGCTATCCTACCATCTGACAGGCCCAGCCAGGTTTGCCTCTGTGAGAACTGCACCTGGGCCAAGCCCCTCGAGTGCAGCTGGGTTGGGCAGTTTGCAGCCACGGCCACCTGATTGCGGGCTTTGCTGAGAATCTTGCTACCGGACTCTATCTCAATCCGGTGCTTGATCTCCCACTCTACCACTCCGATTGGGGCTTCTCCAATATCAGCAAACTTTTGCAGCAGGTTCTCCACTTGGGGTGGTGTCTTCTCTTCACCCTTAGTCTCTTCACTCACCGGTTTAACATAGGCCACAAATACCTGATCTTCCAACTTCTGTTTTATCACGTGTCGGGCGAACGCAAGGGCACTCATACAACAAACAGACAAATGGGACTCTAGACAGACTCATGGTACAACATCATCTTCTTCTTGCCCACAGTGGGGCTGGGAAGGCAGCACTCGTACTCGCCCAACTTGACATCTGCCATGGCTTTTTCTCCCCAGTCTGTTCCTAAAAGCAGATCAAAGGGAAGGTTGTCCTCCACTAAGAGGGTAAGGAAATGCAGAACCTTCTCTACCTTTTCTCCCTCCTCTAACCGGAAGTATGCCTTGGTCCCCTAGACATACTACACACGAATCTTGCGATTGTCGGCCAGTGTACTGAATACCGGCTCACTCAACTTCTGCACCTTCATTCTTATGCCTGCGAGGGAGCCACCTAGAGAAACCCTAGCACAAGCAGTCTCCAGACAACTATCTGGGTGGGGGCCTACATCAGCCTTTGTCATTGGGGTCCTTTGGTTGGAGGTTTTTCTTACAACACGTGCCTCTTGTGATGTACCCAAGGCCCACTCACATCCAACTAATCTCACATCAACCAAAATCAGTTGCCCTCTTCTCTTCTTCATTTCGGCCCAGGCGGGGCGACGTGGGATCAGCTCATCACCAATGTCTGAGAGGGAGCCACCTAGAGAGATACTAGGACACGCAGTCTCCAGACAACTATCTGGGTGGGGTCCTACATCAACCTTTGTCGTTGGGGTCCTTTGGTTGGAGGTTTCTCTTGCAGCACGTGCCTCTTGTGATGTACCCAAGGCCCACTCGCATCCAACTAATCTCTACATCAGCCAAAATCAGTCGCCCTCTTCTCTTCTTCATTTCAGCCCAGGCCAGACGACGTGTGATCAGCTCATCACCAATGCCTGTGAGGGAGCCACCAAGAGAGACACTAGCACAAGCAGTCTCCAGACAACTATCTAGGTGGAGGCCTACATCAGCCTTTGTCGTTGGGTTCCTTTGGTTGGAGGCTTCTCTTGTAGCACGTGCCTCTTGTGATTTACCCAAGGTCCTTTGGTTGGAGGTTTCTCTTGTAGCACGTGCCTCTTGTGATTTACCCAAGGCCCCAGTAGGAGCAGATGCCACTGCTACCAGCTGTTGCCTTTTTTGCACTGATCTGAACTCAAGGCCTTCCTTTCCACATTTGATGCAGGTCCCCGTTCCGAACCTCTTGGCCCACAAGTCACAGGGCATGTTCAATTTCTTCCATGGTTCTCCCTCTGCACGATCAGGGTGCCATGGGTATCTGCATGGTGTTTTTCCCCTTCCGCCTGAATTGCCATTGTTGGCAAGGGTGTACTTGCCTGTACCCCTATCTTGCTGTTGGAGGGCTCGGTCGGTGCTACCATGTGGGGGTCCATAACCCCTACCTCTCTTTGCGCTGCCTTCATTGCTGCACTTCCCCTCATAGGCATGTCCTCTACCATCCCAACCACGACCTCCTCTACCTTGGTCGCCTCTTCCTCCTCGTCCTCCCCCATGGACCACAATAGAGAAATCACCTCCTTGGACTCCACCACCGTTCTCATCCAATCCATACTTAATTTGAACATAAGTTAGGGCTTCACAACCTCCTTCAAACATCACTACCAGGTTGTCCTTGCCCGTAATACTTCATGAAATGGTCTTACCTTTCCAACTCTTCGAAGTCCTTGCTTCTTGGAGAAAACCAGCCTGATCCACCGCCATCTTGCTAAATTGGTCATAGGTCATACCATCCTCGTAGAGATTACTCTTGATGGGGCAAGCAAGAGCTCTAGCAAAGTTGCTCAGAATCTGCTCAGGAGTCAGTCCATGATCGGGCTAGGGGGAAAGGGGTGAACTCGTAGGAGGTTCGAAATGCGGTTGGTCCGTGGAAACTTCACTTGGAAGAAAAAAATATGGCACTTCTGGGGAAAGTGGTTGGGGGGGGGGGGGGGCAAATGCAGCAACCTGGCAACAGGCACTTGGAAAAAAAAAAAGTTATGTGAATGTCGTAGCGGGTGCTTGTGGTTGTAGAGGGGTTGAAAGGTGTTTGTGGTTATAGCGGGTGCTGAAGCGGTAACTGTCGTACAGGGATTTAAAAAATAACATAAAATGAACGTCCTATGACTCCTATCATCCTATGTGCACGACGTGCTTCGGGGAAGGGGTGAATGGTGGGTGTGGGCCGTGTGGTTGTAGGCTTGTGGGAAGTTCTAGCGGTGTAGGGGGTGCAAAAGCGGTAACCGGGCGAACGATACTTGGAAAACAAACAAGGTATAAGGGCCACTGTCGGGAGTGTCCCACTGCACTTGAGTATGTGAAAAAATATATATTCCCCAAGGCATTGAAGGGTTTGGGAACTTCGGGGAAAGTGGTTAAGGGTTGGTGTTGTTCTAAGTTTAACTTCTAACCCAAGGGTTATAAGCGTTGTTACGAAGAGTCACCGCATATTTGTTTCTATGTTGTCCTCATTTCATTTTTGTTATTTTGTTTTTGTTTGTTCCTTCTCTTGTTTGTCGATGTGGTTATGAAACTTATGATCCATCTTTTTCAGGGTGATTCTTTGGTTCTTGAGTGTAGTTGTCTGGCGCCGCACTTTGTGTCGTGTACTCTTCGTTAAATTCTCTTTGGGGTACGCATCATGTCCAACCCACACGACAACACTGGGAAGGGGCCCGCGGACTCTTCCTCGACACCAGGGACGAAGTCGGACGCTAGTAAGAAAGGCCACAACACGAAGACATTTGATTCTCCTTTCAAGGTTGATCCGAAAGCAGATGGGAAACAAGATGACCCTGTTTGACATTTTATCGCTCGAGATCATTATTTGGGTGGATCCACTGCGTTGGCAAGAAAGAACGGTTGTCGTTGTATGTGCCGATTATGTGGTCGTTCTATTTGTAGGGGTGCTTGCGGTGCGAAGGAGCACTTTTACCGTAGCGAGGGCTACAGATGCGGAGTGGTGACTCCACTGGTATGGCACACAATTCAGTCAAAGGATATGTCTAAGTGACATGTGCAGTTGGTTTCTGTGGTGCAGGCCTTGCGACTCTGCCTCCAGGTCATCATTCATTTCAATGGCCACCGATTCGTTTTCCCGAGGACACCGTTCCACCCCCCTTGTCGTCCACCGCCCCCTCGGAGGCAGTAGCGTCTCCACATCCTCCTCGTGCAGTGCTTCCCCCAGGTTCTGGGGGAGTCTCATCTGCACCGATTCATCCAACATTTCGTGCACCTGTTGCTGGCGCGGTTTCTTGTGGGGGTGCACATGTTGAGCGTCTCACACCATCGTTGGCAGCACAAGGACCCGTGCCAGTTTTGGGCCGGGTGCCACCTGTGCAGTTTAACGAGGCTGGGACACATGCTTTCGTTGAGGGTCGTAGGTGGGGGAAGGATGCAGGCACATTAGCCGGCCATGCCCTGTTGTTCACTGGTAATAGGCACAAGACTGAAAGAGTTTCACGTACAGCCGCATGTCCTCTCGTGGCGGCACCGGCCGCAGAGGGGCATCATTCTATTCGTTATGACTGGTTACCACCCCCTCCTTCGCAGTCAGGAGGTCCCACGAATGACTTGCCATCGACCCATGTTGAAGAGGCCGCTGCAGTGCTCCCCGTTGCAGTTTTTGATGCGTAACCCACTTCTGCGCCTGCAAACGCCCCAACCTCGCAGTATGGTGTTTTTGGCACGTTGGATCCTTAGCAAAAGTTACGCAATATTCCTCTTGGCCAAATTGCATCACCCACTACTGCGGGTGGCGTGTTGGATTAGTTAGTTTGTGGCGTTGTTGCATGAGGGAGGGGCAGTTTAAGGCAACAGGCGGTGACCTCATATTATTCTGACCCTGTAGAGCACGCATGGCACCTGCAGATCATGGGATTCATTGTTGAGAGTGGCATGTCATTCAACTGCGTGAAGCTTGAAAGCTTCAAACGCATGTTAACGATCATCATCCCACCAGGAGTTCCGGGAGTGCCTACCCCCAAGGGCCCCAACACCCCCAAGGCCTCCAACTTCCCGTACAGTTGTACCCCCTGCCCGCGCACAGCCAACCCCGACGGTCTTCAGTGGGAGCCACTGAGACCTAGCTGCCGTACAGCCCCAACCCTCCCACCAAGAGTTCCGGGAGCACCTACCCCAAGGGCCCCAACACCCCCAAGGCCTCCAACTTCCCGTACAGTTGTAMCCCCTACCCGCGCACAGCCAACCCCGACGGTCTTCAGTGGGAGCCACTGAGACCTAGCTGCCGTACAGCCCCTACCCCCAGAGCCCCAGCCCCCGCCAAGGTGTGAGCCATTTATCAGTGGTCCATGACTCCACTCACAGCCCGCACCAATTGTGCCACGAACACCTGCAGTGCCCGCAGACGGCCGCAGACTCGCAATGCCCTGCAGGGCTTGCAAGGCCCTGCACCACAAATCCCCAACCCCCGCATCACCAACCCCTATTGCCGTTACCCCGCACGGGCCCTATCCGGGCTACCCCCCAGCTCCCCAAACCACACCCCACTCCCCCCCTCTTCCCTCGAGAGGGGCCCCCACCCCGCCCCCAACAAC
>BFEA01000442.1:1366728-1376790 GCA_003427395.1 Chara braunii
GTGTGAGAGAGAGAGAAGAAACCGTGTGAGAGAGAGAAGAAACCGTGTGCTGACACTATCGGACCGAAGAAACCGCCCTTATCAACGGGCAACAAAGCGGGGCGACATGCACAAAGGACAAAAAATATGGCGGTGCATCTTTCCATGTTCTGGCGGAAGATTCATTCATACGTTGGGTGGTGGAGAGCGAAGTGCCGATGAATCAGGTAAAACACGTAACGTATCTCTGGAATTTTTTCTATTTTTTTTTTGCAGAATCTCTGAACAAATGAGACTGAATCCTCCGCTTGAACATGGAAAGATACATTGCCATATATGTCTTGTTGTGCATGTTGAGAGTAGTGCAGTGAGCCCGTTGGTGAACATTACCGTTGAGGTTCTGACAGGTTGGACGCGCCGGGCTTCACTCGTGCAAAGAAATTCTGATGTTCTTCCTTTACGTTTTTTTCTTTTTATTAAAAAAAAAAAATTCCAGGAAAAACGGCTGTGCGAGGCTACGCCCGCTCAGCCCCTACGGGGCCCTATTTGCAGCACGTCGGCCGCCCTAAGTGAAGGCAGGCGCGACAGGCCCTCAGGGCCTCGATTTTCAGGGTACCCCGACTGGGGAAATTCAGACAGTTGCGCTGCGCCAGTTGGTTGAAGGCGCCCAGGCCCAGGCCATATTTTGCAAATGTATCTGAATGGTGACCTGGGCCAGACGCGTGCGAAAGGCCGTGAGCAGGCCAAGGGCAGTTGGGCACATGCAACCAACAGGCCCTGGGCCTGCGTGTGAGGTCTGGGTCTGTGCCTACCGGGGCCTACTGGAAAGCTTCCAGGACTGGACGCAGGCAGGCCACTTCGATATAGGGAAGGGCCTGCCTCCTCATTCGGCATTCGGGTGCTGGCTGCATGCTGCGCGAGCGCTGCTGCGCTCTTTGCTGGCTGGCTGGCACTCACGCTCTCACGGGCGMGCAGGAAGTAGCGGGCAGCCATAGCCGAGCTGCTCCGCTGTGAGCTGGGTGTGACGCAGGGTGGTCCTTGGGTGATAGTGGCATCTGTGTGGTGTGGATCGGGGTTGTGAGTGTTGCGAGAGACATACCTGGTGCTGGAAGCGTGCGGCATTGTCCGCTGTATGCTCGTACTTCAGGAAGCTGTTGAGGTCAACATCGGCATTGTAGTATTAGGCTAGATAGGATCTGTAGTCTGGGCGCCGAGCGCCAAGATGATGATGAGAGACTATTTCAGCATTGTCAATTACGAACTATTGGTGTGTTCTTATTTGGTGAATCTCGTGATGCATGTCTGCTGTTCGTTCGAGGTCAAGACTATCTGGACACATATGTATGATGCTGTTTGATTGCTGGAGTTCGCTAATGCTCATCTTCCTTGCAATTTGGTATCGGAGCTGTGGTACGGTGCGCTCATCTGGCGCTTGTCTCTTTCCTTATGCGGTACATACGTGCGGTCTGCTACGTAAGTGGGCTGTGATTGGTGTGTAGTGAGGAGGGGAAGTGACAAGTATTGGCGACCCAGGTGTTGAGGGGCATCGCCTGGAAGGCTAAGGTGTGAATATTGGGTGTTCGCAGTGTGATGAGAACTATCCGTTGGGTGATTGAGGCTGAGGTGGAACGGCGAAACGCAGGTTGTGCCGATGCTGTGACTGGTCATCGCAATCATCTTCAGATCATCTGGTGAGAATTATCTCTATGATTGGGGGCAGCTTGAATGAGGTACGTTGCTCTTAACCTTATCTACCCTCTTCATCACTTCTTACCGTGAGGTTGTGAGTTYTGTCTTGAGAGTCCTCTCATCGTGAGGTGTCGTGTGCGCTCAACCTTGAGAGTCGTGATTGTTCACGTGGAGCATCTGGGGGAAGACGGGCGGAGCTTCTTGAAGGGCCCTGGACGAAGCACTCGGGTCACGGTCACCATGCCAACCCGCTGGGACTAGCACACGCATGCTTCGCTGCAAGTCGTTGGTTCTGCTGCTTGCGCAAGATAGAGGTTAACTCGAGTATGGCAGCCTCTAAAGACGCATACCAGACCGTCTATAAACATTTCTGGTTGGGGACTCGGCTCTGATCTGGCTGTGATCGTCGTCCGGCTGCGACGTAAAATAATTCCTGGAGTCACTTGGGGGCGGACGTTAAATTGCCTCTTGATCAGCAAGATTATCTGAGTGGAAGGCTCGTCGGCGTACGAGGATAAATAAGAGTGTTGTGGCTGCCTTGCTCGAAACCTGGGGCACAGGGGTGGGACCGGATTGCACACCTTCAGACACGCTTGACTTCAGATGATTAGGGACGTGACACTGTGACATTGAGAAGAACTGTGGGAGGGGTAGGTTCCAGGTGATAAGTTCGGGTTTAAATTTCATGCTATGAACAGACGAAGTCAGTCAACATTATTTTTATTTTGATTAGTTAGATGGACAGCCATGTGACATCTGACAGACAGCATTAGTTTAGAATAATGTTTATTCCTGATGCTTTCTCTTTTTGAGAACTAATCTTACTAAAAATAGTATTGACGGTAGGAATCTGACTAACCTGTTGACCCCAAATGAGATCTGTTTAGCCACCATTAAATAGTTGGTATGTGCATTATGCTGCGGTAGGCATCTAGAATGATCTAGTGTAGACATTGCACAGTGTTGTAGTCCATGAGCGACACAGGGGACACTGGAGAGGACGACCGCAGGATCTTGCGATCTGCCAGAGGCCCGCTAACTCACGTGTCCTTAGGACCGGAGGGTGATAGGGAACTGTTCCGCCGGCAGAGGGAGAGGCAGCAGCAGCAGAGGAGAGCTAGAGCAGCTGAGGCCAGCAGAACCTTAGTTGGCGAGGCCGGTGCTACAGCAGCCATGGCTACCACAGCCATGAGCACGTCTGCGCAGCATACTTCCCAAGTCGGTAGTTCAGGTACCGCCGGGTCCACGATCACACAGACCGTGAGTCAGTCCACTGGCTTAGTGGCAAGCCAGCTCGCGGTGTTGACCCCAGAGGATGTCGCCATCCAGCAGGCAGCCCTGCAAGAGGCACAACTACAGCAGGCATTAGGACAGATAAAAAGGGAGAAGGAGATGATGATTAGAAGAAGAACCAGGATGCAACGGAGAGGGGCAGACATAGAGGAGTTAGAGACGATGGACCTGACGGATATGGATGATGATGTGAAGGTAGTTAGGAGGGCCCTACTAGGCGTAATTGAGATGCAGGAGCATCAAACTACCATCCTTCAGGACATTCAACAAAGCCTAGCCGTGTTGGCAGGCCGTGCTCAGGCAGCACCATCACCAGTCGGGCCTGGTGCCTGGCCCGTGCCATATCCTCCTTTTTCTATCCCACCGGTGATAGGTGTATCCCCATATGTAGCCCCGTCAATGGTTGCAATCGTTTCCTTGGGCATGCCGCTGTCAGGAGGGGTAACAACAGGGAGTACTTTACAGGTTCCTGTACAGACAGTGTTCACTCAGAGTCCGTTGTAGGTTGCGGTCACCACGCAGCCTGCTGTCTCGCAACCTGTGCAGCCACAGGGCACACAACCCTAGCAGCTAGCACAACAACCTGTATCACCGGGTCAACAGCCCGGGGTGGTGCAGGGACCGGGACAAACTCAGTGGGTTCCGAAGATGACCATCGCCGCTCCCAAACCTTTTACAGGGGACAAGAGAGGCGAAGACCTTGACACTTGGTTGAGGGCAGTGCCGGTCTACGTCAGGTGTAAACTCACCTTGCCGCAAGAAGAAGTGCTTGTGGCTGCATCCTACCTAGAGGGTAGTGCAGCAAGATGGTTGAGTGGTTTAGTACAACTCCAGGGGCACGGTCATGACTTCCGCTCTTGGGTAGTCTCTCAGAAACTGGAGGACTTCCTGAAGATGGTGGAAGAGAGATGGCATGATCCTCAGGAGGCCCCAAAGGCCACTGATGCGATCCTGACACTGCACACGCGGCAGTTTAAGTCAGTTAGGGAAGCCACAGACGCTGTTGAATGTTTAATCTGTGTCCCAGGTGTTCGCTATGACCCCCAGGTCCTGTTGACTTCGTACTTGAGATGCTTATCCCAGCCTCTCAGGAACCAGTTGGCAAAAGAGGCCAACATCAATATGCACCAAAGGTCGCCAAACCAGTGTTTTATCCCACCCACATCCAACCCAGTCCAAGCCTTGATATGTCATATCTACCCGCACCCAGTGCCACCCATGTAAAAAAAAATTATTTTACCCTGACCCAGCCCACCCAAGCTAATGAAACATTTTCGTACCCGTACCCAGCCCACCCAGAATCTGCAGTGGAACCCTTACCCCTACCCAGCCACACCCACCCCTAGATTTAATCCGCCCGCATCCGCCCGCACCCACGAGCAATTTTCATCCACCCGTGCCCGACCGTACCCATGCCCAAAGTTTACCACCCAGCATGCCCTTCTTACTCTCCACATACACAACGGATAAAAAATATGGCAATGTATCTGTCCATGTTCTAGCGGGCAATTTAGTCTCATTGAGCACATTTGGAGACTATTGGAGCGAGGCCCGTTGCTAGGCCACGCCTATTTTGCACATTTCGAGAGTAGCGAAAAAAGAAAACAACCAGGCCTAATTCCTACTAGTGGTAGGACCAGGCTTGAATACCTGGGGAGGCTGGGAATAAAAAATGGAGGGTGCAGGCCAAATACGTAATGCCGCATGACCCTAATACAACCTACATGTCCTATACTAGCCTAGTATACAGGCCTACAGACTTCGGGTCACCCGAGCGAAACCTCTACCCGACCGTACCCACCCACACACTTTTCCAACACCCAGCCATACCCCCCCAAAACTTTCCCAACCCACCCAATTCCACCCAACACATTTTCACACCCAGCCAAACCAGCCCACACCCTTTCTGCCACACCCGCACCCAACCAAAACTGTCGGTTACGGCTGGGTACGGTCGGGTCAGATCACGGCCACCCGTTGGCGACCTCTAATATGCACAACTTTCCTTCGTTCAACAAGGCGGCCCTAGACCTAGAAGCAAAGATAGGGCATGGACAGACACCCACTACGGACGGGAGGAAGAAGACACTGCCTCCCAACTGGAAAGCGAANAAGATAGGGCATGGACAGACACCCACTACGGACGGGAGGAAGAAGACACTGCCTCCCAACTGGAAAGCGAAGGGTCGCATCATGTTTGTCGACAATGATGGTTCAACCATCGAGTTGGATGACAACTTCCAGGACGGAGTAGGTGCTGAGGCGGGTGGCGAAACTTCAGAGGGTGGAGTAGTCGCCGCCGTAACTCAACAAAAAGGTAAGGGGACCGGTAGACGCCGAGGGGGCTCCCGGTCTAGGAATCAAGTAGACCCTAATGCTCCCCCATGGGAGAAAGTAGGTCTTTCAGAGGACGTGTGGAGAGATCGGTGGAATAGCCAGGCCTGCATTCGTTGTGGCCAATACGACCATAACCAGTTCAAATGTAGGAATAAGAAAGTCACCGATAAGATCCTGCCTACTATGGGGCAGGCGGTAGGATCCTCATCTCCCGTAGGTAGCAATGTTGCCAGTTCATCAGACACTGCTCCGGGAAACACATCAGGCTAGTAGGAATAGTAGTTGTTCCTACTAGGGACGAGGTGGTGGAGACACCCTCGCCATCTCGCATCATGGCCCAAGCTACCGATTCCCTTGTCGTCCCGCAAACACATTCAGACCCATCGACCCTTTGCTCGATGAATGTGTTTGAATCCTTAGAGGAGCTAGAGGAGGAGTGGTCTAGACTAGACCCGCTAGCTTCTTGGACGACACTAGCTAAAGCCCCGAAGGGTGAGATGTTTGTCAGCGAGATAGTCGTAGGCGGCCGCAAGGCCGGGGCCTATTATGACACTTGCTCGACACGGAACTTTATTAGTCGCGCGTGCGTTGAGAGGCTGCGTTTACAGGGGCAAGTGCAGCGCCTGAGTCGACCTGTGCCAACAAACAGCGCATGGTAGTTAATGACTACCTTTAGGATGTAGAATGCCTGTTCCCGTTCGCGGGAGGGGAGTTGAGGCATCGTGTCTCATTCCTAGTGAGCGATGATCTCCCTATGGATATCTTGTTAGGTATGTACTACCTCTCTGTGGCACAGCCCCAGTTTGACTGGGACCGAAAACCAGGTGGAGGGACCGCCAGACTACACAAATTCAAAGCTAGTAGTCTGATCGATTCCCATGGATGCATGTGTGCGGCCGCGTTCTATAACTACTATAAGCAACATCAGGAGGAGGGTATGTACTTAGTTTATGTCTCTGCTGCAGGCGAGCCGGTGAAAATGCCGCCGGAGATAGAGGGAGTAGTTTCCAAGTACCCTGATCTATTTGAAGAGCCAACAAGGGGTTGTTGAGAGGGAGGTTGTCCACGCGATAAAAATTATCCCAGGATCTAGTATTCCGAAGGGTTGGATCTATCGGATGTCTCCAGGCGAGCTTGATGAGCTTCGCCGCCAACTCAAGGAACTCGTAGAGAAGGGTTGGATCCGGCCGAGTGTCTCTCCTTATGGGTCTCCAGTTCTATTCGTGCCTAAGAAGAAGGAGGGTACTCTTAGGATGTGCATTGACTATAGGGGCCTCAATGCCATCACTGTAAAGAACAGAGAGCCCCTACCGCGCATCGACGATCTGYTAGATAGAGTGCAAGGGTRTCGGTACTTCAGTAARATAGATCTGAAGTCCGGGTACCATCARATTGCAATCCGGCCCGAGGATCAACACAAAACCGCATTTCAGACCAGGTACGGTCTGTACGAGTTTGTGGTGATGCCTTTTGGCCTGTGCAATGCTCCTGGCACCTTTCAGCACGCTATGAATCGGATATTCCATGACTACTTGGATAAGTTTGTCATCGTGTACCTCGATGACATACTTATTTTTGGTAAGACTGTCGAGGAGCACGTTGCACACTTGGACAAAGTCCTTAGTCTCCTGCGACAACACAAGTTCAAGATCAACGGCGAGAAGTGCGAGTTTGGCCGCACCCATGTCTTGTACTTGGGTCATGAGATCTCCGCGGAAGGGTTAAAGCCCGATGACGCGAAGGTGGCCAGCATTCGTGATTGGCCACGACCTCAGTCTGTGCCTGAGATGAGATCTTTCTTAGGAATGACCGGTTACTATAGGACTTTCGTTAAGAACTATAGCATAGTGACCGCTCCTTTGACTGATCTGACTCGCCTTGACACCCCGTGGGAGTGGACAGATAAGTGCGAGGCTGCTTTCAGACATCTGAAGCATGCATTGGCGCACTACGAGGTCTTGAAGCTTCCTGATCCTGACAAACCATTCATAGTCACCACGGATGCTAGCCAATACGGCATTGGCGTCGTGCTTGCACAACAGGAGGGGCCAAAGTTGAGGCCTGTTGAGTACATGTCCAAGAAAATGCCGTCCCAGAAGTTGGCTAAGTCCACCTATGAGAAGGAACTCTATGCCGTTTACAAGGCTCTGACCCATTGGAGACACTACCTCCTTAGGAGGTTCTTCATCCTCGGGACTGATCATCAGACCCTAAGATGGATGAGAACTCAGTCTGTACTCTCTGACGCCCTCAAGCGTTGGATTGAAGTCATTGAGCAGTACGACTTTGACCCTAGGTATCTGAAAGGGGAGTACAACAAGGTTGCTGATGCCTTGTCGCGTAGACCTGATTTCTCCGGTGCGCTGATTACTGAGTTCGATATGACGGACAATGTTACTCAATCTTTGGTGGAAGCCTATCGAGAGGACCAGTTTATGTCTGAGATCATACGCAGACTCGAGGCGAAGGATAAACGAACTTCAGCCGAGTTTGAGTTAGTCAATGGCTTGCTGTTTCTTGAGAAGGAAGGGAATAAACGTTTGTGTGTCCCTGATAAAAAGTCTTTGCGTAGTTTGTTTTTAGGTGAGTGTCATGACGACACCGGCCATTTTGGGTACAAGAAGACCGCAGCCAATTTGCTGCAAAGGTTCTGGTGGCCCACGATGTTAAGAGATGCTAAGCTGTACGTGGAAACTTGTCAAGTTTGCCAACGAGACAAGCCCCGTACTTAGGCTCCTCTTGGGCTGCTCAAGCCCCTTTCGATTCCGGAAAGGTCGGGTGAAAGCTTGTCCATGGACTTTATGGATACCCTAGTCACCAGCAAGAGTGGGATGAGACAGATGTTCGTCATCGTGGATAGGTTTAGTAAGTATGCTAGGTTAATAGCCATGCCGGAAACAGCGAAGACTGAGTATGTAATCAGGCTGTTCAAAGAGAACTGGGTGAGGGATTTTGGATTGCCTAAGTCTATTGTAAGTGACAGGGATGTCAGATTTACAAGTGAGTTATGGAAGGCCGCTGCAGCTTAACAGGGAACTCAACTGCAAATGACTTCTGGAAACCATCCAGAAGCAAACGGCCAGGCTGAACAGATGAACCGCGCTGTTCAACACCTGTTGAGGCATTACATTAAGCCCAATCAGGTGGACTGGGACGAGAAGCTTGCTCTTGTCGCCAGTCTGTACAATAACGTTGTACACAGCGCTACCGGGGTAAGTCCTAACAGTCTACATCTTACCTTTAGGCCTAGACTGCCTTTAGACTTCCTACTCCCTGATAACCAGCCCACTGTTGCACCGGGCACTTTGGAGTTCGCTTATCGTTACGAACAGAAAATGCAGGAGGTTGTAGAACACATGCAGAAGGCGCAGGCAGCAATGATAGAATTTGAGAATAAACACCGCCGCCCTTCTACATTTCAGGTTGGGGACAAAGTCTGGGTCAAGTCTTCAGAAATGGGACAGGAATTCGGGATTTCCCGCAAACTCATGCCTCAGTACTTTGGACCTTGGGAAGTTTTAGACGTAGTAGGGACAGATTCCGATGGTCCATCTTATGTCATCCGTATCCCTGGTCATCTCAGAACTTACCCAGTCTTCCACGCCTCTAAGCTCGCTGCGTTCAAGGAAACTGGACAGTTTCCCTCTCGTCGATCTATGCTGCCTCCAACCATGGACGGAGAGGTCGGCATTGACGATATCGTCGACCACAGAGAAATGCCTGTGCAGAAACCTCCAGGAAGGGGACGTCCTCCAAAGCCAAAGTTGCAGTTCCGTTGTCGAGCGCATCGGCCCGGCACCGCACGCGGCGGCGCGGGACCCTCTCGGCCGCGTCACGCAGGAGTTGGATCAATCTCGACATAACGCGCGAGTGGAGCTTCCTTAGGCCGCTCCGGCCGAGTGCGCCAGCCATACCTCTCGCGAGCCCCTACGACAGGATAGGGCCTACGCGAGGCACAACTTACCTCCACCTTACGGGAGTTGTCACCTCCCATTGGTGGGCGTATCCCCCCCGAGCTACCAGTCCACAATACGAAAGTTGATCAGTTGCAATCGCAGAGGTGGACCAGCCGAGGGCGTTTCTCGTTCGTTGTAGCATAGGGGGTACGCACGGTAATACGCCTATCGGACCCGCACGCGAACCGCCATCTTGGGGGGTTGAAGTCCCAAGCGCGGCTTGAAGTCGGTCGACTAGGACACACCACGCGCACACCACTCTAACAACCACAAGGCAACACACACACATATACACGAAACGACACAACACAAACACGCGACAACGCTCCTAGCCCCTCGGTGACCATCCCATAACTCTCTGATGCAGGAATCGAATAGGCATCGCGCGCGAAACTTGATATAAAACCGCGCGGACGCAGGGCTAACTCATATCGATTCGCAATGCAAGCGTACGCAAGCGATCGCAATGATGGCGTACTATATAGTACCCATGATCATGCGGCCCTTGTTAATCGCGAGGGTCGCATTCGACACTCAAGTGTCAGCTGACACGCGCCTTGAGGGTTAATCTCTCGACGCTGAACAACCGCCATGCGTGGTTGAAGACCACACACCCTCTTCTGCACCCTTATGCAGAGTGGGTGGTACACAGGCCCATGCCTGTGGTGGTAGTCGTCTCTCGCGGCCTTAGGGGTGAATCCTCCCCGATGTCAGGCGGCCACAAGTAGTGCGCCGCCTGAAAACGGCAGTTTAGGGGTTTAGGCTCAGGGTTAAGTCCGCGTTTTGACAGTGCTTTGGGATGACCGGG
>BFEA01000443.1:7578-18698 GCA_003427395.1 Chara braunii
TGGAGTAACGCTTCACATGGGAGTGATGGAATGGACTAAACAAGAGGTAATCATCATCTAAACACTAGATTAAGCAAAGACAAGAGTTGCAATTTCCCCCCAAGTGAAGAAGAGGCAAGAAAGTGATAAAAGAGTGAGTGTAACTCACCCAAATGCATGAAATCACAAGGGGAAAAGTGGCGATTCACATGGGAGTGAAGGATGAGCCCATGGGGAGATCATTACTAGTGACAAGGATCCCTACCATCTACTCTAAGCTTAGGAAAGTTCCTATAGAGAGAGAGACAATGAAGGGAGAAAAAAAATGAATGTAGATGACTATTGGAGGGTTAGGAGGAGAGAGATGAGAGGGGGGAGATGAAGAATGAGACTCCTTCTAGCCTCTCTCCCTTCCTCACAGCCTAGGGGCTATGGTGGATCACCTCCCTAGGCCAGCCTGACTACCACTAACCTCTAGAGCTCCCTCCACTAGCTCATAGTCTCCTCTAAGCTCCCAAACAGGCAGGGGTTCCCCTCTCCTCTCTCTAAGTGAAGAAGTGCTCCTATGAGCTCACTAGGGCACCATGGGCACTCCTCATGCAAATGTGAGTGTGGCGGACTGAATCCTCAGCTTATGTAGGCTGAAACCAACACTCCGGCCAGCCCATGGGCATCCCCATGTGCCTTGAGGTGAATCGAGGTACCCCCAAGGCGAAATTCCACCACTAGGCTCTTCCGGAGGTACCTGGCCTCATTTTGGCTAAGTACATGCAGTCCGAGTGGTTGGTACCAACTCGGATTGCCTCTTTGCCTCCTTCAGCCTCCTTCAGCCTCCTTTTTGTTTTCAAAATGCTCCCCCTTTGAGTCCTAATGCCCAACGGGCAACCACACTTGAGAGAAAAATGCCTAGTGGGTTTTTTTCTCAATTTTTTTAGTTTCTACCCCATTTTTGGTAGGCCGAGGTATTTTCCCATGCCTCGCTGTTGTTTCAGCCTTGGATCTGGCTGAGATCCAAGACAACCAATATTCCGTGCCACCCCCAAGTAGTCCTTGCTCCAAATTTGAGCCCCTAAGCTCTCCTTTTCAATTTTTGGTGCATCTTACCGTTTTTTTGAGCCAAATACATAGTTTTTTTTTTTTCTCTTTTTTGTTTCTTTCCATTTTTGGTTGCTTACTCATTCTGGAGTTGGCCGTTTGGGTAGGCCTCATAAAAAACGGCCATATTCCCTCCTATATGGATCTCAGTCTCAGATCCATGGCCCAAAAGAAAACCGACCATTTTCCTTTTGCATTTTCTCTCATTTTTCTTTTTTTAATTCAAATTTTGTGGAAATATTGCCCCAAAGGCCATATCTCTGCAATCCGGATTGCCCTCCTTGAATTTTGGAGGAATGAGATCACAGTACGGACCTGCAAATCCCTAATGTGCAGGTCCCAATAGGCCGGCACATTCTCCCCCACTCTTTTCTCCCCTTTTGTCTCACTCTCCCTCCATTTTTTTTTACTATTTTTTTTATGTGACAAGTGTCAAATAGCTGTTGAATCTTTTTCAAGGACATAGATCCTCATCCATCGCCATATTCAGACTCAGCAGTTAACCGTTATATCGCGGACTACAATAATGACAACCCCATGCTCATAAGGGGCTTCATTTTGCCTCCGTTAGTTCCAATTTTGAGCCCCCTTTGCTCCGATTTTCTTTGGACAACCTTTTTTCCACGTTAAGCCTCTTGGGGCTCTATTTTCTTATGCCTAGCTAGTCCGAGATACCTCGAACTGTCGGGCAACCTTTCTACCATTATTATTTTGCTTTCTTTTATCTCACGGTCCTCCCTCCTGATCCTATTAGTGGTTGCACTAATGGTGCTAATATTCTGCACCGTCTAGATCTTGATCTTCACGGTGCCGTTTGCTTGTGCGGCCATCCCTCATGCTGGCTCATGGTTATCTTGGGACAACTCAAGCCCCCGCCACTCTCCACGTACTAGTTCCATTTTTTTGTCCCGCCGGTAGTCCCGCCGGCGCGTGTCCTGTTTTTCGACTATTTTTGTTTGGGCTCACTTAGTCCCCGACGACGTCCCGTATGATGTCCCGTTTTTATTTTGGGACCTCCTCGTCCTTGGTAGTTCCAATATCCCCTCCCTAGGTGCCCCATGTGTGCCGATTATTCTTGGTCGCGAGATCTCATCTCACGATTGTCGTTTACCGTCTTTATTCACCCTATGCCGAAATCACTTTTCTCTAGCCTTTTGGGCTTGCCATGACCCATTTTCTCTTAGCCTAGGCATCCTTATGCAGTCCGATATTTCTCGGACTGCAATTATGTCCATTTTCCTAGTCCCACAACCCCACAACTTTCCCCAAACTGAAAGAAAATGAAACGCCCAATTTTAAAGTGCATCCGGACTCAATATTGGCCTCTGATGCACCTAAAACATGTGTTTTCCCTTCCCCATGCAGTCCGTTGTAACTCAGACTAAATGCGGGCTCAATATTGCCTTACAACTCAATATTGCCTTACAACTAGCCCTCAACTGAAAGAAATAGAAGCGACCAACTTCCAAGTGTATCCGGGCTCAATTTTGGCTCCAGATGCACCTAAAACATGTGTTTCTCCTCCCTTATGTAATTCGTTGTATTTCGGTTGTATGGGGCCTTGATTTTTCTTGATTTTTCTGGAAAATCAAGAGAAAATCAAGGTCCTTTGCAACCGCCATATTCCATAATGTATCTGGTAACGGATGCATCTCTTCAAGTGACCGTTTTTTACCGTTAAGGCCTTTTTCTCTTTTCTTTTCTTTTCTCTTTTTTTTCTTTTTCTTTTTCGTTCTTTCTTAAACAGTAGGGACCTGTCAGTCCCTACTTGTAGCATTCCCTACTGACGGCCAACTCACTCACTCCCTCTCACTCTTTTTGTCTCATTCTCCCACATTTTGTTTTTATCTTCTTTCTTTTTCTACTATGCCAAGTGTCAAGTGGTTGTTAAGGGCCTTTTCTAGGTCCTTCCTCTTTTTTTTGGCTCTCCCTATGCCTATGGTGCAGTCTGTTACATCTCGGACTGCAATAATGGCTCCCTCATACCCATGGGAGCTTCCTTTTTCCTTTATTTCTCTCCCACAGTAGCCCCTCGTACTCCGATTTTCTCCCGGAGGCCTATTTTTCACATAGAGTCTCTTTTGGCTCCATTTTCTTGAGGGAGGCTAATCCAAGATTTTTCGGATTGCTCCCATGCCTCATACTTCATGATTCTTTACTTTTTCTTTTCCGTTTGCCCTTCCAGTTTGTCACTACTTTTTGGTCGTCAAGATCTCGATCTTGACGGTGCGTCTCGTTTGAATTGTTTTTCCCCTCATGCCACTCCGCCGTTTCTCTTGGGACCTTCACGTGTCCCCACCATTTTTCCCGTAGGTGGTCCCCGACGCTTTGTCCCGCCAGAGGTCCCCAACACTTTGTCCCGCCAGTGGTCCCCAACATATTTTATCCCGGATACCATTATTTTTACTTAATCCCACGTGGTCCCTGGTGCCTTTCCTCAAGGTATCCCATGTTCTTTGGGCGTCTACCGCTCTACGACGACCCCTTTCCCTTGCTTTTTCTCGGGCCTTCCGTGCGCCGGTTTCTCCGGCCGCGGGGTCTCCAATCTGAGGTTCTCATTAATTGTCGTAGGCGGCCCCCACGTTGGACCCTTGTTTTCTAGCGTCCCATGTCCACTGGGGCCGTCCACCTCTCGGCTCCCCTATTCTCTTGTCGCTTGCCGAGCCGCATTTGCAAGGGTAATGGCCCTCTGGCCTTAGTCATGCCGAATTCCAATGGCCCTCCTAGCCTCACGCTATGTTCCTATGCGCCCATGTCTTGACGCTTGCTTGCTTGCCGTCGCCGGTTCTTTCCGCCTGAGGTACTCAGCCGGCGCCACTCCTCCTGGTGGTCTCGTCCTAGTCCTTTGTATTTTCTCTCTCTCTTGTCCTCTTGCTCCAGATTTCTATGTTGTGCACAATTTGACTATATACAGGCTCTCGAGTGGCGGGATGTTATTTGGGACCCACCGGTCCCGACACCGGTCCGGGCCTAGGCCGGAGAGATATACCGGCCTCGGTCCAGGACGGAGTAACCCAGTACCAGACCGGGGTCAGGCCGACGGCCTGAAACAGGTCTGGCGTCACCGCAAGGCCGGAGGGTACCACTACATGATCCTCGGACCTGTAAATGGATCAAGCGATACATCAACATGCTATCTGTTGAAATAGCGAAAACCCAAAGGAACAATAAAGAAACAATCCTAAATGCGGAGCAAGCTCTGTGCAGAAAAGAGATGCAATGCAGACTCAGCCTCAAGCCTATTCTATACAACAATGTCTGGTCTGAGTCGACCCAAGAAGCAAAAGAATGTCTGACTTGTGTCGGCCAACAAAGAGAGAAATGTCTGACCTGTGTCGGCCAAGAAAGAGAAAAATGTCTCATAAGCCAATATGGTGGAGCATAAGTCAACACCTGATCCCTAAAAGCTAAAAGTAACAACATCAATATCCACCCGAAAAAGAATGTGGCACAGTCTCACGTGCCTTATACAAGTACACAATAGCCGAATAGAAGACAGGGAGCTCAGTCACATGGGATAGGTAGGGATGGGTGGGAGGGCGACAAGTACAGCTCTCAGAGTAAACTCCAAAGGGGTACGCACACAACCATATGAAACATCATCAGGCTCAGAGGGAGAATAACAGCACGACACCAAGCTCAATGGAAACCGTCAAACAGGCACTGCCAACTGAAAGGAAAGAGGGCACTCACACAAGCGAGTCTGGAAGGATTGGGGGGGCTATGCCAGCATGGACATATGGCCAAGGGCTGCGAGCAAAGAAAAACATACACTCCGGAGGAGGGCGCGCAACATAGGGTAAGGCAGAAGGGCGGCAGAGGAACACACCCACATGGTCAGGGAAAACAGGGGCCATTATGCGCCTGGAGGGTAAACTCGAGGATGGTCAATAGACGGGAAATATGGGAACTCTATGGCCGAAAAAGTGAGGTAGTCCAACTGGCGAGTCTCCAGACTGAAGTCCAGTCGAAGTAGCCAAGATGAAGTAGGAGTAGCACAAAAACCAAGTAAAAATCCGGAACGCTGCGACACGTACTCTGGTACTGAAGAGAAGCACTGAGGTCGAAAGTCGAATGTAGAAGCCGAATATAGAAGTCAAAACCGGGAGCAGCCGCATAAGTGTCCAAGAATGGTAAAAGATAGAGAATAGGGGGGTATACATCAGTCACGATAGCGAGAAGGAAGTCGATGGGTACGCTGAGGTCAAGAGGAATCAACTGCAACAAGGGCGGAACCACATCCACAAGGGAAGGGGGACCTGAGGCAGGTGTCGGTGGAGCTAGAGGACCCATCGATGGAGGAGGGGGTATGTTAGTGGTCGTTGAAGTAGATGGGTCGGTAGAAGGACGAGAAATTGGAGGGGAGGATGATGAAGGGAAAGGATGAACACGATCGTAAGCACGCACGAAAGTCATAGCATGCTTCAGGTGCTCGAGAAACTCCCAAGTAGACTCCTCGTCAGGGTAACCCTTCCATCGAACGAGATACTCGAGCCGGGGAGGGTCACCATCAGTCATACGGCGGGACGTGATATCAAAGACGACAAACTCCTTGTATCCCTCTATGATGATGGGAGAGGGGTGAGGGTAAGGTCGACCGTGGAACTCAGGGGGAGACCGTCTGAAGGGGCGCAATAGAGATACATGAAACACATCATGTAGGTTAACGCGATACATGGAATCGGGGAGCTTCAATTTGAAGCTCACCGGACAGTCATGATTAGGTCCGGCATGTGAAAGAATAGTGCATGAACCGATATATCGACGTCTGAATTTCCAAAGCGTGTCGGCTTCGGGCTGGAAGTGACGTGCATCGACAAGGACTTCGTCGCTAACTTTGAATGGGTGGTCGATGCGAGAACGGTTGGCGCTAGTAGCCATGTGAGCCGGGAAGTCAGCAATGCTCTTGCGAGTGTTGCTGAGAATCTCATCCATTTCCTTAACCCAATCATCAAGGGCAGGGCATTTAGTGTCATGATGGATCTGAGATGGACGGAGGAGATCGGATGGGACATGAGGGTGATATCCCACGTCACAGTAGTAAGGGGACATGCCGGTGGCTGGTGAAATAGCATGGTTATAAGCAATATCGGCATGGGCAAGATGAAGGTCCATATCAGAGTCATTCTCAACAAACTTCTTGAGAATATTCCCAAGAGTTTTGCTGGTGACCTCGGTCTGTCCGTCTGACTGGGATGATCTGTCCGTCTGACTGGGATGATAAGAAGAGGAGAAGCGAAGCTTAGAGCCGTAGATCCCGTGGAGTCCACGCCAGAAGTGGGAAGTGAAGCGGAGGTCATGATCAGAGACAATGCTAGTAGGAAGACCGTGATGAATGTCGATGCGGTTGAGATATAGTGAGGCGATGTCTTTAACTGAGCTAGCATACTTGCAAGGGAGGAAGTGAGCATACTTAGTCAACCGAAGACAACAACGAAGATGGCGTCGTGGTCTCGTGGGGTAGCGGGACAAAGAGGACCGATGAAGTCCATAGAGACAAATATCCAACACTGAGTAGGAATGGGTAAGGGGTGAAGAAGACCGTAGGGGGGATGATTGGTAATATTGGCCCCTTGGCAGATCTTGCACGTGCAGACATACTCCCTAGCAAAGGTGCGACGGTGCCTCCAATAGTAATGGCGGTAGAGGCGGTAAAAAGTCTTGTAGACACCGAAATGGCCGGTGGCGCGCTGATCATGACTCTCAGCGACTGCCCGAACATGGAGCTGGCTGGTAGAAGGCACACATAAATGTGGAGTACAAGGATGATTGAGTCCAAACCAGTACAAGAGTCCAGAGGGGTCGAGTTGGAAGTTAGGGACGGTCTTGTCAGCCTGTAAGTCGGCGTAGATAGACTTAAACTCAGAACACTGGGGGTAAGCACGATGATACTCATAAAGGAAAGCAGGATGGATAATGGGAGTAGAGAAAGAAAGAGCAGAGAGTTACCGATCATCGCACTTAAGGTCAGGGCCACGGGATAAGGCATCTGCGACACGGTTGCTCTCGTCGGAAATCTTCTTGATGGTGAAGTCGAACTCGGAAAGATCACGCCACCAACGAGCCTGACGAGAAGTGAGTTTAGGCTTCGTCTAAAAGGTGGCGAAGACAGAGTTGTCTGTGAGCATGGTGAAGGTATGATCATGTAGATGATGACGCCACTTCTTAACAACGTAAACCAGCGCAAGAACCTCACGCTCGTCAGCAGTATAGTTACGCTATGTGGGAAGTAGCTGTCGAGAGAGATAAGCAACCGGACAATCTCCATCGCGAGACTCGACTATACCGTCAGCGGCGACGCCAAGAATGTATGGAGGGGGGGCTCCTAAAGGAGTAGGCTCAATGGGTGCGAGGTGAGCTGCAGTCGCTGGAGGTGGAGGAGGAAATCGGGGAATGCGCGGGAGTCGAGACTCCGTGGAATCGAGTGAAGTGGAAGGGGCTGAGTATATCTGAGATTGGACAACTCCAATAGCTAAGTCTGAAGCGTCCATGGTGACAATAAATGGAGGAGAGTAGTCAGGGAGGTGTAGAACGGGAGCGGACATGACAAGCCGCTTGAGAGAGCGGAAGGCATCCTCATGAGCCAGGGTCCAATGAAAGGGTAGACGTCCGCGGGTCAGAGGGGTAAGTTGGGAAGTATACTGCGCGTAGTTTTTAAGAAAATGACCATAGTAGTTGGTCAACCCAAGGAAACTACGTAGCATAGGAGTGGGCCAGTTGACGATAGCCTGAATCTTCGAGTCGTACATGTGGAGTCCATGCTCGGAGACCTGATACCCCAGGAAGTCAACTTTGGGTTGAGCGAACCGACATTTGGAGAGCTTCGCATAGAACCCATGGTCACGTAATCGCTGGAGGACAGTGCGAACGTGGATCAGATACTCCTCCAAGGTACGACTGTAGACCAGGATGTCATCAATATAGACGAGAACCGAGTCCTCAAGAAGGTCTAGGAACATCGTGTTCGTAGTCGTTTGAAAGGTGGCAGGTTGCATTACGGAGACCGAAAGGCATGACGGTAAACTCGTAGTGCCCAAAATGAGAACGGAAAGCGGTCTTAGGCTGGTCCTCCTCGACGACGCGGATCTGGTGACATCCGCTATGAAGATCGATCTTCGTGAAAAAGTGGTGGCTGGAGAGGAGGTCGAACAGATCATCCGTGCGGGGCATAGGATAACTGTTTCTGACCGTGTACTCGTTGAGACCGTGGTAGTCGAGGCAGAGGCAGAGGGTGTCGTCCTTCTTGCGATCGAAGAGGACATGTGCACTCCATGGGGATGTACTCGGTTTAATGAAGCCGTGACAAAGCAGCTCGTCAATTTGGCGTTTTAGTTTGTAGGCTTTAGGGACTGAGAGGCGATATGGGGCGCGATGATGAATACGGTAGTCAGGTTTGAGCCGGATGTGGAGCTCGATATCGCCCATAGGAGGGATGCTTCTATAAGAGACAGATGGGGGGAGAACATCAGGGTACTCGCGAAGGAGGGCCTCAAAGCTAGGCTGCAAAGACGATAGGACGTTGTCAAACTCCTTGGCAACAACGTCTGAAGCAGGGGTGGAAGGAGTCGGTATGTGAATAGGTACCGATGGAGTCTCACTGGTTAGAGATGCAACAACGCAAGATGAGCTAGCAGGGGAGAAGGAGGGTGAGGAGGCTGAAGGATCAGGGGGGTGTGGAGGCTCGAGGAGTGGTGGGTCGATCTCGACCAACTCAGCGTCCTGATGCATGGAGATACAGACAAGGAGATCCATGATGTCGACAACGTAGAGTTCTACATCAGGCTTACAAAGGATCTGGTGGAACAAAGTAGGTGTCAAAATGGCGACATTGACAGGAGAGGGGGATGTAGAGTCCGATTTGCCCAACAACGGAATACGATATTGCTTCCCATCCTTGGCGTCGACTCCGTCGAGGACGAGGTCGTTGTGGATCCAATTGGGACCAGAATGGGCGAACTGATGGGAGTAGGAGGTGCCGAGAACAAGGTCATATAGGGTTTCCATGACGTCAAAAGTTCACTTGTCGTGGAACCGAGGGACCTTGCGAAGGCTATGTGGCATCCGCAAGGGGAAGGAGAATGGAAGATCAGGCACCACACAGTCGACGAAGGATTTAGCTTGATTGCCGCCAAGCGTGACAGTGATAGTGGAAGGGTAGGGGGATGTATAGAGAGATGCCTCCATAACTACGCGAGGATGAATGAAGTTGCCAATAGAGCCAGTGCCCCATAGCGCGTGATACACTCTACTAGAGGTCTCGAGGCGCACTGAAATAATCGGTAAGGTGCGATCGGAATTGTGTAGGCGCTGAGACATTGCAAATAGGGTATGCTCTCTAAGGCAGAGACGTTCCTGGTGGACCTTAACACACTCGAGGTCCAGGAAGTCGATGATATTGTCGATTGCAACAAGGGAAGCACTGCAGCGGGCCGTGCGTAAAGCACGCCTAGTAGGAGGACGAGGAGGAGGATCTCGAGAGACGCTAGGCGAAGAAGGGGAGGGTGGACCAGCGTTGCTAGGATCGACCAACGATGAGGCCGGGTCCAAGTCCTTAGAAAGAGTAGCAAGCGACGCAAAGGTAGAATCACGAGCGGGTATGCCTGCTACTGTAGGAGGATCAGGGGGACGGGAGATCGCCATTAGGTGGCTGCGGCGCTGGAGGTCGAAACGCGGGGGTCAGGCTGAGGGCAGGACTGTTGAGCAAAGTGACGCTGGAGGGCGTCAGCGTAGGGGCATGTGGACGGAGTATGACTAGGTAGGCGACAACGAGTACATATACATTGTGTATGGAAGTCCTCACTCTCCGCGATAGTCAATTGAGCCCGAGGAAAGACGTAGCCCGACGGGAGGGGCTGCTTTGTGACCCATGAGCGAGTCCTCGACGAGGAGGACTGGCACTGCCTCAGGAAAGCAGAGAAGGTGCGGGCGAGGTGCTCGTCCTGGTCGAGATCGTCACCATCCTCAAGAGACTGGGGGGCATGTCTCTGGTTGGGGTCACTATGGGATCCATCCGAACCAACACCCAGCGCTCGACAACTCGCAAAGCATAGTTTGGACACGGCAGAAGAAGGCGCGTCCAGGAACTCGGCGGGGGGAGTGGCGAGACGTGGAGAACTGTCGGGGCCGAGATGTGCCAGGGGCAGACGTGGTAGCAGGAGGTGCAACACCAGGCTCAGATGTAGAGCCCACAAGAGGTTCATAGGTGAGCTGGATAGCCCTGGCAATGTTGAAGGCCTCAGGGAGGGTGTGGATTGTGTATGACAGCATCTGAAGCTGGAAGGGTTGGGGTAACCCGACACGGAAACGCTAGACCATAGTGTCGTCGGCTATGAGGGAGGGGGGAATCTAGGCGCACGAGGTGGAATGTCATGATGTATGACTCTAAAGCATTGTTGCCACCAAGCCATCTAATCTCAGCGACCCGTGTGATCGGGTCACGAGTAGGCGTCGGGTGAGAGAAGTACTACTGGAGAAAATCACGAAACTCTACGTACGTCATACTTGCGTGAACGCCCTGCTAAGCACGAAGGGCGAAAAAGTTGCACCACGTGGAAGCCGCTCGAGCTGTGAAGCGAGCTGACATCTTCGTAGGCCATAAGTCCATGTTTACACCATGGTACTGAAGTTGGTCCTTGGTTGTGGTGATCCAACCTTGGAGTTCGGAGGCCTTGCCGTCAAACTGGGGGAGTCTGTTAGGGCGGTACCGAGGTACATAGGGCGGCGACTGATAATGAGGACGGAGGGGGAGGGCACACTGCGATAAGAGGACAAAGGAACTAGGGGCACCCGCAGGAGCACTAGACAAGGCAGGGAGCTGAGGCAAATCGCCGTGAGCCATCATGGTGGTCGGTGGAGGAAGAGTAAAGTGCATCGCAGCGGCCTGTGTCTGATGTTGCCGGTAGATGAAAGGGGCAGTAGGCTGTGCCGCGAGGTGGGGAGGCAAGGGTTTACCTCCTTGGAGCCGGCGGATGTGGTCGTGGGCCATGGCAAGTTGGCTTTGGAGCTCAACATTTTGTGTCCTCGGTGTCATAGGGGGGGGGGGGGGG
>BFEA01000443.1:18821-29806 GCA_003427395.1 Chara braunii
TGGGGGGTGGTGAGGTAGGTGCCGTGGAAACTAAAATTGAGGAGGTAGCAGGGCACGATGCCATGGGTCCTGAGGAGGAAAGTGCGGAGGTGGACACTTGGGAGGAAGGGATGGCTGCAGAAGAAGGGTGGGTAGGGGAGAAAGCATACCACCCATGGAAGAGACAAGCATGTAGCTGACGCCAACCGAAGAAGGAGAAGAAGTAGGCAGAGATGCTGATGATGCGGTTGGGGGGGGGGACTGTGGGATATCAGATTGGGGAGAGGGGAGGTGTGATCCACTAGGAGGATGTGTGTGGGAAGAGGAGGGGGGGGGAAGAGAGGAGGGAGGTGTGGTGGCACGCGACTCCATCTGTAACATCCGGTCGGACAAAGTGTTGAAGTTGGTTTGCATGGCCGTGAATTAGGCCTCGAATGTGGCCCTATGTGCTGGAGGATGGCCAATACAGGGTCTGACTGGGTGGCGGGGCCCTAATTGGCGGCCGCAGGGATGGGAATCTCCGTCGAGTCAGGCATGGTGTCACGAGCTAGGAACGCAAGGCGTTCGCTGATAGAGCGGGAGGGACTTGCGAACTCAACACTTTGCATAGAGTCAGGGGATGAAGAAGATGAAGAGGGGGAACTAGGAACGGGGGGGCGCTCAATGGCAGCGATCGACGCGTCAAAGCGAGCGAGTCGGTGTGCGACGCGGGCGTCTCGAGTGCTATTTTGGAGTGCACGTTGGTGGGTGTCATGGGGAGCCAGTGTGACACGCAGAGGGGGGGGTAGGCGACTGGGAAAAGAAGGCTCGTAGAAATCGAATCTAACAAATTTATGAAGTTGAATGAAGAAGAATTTAGAGTCAGATTGAGGGAGGAAGAGGAAAATTCCCAATTGCAGCAAGAAAATGAGAGGAGATTTTCACAGAACGACGTGGGGCATAAAGGACAGCATGCATAAGACAATTACCAAGTCAAAATAAAATTCTGAAATTCTTTGGACGTAAATTCGGAATTTAAAGGAAATTGAAGCAAATTCAAGGAATTTCAAAAATATTCGTAAAAATTTCCGAAAGTTTGGGGAGATGATAAAAGATGTAGAGATGAGTACAGAGGAGGATTTTAAATTCAAATGGAAAATTCCTTATTTCTGGAATTAAGAGAATTCCGAAGGTGATTTGAAATAAAAACAGGAGACTAATTCCTAATTGAAGAATTTACGTTGAAATGGCAGAAAAAATTTAATGACAGTTCAGTAAATTGAATTGGGAGGAATTTCAAAATTATTTAGATGAATTAATAAATTGTATCGACATGTTGTAAATTTAAGAAGAATTTCAAAAAAATTCCAAAAGAACTTCATAAAGAATTGCGGTTTTTGGAATTTTACGGGAGATATAAACTTATAAAGTAGAAGTAGGCTGGATGAAACGGTATTCACCAGTTCGCAGTAGCTGATGCGGATCCCAGGGCTCAATCCCTAGCCCCCACCTTACCTATGTACAGTATCTATGTCGACCCCTAGAGTTGAACCTGCAACATATGTATTTGTAACAGTTGGTAGGTTGTCGTAGGGTCCATAGGTAGCAGGGCTTCGATCTGTAGACCTGTCGGGTAGGAGTCTCAGTCAGGTCTAGAAGTCGTAGTTGTAGCGCTCTCGAAGAGTCAAAGTCGTAGCTGCTACAGTTCAGAAAGGTCAAGGTCGTAGCTGCTACCGTTCAGAAAGGTCAAGGTCGTAGCTGCTACAGTACCGAAAGGCCAAGTCTACGGCCTTCCGGAAGGTCCGAGTAGTGGCCTTTCGGAGTTTCCCACCATCTGGCTGAGGCAAGTGGGCAAGTGGTGAGGCAAGTGGTGGAGTCTACCCGTGCTGAGTCAGCAGTTCCAGTCCTAGGCAGTCCTGGTCCAGTCAAGCAAGTACCGCACGAGAGTGAGTGCACTACGGGCATGGGAAAGGGGCTAGACCAACGAACTGCAGAAGTAAAAATCAAGAGGCAACGCCCAGCCATTCATTCATTCCTTCGTGAGCCATGCGGAAGTGCTGCCATAAGCGACTTATGCGAGGTGGTCTGCAGTGAGTCCGAGGACGAAGTGGGCGAGAGAGAAGGAGTGTAGCCATAGCGATAGGGTAGTAGTAGCCATAGCCGCCAGAGTTGTAGTTGGAGTTCAGTGTGTGTGTGTGTGTGTGTGTGTGTGTTCAGAGTATCGCGTGTGGGATATCCAGGGTGATCCTGTGTATGCTAACAGAGAGTTGTGTGGGCACTGAGTCGCCATAGCCATCGAAGTGAACCTGTATCTGAACTTTGTCTCGGCTACCATATCTCTGAGTTTGAGTGGGCGCTCATCGCCAGTTTGCTGCACACCTATTTGCATGCATGAGAAGTGTGAATGAGAGTGAGTTTGATTGCATTGGTATCGGAGCTGGTACCCGTTATTCCACGCGCATCGTCGTGTGCCGCAGGTAGCTACACGCCATAGCTAAGGTGGCCATCGAGAGAAGAAGTCCTCCATAGCGGACCCGGAGGTTAAAGAAGCCGCCGCGCACATCTGCAGAGGACCACAACGAAGAAGAAGACAGAAAATGAGAGAGAGAGAGAGAGAGAGAGAGAGAGAGAGAGAGAGAGAGAGAGAGAGAGAGAGATGAGCGATACAAGTTTGGTTGTCACTTACCTGTGAAGTGTGTTGTGCAGTCCCATGAAGTGAGAGGCGGCCATAGCCACGGACCTCGACCACAGAGAAACGAAGCAGGGTGAAAGAGAAGACAGAGGAGGAGACTGAGGAAGGTGAAAGAAGCCATAGTCGAGGAGGTGAAGGGAGAGACGAAAAAAAAAAAAAAAAAAGAAGACAACAGGGGTGAAGAGAAAGGAGGCGAGGTAGGGAGAAGGAAGGAAAAGAGTGGCGACGAAGGTGAAGCCGGCCGCCATAGCCGGAGTTGACCGGAGGTGTAAACCGGCGTTGACCGGCGTTGACCGGGAGTTGACCGGAGGTGTTGACCGGGGTTGACCAGGTGTTGTTTGGGGATTGACTGCAGCGTTGACCGAGCGTTGACCAAGGTGTTGACCAAGGTCGTTGACCACTTGTTTCACCAAGCTGGAGCCGGTAGAATCTCGCCAAGCCTTCAGCCTATCCCCTCGCCCTATGGATGTGCACACACCCTGTGGTACTTGCTGAGCCAAGTTTGTTTGTCTCTTCTTTCTGCATTGAGACTCTTCTGTCCTAGGTCATAGAACTCTGTGGATGAAGGATAGGGCCTTGTTGACCAAGCCCACACGGGATGAGTAGGGCTAAAGACTATGTCTGACGACTCGACTGTCCCGAAGGACACGAACCCTCCCAAGGACCGGTACTGACTAGCGGGCTGCTCGGTGTGGCACGGTAGGCCCAAAATCCAAGCTGTGGACTGCACAACAGGCTATCTAAGTGTTGAGAAGACCTGCTGATCGCGTCGTCCTGTCTGCGACGTTAAATAATTCCTGAGGAGTTACGTGGGATCTCCTTAAATGCCTCCTGATCAGCAATAGGTCTTCTAGTGACAACCTTAGAGTAGGTCTAAGCTAGAGACCCTAGTTGACAGGATCCTACCTGGATTCTGTAAGTCCTTAGATTGAGTCAGTAGGTGAGTCAGTCAGGGGGAGTATAGTCTAAGTGGTGAGGAGTCGAACCGCTGTCTGGTTGTGCATCAATCACCATGGTTGATACCCATAGTGGGAAGAGTACTGCCCGCTCCGAGGCCGAGCAAGCCCGGATTGCCACCCTTTTGAGAGAGAAAAAGGAGAAGAAGGAGCTCCTTAAGCAGGCGAAGTTAAAGGCCATTGAGGAGGAGCAGGCGGCGAAGAAGAAGAGATTGGAGGAGGAGATGTTGCAATTTCAGAAGGAGAAGATGTTGCAAATACAGTTAGAGGAGGAGGAAAGAAGAAGGGCTGCAGAAGAAGAAGCAGCAGCAGAGGAGGAGGAAGAAGAAGAAGAAGAGCCCTTTGAAAGAAGGCGTGGAGAAGCGAGAGGGGAAGCTAGTGGCACGAAGGAGGACGACAGGTGGAGGGAGAAGAAGATTAGTGAATGGGTGGCTAACTTATCTTTGGGAGAAGATGAAGAGGCACAATTATATGTGCCGCAGGAGGAGAGGGAGGCGTTTGCCAGGGCATTGGAGTTAATAGAGGATCCCATGGAACCCCAGGCGACAGAGGATGAGAAAAAATTGGAGTGGAAGTTGAAGATGATGAGGGAAAAGAAGAGAAGGAGGGAGGAAGCCAACATAATAGCCGGGGAGGTTGAGCGAGTGCGAACCGACAGCCAGGAGCTGCAGGCCCGGACAGAGGTTTCTGCCAAATTAGATAAGATGATGGGATTCCTGGAAATCTTGAGTGGGGCCTGGCTGAAGGAGCACCAGGCCCGTAAGGGTCAAGAGGTGACCCTGCAAGCAATGCGATCTCGGTTTAGAGAGTTTGCGAGCGACGTGGTGAGCCACGTCGGGACCAAAATTAGGAGATTGAGGGATGGCGTAGACAAGTTCTGCGCTGGCGCCATTGAGACCGCTAAAGTTGTGGCCACAACAGAGGCCACGACGCATCCCCGCAAAGAGCAAGTCAAGTTGAAATTCCCTTACCCATATAGCGAGAAGAAAGAGGAAAATTTCGAGAACTGAGAGGCCAACATAAACACCTATGTCTGCATATTGCCCCCGAGGAACAAGTCCTCGTTGCCTTCCACGCTCTAACGGACGAAGCAGCTAGCTTCGCGAGGTCCCTCACCCGTGCCGCAGATTGCGAGCACACCATGATCGCATATTCCAGGCTTACCCCCTTCGCTACTTTCCTCCAACTCCTGCGCGAGAGGTTTGCTGACGTCACTAGAGGCGTCAGGGCCTCCGATAAGCTCCAAACCATCCATTCACGACAGTGGAGGACTGCGAGAGAACTCAAAGCTGTCATGGACGACTTGGTAGCCGTCTCGGACCATGGGGTCACTGAGACCCAGTTGGTCCAATTGTTCTATCGTGCCATGCCAGAGCCCTTACGAGGGTACTTCTTTGACAAGACCCAGGGAAGTGGTCTTGTTTGAGGCCAAGTCCATGCCAGTTTCCACTTTCTGGCACAAGGACTTAGACAAGGGAAAGAAGTGGAAAGGGCGTACCATCTCTGGTCAGGTTAGGGCCAAGGATCATATGATCCTTACGTTGGAAGAAGGTGGTACTGACGAGGTCCCTTACAGTCAGATTGAGTGGGGCCTCGAGGAGGAGGACAGTAGCGTAGGTCAGGGGAGGTCCTATGCTGCTGTCGTGGCTGGAGGGAGGCCGCAAGGTAGTGGAGGAGGCCAGGGCCAAAGGGGCCAGGCCATGGGAGGCCGAGGATCGGGCGCACAGGGGGTTGGCGGTCAAGGGAACTGTCAAGCGGGAGGTAGGGGTCAAGGTCCCCCGCCAAATCGTCAAGGTCCTAGTCGGTCCCCACAGAGACAAGGTGGACGATCACCTCAAAGGAGAGGAGGTTGGCACCCAGGTTGGCCGCAAGGCTGGCCCTGGGAAGACCTGGGCGTAGATAAGAAAGTGTGGCAACAACGAATGGAGCAGGGGCAATGCATTTACTGTGGTGACCCTGCCCACATAATCAAATATTGTCCGAAGTATAGACAGGCCCATTGGGCTGCCCAAGAGTCGAAAGGCAGCCGCCGGTAGGGGTCGCAACTGCCCCTACTATTAGGCCATGTGGGGAAGCGAGCGTGCGTGTACAAGAAACTCCCACACCACAGGAGCCTTCGACAGAGGTTGCAGGCTCATGCCTAGTTAGCTGTCCAGAGACTGCTTGTGTTAGCGTCTCTCTAGGCACGTCCCTCACATATGTGGCAGAGGAATTGAAGGAGAGGATGCCTGTCTGGGCCAAGATGAAGGAAGATAGTAAAGGGCAGTTTGTCCTAGTGGATGTAGAAGTTTTCAGAAGTAGAGTTGGGGCCCTTATAAACTCAGTGGCCACCCGTAGTTATATTAGCCGTAGAGCGCTGAAAAAGTTGAGGCTAGGATTGAAAGTCCAGAAGTTAGAAGACCCCATAGTTAGTGTCCTCGCAGACAACCACACTATGCGAGTTGAGGACTACGTAGAGGGAGTCCAAGCGTATTTCCGCCTCGAGAAAGATGGGAAGGTGGAGAAAGTTTTCCATCCCCTGATTCTCCTCGTTCAGGATGACCTTCCTTTTGACATAGTCATAGGTATGGACTGGGGAGAGGCAGCGGGGGCCACACTCCACTTAAGAGAGCATGAGTGTAGGCTCCCTACTCCGTCAGGCGAAGTTAAGACAGCTCGTCTGCTCCATGTGTTTGGAGTAGATAACCCCTTGGCACATTGCTGCCTCAGTGCTCCCGCGTTCACGCGATTAGTGAGAAAGGAGCAATTAGAGGATCAGGTCTTCGTAGTGTATGTAAGGCCTGTCACTGAGACGAAGCAAAAGGACGGTTTCACGGATCCAGCCATTGCCAAGCTGCTGGAAGAGTTTAAAGATCTCTCAGAGCCGCCGACAGGAGTAGTGCCGCGGCCGATCCAGCACAGGATAGAGATAAAGCCTGGCGGTAGAACTCCTAAAGGTGCAATCTACAGGATGTCCCCTAGAGAGGTAGAGGAGATAAGCAAGCAATTAGACGAGTTCCTTGAGAAGGGTTGGATTAGGCCCAGTTCGTCTCCTTTTGGAGCACCAGTTTTATTTGTCCCCAAGAAGGAAGGAGAGCTGCGCATTTGTATAAACTATAGGGGTCTGAATGCTATCACAGTCAAGAATGTTGAACCATTGCCCAAGATAGACGATCTCTTAGATCGGGCACAGGGTTGCGAGTATTTCTCAAAGATAGATTTAAAGTCTGGATATCATCAAATAGAAGTCGATCTTGATGACCAGTACAAGACTGCGTTCCGGACTAGATATGGGCATTATGAGTTCATAGTGATGCCCTTTGGACTGACCAATGCGCCAACTACGTTTCAGCGATGTATGAATGACCTGTTTAGGCCTTGGTTAGATAGATTTGTCGTAGTGTATCTAGACGACATCTTAGTTTTCAGTAGGACCCTCCAGGAACATCAGGGTCATTTGAGGCAGGTCTTGGAGAAGCTCAGAGAGGCTAACTTCAAGATCAACGCACAGAAGTGTGAATGGGCCAAGACACGAGTTTTGTACTTGGGCCACGTGTTAGACGGAGATGGCATTAAGCCTGAGGATAGTAAGATAGTGGCAATTAGAGACTGGTTGACGCCCCACAAATGACTGAGTTGCGGTCGTTCCTAGGCTTAGCTAACTACCATAGGAAATTCGTGAGGAACTTCTCCACTATCGCCGCTCCCCTTCGCAGATTGCTCAAGAAAGAGGCAATCTGGCAATGAGACAAAGATTGTACGTCTGCGCTGAAGAAGTTAAAGCGCGCATTGATAGAGTACCCTATCCTCGAAGTGGCAGATCCGTCCTTGGCATTTGTCATCACCACGGACGCGAGTCAATATGGTATAGGCGCAGTGTTACAGCAAGACGACGACAATGGCTATAGACCCGTAGAGTTCATGTCAGCGAGGATGCCCTCAAAGAAGGCTGCTACCTCGATGTACGAAAGAGAACTCTACGCTCTCAGGCAGGCTTTAAAGCACTAGAAGCACTACCTGCTTAGGAGGCACTTCAAAGTGTACTCCGACCACGAGACTCTTAGATGGTTGAAGACACAGGCCAAAATCCGCTGAGATAGTCCAGTACGATTTTGAGCTCAAGCCAGTTAAGGGCAAGTACAATGTAGTTGCGGATGCTCTGAGTAGAAGGTCAGACTACTTTGGAGTCATAGTTCACTATCTGGACATAGGGCGTGACCTGTAAGAGAAAGTTAGATAAGCGTATACCCAGGACCCTATCTATAGTGACCTCCTCAAGAAGGTAAAGGATGCCCCAGAGACCGGGCCAGATTACCGCACTACAGAGGGGTTATTATTTGAGAAGACTAATGTAGTAGACCGTCTATGCGTTCCCAACAGTGAGGAGATCCACAGTCTGATCCTAGGGGAATGCCATGATACAGAGGGACACTTCGGTTGGCAAAAGACTTTAGCCAATCTTATGCACGCGTACGCATTGCCAGGAATGAAAAACGACTGCATAGAGTATGTCTGCAGTTGTAAAGTCTATCAAAGAAATAAGACTACTACGCGTGCGCCTCTAGGTCTTCTCAAACCCTTGCCTATTCCGGGCCAGCCTGGAGATTCAGTCTCCATTGACTTCATGGATGCCGGTGTCAAGAGTAGGCACGGCAAGAGCTAAGTCATAAACGTAGTCGATAGATTTAGCATGTATGCTATTTTTGTTCCTTTGCCTGCAGAGGCACGTACCGAGTTAGTTATTCATAAGTTTTTCGATTTTTGGGTTAGTGAGCATGGCGTCCCATTGTCGATTGTTAGTGATAGAGATACCCGTTTTACCAGCCAGAACTGGCAGGAGCTGATGAGAGTCTATGGATCTAAGTTGTTGATGTCGTCTGGCCGCCATCTAGAGACTAACGGTCAGACATAGCAGATGAACAAGATCCTGCAACAAGTTTTGCGCATGTACATTAGACCGGATCAGATTAACTGGGACGAGATGTTACCCAAGGTAGCCAGTGCATACAATAACAACGTGCATTTGTCCACCTGTCGCACTCCCAACGAGTTGCACAAGTCCTTTAGACCGCGTAGACCGTTTGAGGGACTTAACCGGGATCAGATTCACAAGCTACCCCCCGGTACCAAGGAGTTCGCGATGCAGCACGAGAAAGAGATAGCCACTGTTGTTGAGAACCGCAGGAAGGCCCAGCGTCGGATGATAGAACAGGCTAATAAGCACCGTCGCCCATCGCAGTTTCAGGTAGGCGACCTGGTTTGGGTCAAGTCTAAAGAGTTTGCGCCTGAGGAGAACATCTCGCAAAAATTATTGCCCGCTTATAGAGGACCGTGGCCAGTCCTAGAAGTCAAGGGCGGAGATGATGGGCCGTCCTACACAGTAGAGATACCAGCACACCTCCATACCTACCCCGTGTTTCACGCATCAAAGTTGCTGTCGTGTGTCACAAGTCAACTGTTTCCATCCAGACGGTTCATGATCCCTCCAGACATGGACGGGAGATACGACATTGACGGCATTGTAGGTGAAGATGTGTTCAGGACAGGAGGTAGAGGTCGTCCGCAGAAGCAATATAAGGTCCGGTTTGCATATCAGGAACCGGAGGATGACCGCTGGTTCACTAGAGCAGAACTTCTAGAGACAACTCCCGATATAGTTAGAGCCTACGAGAGAGATCAGAAAGGTAAAGGTCCTGCCTTGGACTGAATTATTCTCGGAGGACCTCGAATTTAGGCCGGCAGGAGTGAAACGGTATTCACCAGTTCGCAGTAGCTGATGCAGATCCCAGGGCTCGATCCCTAGCCCCCACCTTACCTATGTACAGTATCTATGTCGACCCCTAGAGTTGAACCTGCGACATGTGTATTTGTAACAGTTGGTAGGTTGTCGTAGGGTCCATAGGTAGCAGGGCTTCAATCTGTAGGCCTGTCGGGTAGGAGTCTCAGTCAGGTTTAGAAGTCGTAGCTGTAGCGCTCTCGAAGAATCAAGGTCGTAGCTGCTACAAATCAAAAAGGTCAAGGTCGTAGCTGCTACAGTACCGAAAGGCCAAGTCTATTGCCTTCCGGAAGGTCCGAGTAGTGGCCTTTCGGAGTTTCCTACGTTTAGGCTAAGGCAAGTGGGCAAGTGGTGAGGCAAGTGGTGGAGTCTACCCGTGCTGAGTCAGCAGTCCCAGTCCTAGGCAGTCCTGGTCCTGTCAAGCAAGTACCGCACGGGAGTAAGTGCACTATGGGCATGGGAAAGGGGCCAGACCAACGAGCTGCAGAAGAATAAATCAAGAGGCAGCGCCCAGCCATTCATTCATTCCTTCGTGAGCCATGAGGAAGCGCTGCCATAAGCGACTTGTGCGAGGTGGTCTGCAGTGAGCCCGAGGACGAAGTGGACGAGAGAGAAGGAGTGTAGCCATAGCGATAGGGTAGTAGCGGCCATGGCCGCCATAGTTGTAGTCGGAGTTCAGTGTGTGTGTGTGCGTGAGTGTTCAGAGTATCGCGTGTGGGATATCCAGGGTGATCCTGTGTATGCGAACATAGAGTTGTGTGGGCACTGAGTCGCCATAGCCATCGAAGTGAACCTGTATCTAAACTGTGTCTCGGCTACCATATCTCTGAGTTTGAGTGGGCGCTCGTCACCAGTTTGCTGCGCACCTGTTTGCATGCATGGGAAGTGTGAATAAGAGCGAGTCTGATTGCACTGAATGTCAGAAGGATTAAAAATTTAGTAAATTCTGAAATGTATGTCACGAAATTCTGAAATAACGTCAAAATTTAAACTAATTTACGAAAGAATTTGATACAAATAAAGAATTTCACGTAACTTTTGAACAAAAACACCAGAATTAATTCCGTTCGCGGTGTTGGAAGAAGAGAGAATGAAGATTAATCCTACCGAATTAGGTCGACATTCCGCACAGCGGGACGGGCAACATTGTCAAACAAGCACAAAAAGAAGATATACGCATCACGCACGTTAGGAATTTTAGATGATGCGACAAATTGGGTCGGATGGGAGAGGAGGAAAGGGGGAATGGAGAGGAGATGGAAGAAGAGAAAAAAGGTGAGAACTTTGGGAGAGATCGGTGGGAGGGAGGGAGGGAATTAGCTATGAAACACCCGTGGACGTGTCTGCGGGCCCGATCTCGGATGGTGGCCTCATATGTGGCCGCGTCCATGGCCGACCTGGTCCGCGCCGCGGACCCGATTTTACGAGATTTTTCATGAATTAAATCATAGGAAAAAATATATATATATATGGGGTTGTAGGGAATTTTCATCCCTACAACCCCATTTGTTTTTTTCTGGAAACAGATATGTTTTTGGAATTATAAAAAATAAAAAATAGAAAAGATGGAAAAGAGAAATTTAAAAATAAATTTAAAAAAAAGTTTTTTTTGGGGGGGATTTTT
>BFEA01000443.1:48278-67613 GCA_003427395.1 Chara braunii
GTGAAGAAGAAGAAGAGTGAAGGAAGGGGAAGTAAGCGGCGAGGGTGACGAAGGTGATGGTGCCGGCAGCCATAGCCGAGGTGAAGGGTTGACCAAGCGTTGACTAGAGCGTTGACCAGAGGTTTGACCAGGCGTTGACCGAGGGTGTTGACCAAGCGTTGACTGGGGGTTGCCCGCGTTGACTCGGCGTTGACCAAGGCGTTGACCGGAGCTGCTGACCAAGATTTTGACCAAGCTGGAGCTGGTGATATCTCGCTGAGCCCTTAGCCTATCCCCTTACCCTGTGGATGTGCACTCACCCTACGGTACTTGCTGAGTTGATTCTGTTCGTCTTTCCTTTCTACATTGAGTCTCTTCTGTCCTAGGTGTTAGGACTCTGTGGATGAAGGATAGGGCCTTGCTGCCAAACCTGCACGGGACTTAGTAGGACTATGCTCTACTCTGACATCTGGAGACCTGGGCATGAGCGGCGAGTGCTCGTTAAACAACTCGTCTAGCCCAATGACCGGTACTGTCCAACAGGTCTACTGAGTTCAGTGTAGAGGGTCTGAACTCCAAGTTGCAGGCTGAAACGAAGGTCGTCTTTAAGTGTTGAGGCCTGGTTGAACCACTCCCCTACCGGACCTAGTAAGGTTGATGATCTGTGTCTGACGACTCGACTGTCCCGAGGGATACGAACCCCTCCAAGGACCGGTRCAGAYCGGCGGGCTGCTCGGTGTGGCACAGTAGGCCGGAACGGCTGAGTTGTGGGCTGAAATCGCCAGGAAAAACTACGCTGATCTTGTCGTCCTGACTGCGACGTTAAAGAATTCTTGAGGAGTTTGAGGGATCTCCTTAAATGCCTCTTGATCAGCTGTAAGTTCAGTAGTGACAACCTTAGAGTAGTTGTGAGCAGTGGATCCTAGAGAGTCAGTCAGTAAGTCAGTGTGTCCGGGTAAATCTAAGTGGTGAGGAGTGGGATATTGTCGTGCACCTGACGCCACGATGGACGACTATCCGATGCATGGGTTGCTGGTTGGGTTCTCTCTTTGGGGGACCCTCTGGCACCTCCTTTTTCCTCTGGGGTTCTGGCACACCTTCACGGGTAGAGTAGATACCCGGGGTGGTGCCTCCACCAAGCCATACACGAAGGAGGAGGAGGCGAAGATGGTCGCCATTCTGCAGGAGAGCAAGGAGAAGAAGGAGGCCAAGAAGAAGGCCTTGAAGAAGGAACAGGCGGCCAAATTGAAGAAGATAGAAGAAGAGATGGCCAGAGAGAAGGAGAGGATACAGAAAGAAGAAGAAGAAAAGTTGAAAGAGGTGGAAGAGGAGGAAGAAGATGAAATGCCACTGCAGAGGAAGAAGGGGCAGTTCAGTGGCAGTAGGGATGAGGAGACGGAGAAGCGGATCTCAGAGTGGGTCGCCAACTTATCCCTGGACGAAGAAGAGGAGGTGGCGATGTATATCTCTAAGGACGATCAGGAAGCCGCTATGAGAGCTTGGGAAGCAGAAAAAAATGTTGTGAAGCGGCGGGCAATGGAAGATGAGAAGAGAATGGAATGGAGGTTGGCAGTGATGAGGGAGAAGAAGAGGAGAGTGGACGTGGCAGCGGAGGCGGCAAAAAAATTAGAGGAGGTAAAAAATATAGAAGAGCAACTAGCCGCCCAGACTGAACTCCCAGCCCAAATGCGAGTCATAGCTCGAAATGTTGCCCGCCTGGCACAAATTCAGGCGGAGCAATACGACTTCAGTAGAAGCCAGCACATAGCTGTGCGTTCGATACGGTTGGGATTCCGGGACTTTGCTCGCGAGCTGGTAGACGCTGTAGGAACCGAGGTAGGCCACCGCCTTGACAAGACTGAGCGGTTTTGTGCCGGCGCCATTGAGGGCGTCAAGGCGGCAGCCCCCAAGGAGGAGGAAGCACGTCCTCCTTGTCGGGAACCGGTCAAGGTCAAATTCCCTGATTCCTACAGTGGAAAAAGGGAAGAGAACTTTGACAACTGGGAAGCCAACATTAAGACCTATGTGCACTTGCAACATGTCTCCCCGGATCAGCAGGTTCTAATTGCGATCCACGCGCTGAGAGATCAGGCCGCCAGTTTTGCAAGGTCCCTAGTTCGCGCTGCCAACTGTAGTGACGATCCCGTTGTGTACTCCTCGTTCACGTCCCTCACCGAATTCCTGAAGTTGTTGTGTGAGAGATTCGTTGATGTTGCCCGCAGCGTTAAAGCCTCAGATAGGCTGCAAACGATCCACTCTCGTAAGTGGAAGAGTGTCAGGGCCCTTAAGAGTACAATTGATGAGTTAGTGGTTGTCCCTGACCACAGGGTTACGGACACCTAGTTGGTCGGCCTCTTCTATCGGGCTATACTCGAAGCCCTTCGAGGTCATTTCTTCGCAAAGAGCGAAGACCCTGCCACTACGTACGATTCTCTTAGTCGTGAGGTGGTGGCCTTTGAGGCCAAGTCTATGTCAGTTTCCACCTTCTAGCACAAAGATTTGGATAAAGGGAAGCAATGGAAAGGCCGCACTATCTCAGGGCACGTAAAGACCAAGGACAGCCTTGTCCTGACCTTAGATGAGGGTAATGTGGATGAGATCCCCTACGAACAGATCGAGTGGGGGTTGGAGGAAGAGGACAGCGGTGTGGGACAGGGGAGGACTTACACTGCTGTCGCGGCTGGAGGGAGGCCGCAAGGAGGACGAGGCCAGAGTCAAGGGGGCTGGGCCTCAGGGAGCCGGTTTCAGGGCGATCAGGGGGTTGGCGGTAGGGGAGGAAACCGCCAAGCGGGAGGTAGGGGTCAAGGTCCCCCGCAAAACCGTCCTAGGAATAGGTCTCCCTATAGGGTAGGAGGATGGCACCCGGGGCTACCACAGGGTAGGCCTTGGGAAACTTTGGGTCTGGACCAGACTTTATGGCAACAACGATTGGACCGGGGCCAGTGCATTTTTTGCGGTGACCCGGGCCACATCATTAAATACTGTCCTAAGTATCGCGAGACCCGAACGGCTGCCCAAGGGCCAAAAGGCAGCCGCCGGTAGGGGTAGCAACTGCCCCTACCATTAGGCCATGTGGGGAACATAGCGCTAGCCGGCACGAGACTTCCACACCACATGTGCCTATGGTAGAGGTTGCAGGCCGGTGTCTAGATAGCTGCCCAGAGACCGCTTGTATTAGGGTTTCTCGCCTAGAGAAAGATGGGAAAGTGAAGAAGGTTCTCCACTCCCTGACTCTCCTCGTAGAAGACAGCCTCCCATTTGATATTGTCCTGGGAATGGATTGGGGAGAGGCAGTCGGGGCCACGCTCCATTTGAAGGAGCACGAGTGTAGGCTCCCTAGTTCTTCAGGCAAGGCTAAGACTGCCCGCTTGTTCCATGTGTCAGGAGTATTGAATCCCTTGGCACATAGCTGCCTTAGTGCTCCTGCGTTCGCCAGATTAGTGAAAAATGAGAAATTGGAGGAACAGGTTTTTGTTGCCTATGTTAGGCCAGTGACTGAGCCTACGGAAGAAAAGCCGATGGACCATGCGATGGCCAAGCTGCTGGAAGAGTTCAAAGATCTAACTGAGCCGCCGATAGGAGTGGTACCGTGGCCCATCCAGCACCGCATTGAGATAGAGCCTGGCAGTAGAACTCCTAAGGGCGCCATGTATAGGATGTCCCCACGAGAGTTAGAGGAGCTTTGCAAGCAATTAGACGAGCTCCTCGAGAAGGGTTGGATTAGGCCCAGTTCGTCTCCTTTTGGAGTGTCTGTTCTCTTTGTTCCTAAGAAAGAGGGACAGTTGAGGATGTGTATAGACTATAGGGGTCTGAATGCTATTATAGTGAAGAATGTTGAGCCACTTCCTAGGATAGACGATCTCTTAGATCGAGTGCAGGGGGCCAGGTATTTCTCTAAGATAGACTTAAAGTCCGGATATCATGAGATAGAAGTGCATCCTGATGATCAGTATAAGACAGCCTTCCAGACTAGATATGGGCACTACGAGTTCATAGTAATGCCCTTTGGACTAACCAATGCGCCAGCTACGTTCCAGCACTGTATGAATGATTTGTTTAGGCCATGGTTAGACAGGTTCGTCGTAGTTTACTTAGACGACACCCTAGTGTTTAGCAAGACCCTCGAAGAGCATCAGGGTCATCTTAGGCAGGTCTTGGAGAAGCTGAGGGAAGCTAACTTCAAGATCAATGCAAAGAAGTGCGATTGGGCGAAAACCCAAGTTTTGTACTTAGGCCACGTCTTAGACGGAGACGACGTTAAGCCAGAAGATAGCAAGATCGCAGCGATCAGAGATTGGCCCACGCCACGTACGCTGACAGAGTTGCGCTCGTTCCTGGACTTAGCTAATTACTATCGGAAGTTCGTGAGGAACTTCTCTACCATCGTTGGGTCCCTTCGCAGATTGTTGAGAAAGGAGACCATCTGGAAGTGGGATAAGTATTGCACGTCTGCCATAAAGAAGTTAAAGCAGGCATTGATAGAGTATCCAGTCCTTAAAGTCGCTCATCCGTCCTTGCCCTTTGTCGTCACGACCGATGCGAGTCAATACGGCATAGGCACAGTGTTACAGCAAGACGATGGCAATGGGTATAGACCCGTAGAATTCATGTCCGCCAGGAGGCATTCAGAGAAGGTCGCGACATCTACCTATGAGAGGGAACTCTACGCTCTCAGGCAAGCCTTAGACCATTGGAAGCACTACTTGCTTGGGAGGCACTTCAAAGCCTATTCTGACCATGAAACATTACGATGGTTAGAGACGCAGGCCAAGATGACACCTAAGCTTACTAGGTGGGCCGTAGAGATAGATCAGTACGACTTCGAGCTCAAGCCTGTCAAAGGGAAGTATAACGTAGTCGCAGATGCTCTAAGTAGGCGAGCAGATTACTTTGGGGCAATAGTGCATTACCTAGACATAGGGAAGGATCTGCAACAGAAGGTTAGAGAAGCCTACGCGCAGGACCCTATCTACAGTGACCTCCTTAAGAAAGTCAAAGAGGCCCCTGAGACTGAACCGAACTACCGCACTACCGAAGGGTTGCTCTTTGAGAAGACTAATGTATTCGACCGCCTGTGCATTCCCCGTAGCGAAGAGATTCGTAGTCTGATTCTGGGAGAATGCCACGACACAGAGGGTCATTTTGGTTGGCAAAAGACGTTAGCCAATCTAATGCGTGCGTATACCTGGCCAGGAATGAAGAATGACTTCGTAGAGTATGTTCGCAGTTGCAAAGTCTGCCAGCGTAACAAGAGTTTTACGCGCGCCCCGCTAGGTCTTCTCAGACCCTTACCCATTCCGGATCAACCGGGAGACTCAGTGTCCATAGACTTCATGGACACTCAAGTCAAGAGCAGGCATGGCAAGAGCCAAGTCATGGTCATAGTCGACCATTTTAGTAAGTATGCAGTTTTTATTCCTTTCCCGTCAGAGGCACGTACAGAATTAGTTATACAGAGGTTTTTTGACTGTTGGATGAGTGGAAATGGAATCCCACTGTCAATAGTTAGCGATAGAGATAGTCGCTTTACCGGCCAGAACTGGCAAGAACTCATGGGAGTATATGAATCTAATTTGTTGATGTCGTCAGGCCGTCATCCAGAGACTAACGGTCAGACAGAGCAGATGAACAAGATCCTACAACAAGTTTTGCGCATGTACATTAGGCCAGATCATATTAACTGGGACGAGATGTTGCCTAAAGTAGCTAGTGCGTATAATAACAGCGTGCATTTATCCACCTGCCGCACTCCCAACGAACTGCACAAGTCCTTTAGACCGCACAGGCCATTTGAGGGCCTCAACCGGGATCAGATTCACAGATTGCCACCTGGGACCAGGGAGCAAGCCAATAAGCATTGTCGCCCCTCTCAGTTCCAAGTAGGCGACTTAGTCTGGGTCAATTCTAAAGAGTTTGCACCTGAGGAGAACATCTCGCAGAAGTTACTGCCCACATATAGAGGACTGTGGCCAGTCTTAGAAGTCAAGGGCGGCGAAGATGGACCGTCCTATACCATAGAACTCCCAACACTCCTCCACACGTATCCAGTTTTCCATGCATCAAAGTTGTTACGGTGTCAAACAAGTGATCAATTTCCATCCCGTAGGTCCATGATCCCACCGGATATAGATGGAAGATACGACATTGATGGGATAGTAGCTGAAGATGTCTTCACGACTGGAGGTAGGGGTCATCCACAGAAACAGTACAAGGTTCATTTTAGTTATCAAGAACCCGAAGACGACCACTGGTTTACAAGATCTGAACTTCTAGAGACCGCTCCTCATATAATCCGAGCCTATGAGAGAAAACAGAAAGGTAAAGGTCCTGCCTTGGACTGAAATTTTCTCGGAGGACCTCCAATTTAGGCCAGCGGGAGTGAAACGGTATTCACCAGTTCGCAGTAGCGAATGCGGATCCCAGGGCTCGATCCCTAGTTCCCCGTCTTACCTGTGTACAATGCCAGTGTCAACCCGTAGATTTGAACCTGCGACCTGTAGGACCGCCAGTGGTAGGTAGGTTTTCGTAAGTCACAGGGTAGAAGGGAATCGAACTGTAGACCTGTAGAGTAGGAGTCTAGACCGTTCCGAAGTCGTAGTTGTTGGAGGCCTGAAGGGTTAAGGTCGTAGCTGCTACTTACCTGAACGGGCAAAGTCGTAGCTGCTACAGTACCGAAAGGCCAAGTTAGAGGTTTCTAGAAGTGGCCTTTCGGTGTGGACCTGCATTGAACAGAGGCAAGTGGTCAAGTGGTGGTAGGCCACCTCGCTGAGTCAACAGTCCCAGTTAGGCAGTCCATTCTTGTCCAGCAAGTACCGTCTGGGACTGTGTGCACCCGGGGCCAAGGGACATAGGGCAGACCAACGCAGTGCAGAAGTATAAATCAAGAGGCTGCTTCCAACCATTCATTCATTCCTGCGGATGCCATGTGGAAGTGCTGCCTCAGCAGCTTGTGTGAGGAGGTCTGTTGTGTGCCCGAAGACGAAGTGGGCAGAGGAGTGTAGTATAGCGCTAGGGTAGTGGCAGCTAGCGCTCCCATAGCTATAGTAGTGTGTGTGTGTGTTGCGTGTGGTTACAGAGTGTTGCATGTGGGACATCCAGGGTGATCCAGAGTGCGAACAGTGAGTTGCTTGGGCGCTGAGTCGCCATAGCCAGTAGAAGCGAACGTCCCTGAAAGACATCTCTGTGTACTGTGTGGGCGCATGTCGCCAGTTGTGTGTTGTTGTCCACGTGCATGAAAAGTGTGAATAAGTCGAGTCTGATTGCAATGCCTGCAAAAAAAAAAAAAAAAAAAAAAAAAAATTTAGGCCCAAACGAACTGCTTAATTTCAGCATTGTTAACAAATTCAAGAAACGGAACACACATAGATAGACAAAAAAAGGGAGAGGGAAAGAGAGAGAGAGAGAGGGAGAGAGGAGGGAGAGAGATAAAGGGACACAGATAGAGAGAGACAAAAGAGAAAGAAAAGACGAATGCAAAGAACAAAGAAAGAAAAACATCATTCAAGTCAAGAAGATCGTGCAAAATGATGAAGGTACAATAAGCACGAAGTACAATCCATCTCCATTTTATTAAAAGAAAACAAAATAATATTTATTTGCTCTCTCTCTCTTTCTCTCTCTCTCTCTCTCTCTCTCTCTCTCTCTCTCTCTCTCTCTCTCTCTCTCTCTCTGTATATATATATATATATTCTGTTTGTGACGATATATATATATATATATATATATATATATATATATATATATATATATTTATCTCTCTATCTATTTATCTATCTGCTTTTGTTGTCCCTCTGCCTCTCTCTCTCTCTATCTCTATCTATCTATCTATCTATCTATCTATCTTATGTAAGAGCAATCAACTCCCATCAGTGGAACGAAACTCTCGCAACATGTCACGAACAGAACTCTGTTGCAACACTTTCCGACAATAATCCTCAAAAGTTTGAAATGGATTTTGTCGATGCCGATTGTAGTCAAGATGGATGACACAATCAACAAACCTCCACGGGTTCATATCCGTATGCAACTCCTCAGCCGCTTGCACGATATCTTGCAACCTGTGAGAGCTATCAAGATAGGAGAGATGTGCATGCATTTTTTTGGGACCAACGGATGCAAGAGACTCATAGACGACAATATCAAAAGTAGAAGCAGTGACTTCTAGCAAACCTCCTATACGGACATCCAGTTGTGTAGTTGGTGAGACAGGAGCGGGGACAACGCAAGGAGCGGGAGGTGGAATAAACATAGCGGCAAGCAAAGCAGAAACAACTGTAGAAGTAGTGACGATGGGCGTTCCCACATTGGACGGTGAAGGATAATCTCCAAGACGTTGAAAATTCGCAGGAGGTGGTGCCGGTAATGACACTGGACGGACAGTAGCCAAAGGAGGAGCGGAAGAAGCAGCACCGACAGGAATTCTTTTGATGAGACTTTGTATCCGAGCATATGTGAAGAAGGGCTCCGGAATAGTCCCATCCGTCGGACAATAGGGCAAATCAAATGTCATTCTTACAATCTCGTCATTGGAGATCGCAATATACTCATCGTGGAGAAGGATTGGAGGGCGAGGAGGATTGTCGTTTCAAGCGCATATTAGTGAGGATTGTACAGTGGGCGCATATTAGTGAGGATTGTCAGTTGGACTCCACATCCGAAATCTTCAACGGATTGGAGGGCAGAGAGGATTGTCGTTCCAAGCGCATATTAGTGAGTTTAGTTCTCTGCCAATCAAGGAATTTTTCCCATATCCATTCATCCTTCACGACTGTCGCAGTCTTCACAAACATTTCGAAAAAGATTTTATTCAAGACCTTTTGCAAACCAACCTTCTTTGCATCATCAAACCATTGAGAGAGCTAAGCGCGCGGATGAGGAACACGTGCAACTGGCGGTGGGGGATTGCTATCATCGGGCACCTCAACAACTGTCGCACAATTTCGTGTTTGGGATGGGGCACAGGCAATTCCTTCACCTTCACCACGTTGGGACTTCAAACACGGATCAAGATCATCGTCGAAAAGCACATCAGTAAAGATCGTGCGAAGTGCTCTCAGAACCTGAGTCGCAGTTTCAGGACTAACAACTTTGTTAGTCACCCGATGATCAGGAAGGGTGGGCTCAAGAGCGTCTTACGAAGCCCAAAATATTTTTTTTCACACGTCGACTGGTCCTTCTTTTGAATGTAGATTCAACACGGTCACCGGAACCATCAGTAGAGGTCTCTTCTTTATCATCACTTAACATACATTTACCAGCGTCACCCGACCGATCCCCCTGACAACCATCCCCTTTTGCACGAGAGTCATGACGCCCCTCTTCCACAAACATATTTTCCGCATCCTCGAGCGTGTTCCCTTGAGGAGACACATGCTCATCATCAAGTCCAGGACCAGCACTTCGGGCACATGGTCCAGTTTGAAGGTTGACAGACATTTCATCATTTCTGCTTATTTTCGAGGGTTCTGAACACTACACCCGACTATTGGATGTAACGTTGCCATTAGCATCAGTAAAAGTGTTGGTGCCTGTCACTTTCAGCCTTTTGCTATTAGCATGAGTGTCATACTTGTGGCGCAACAGAGAACCGCCTGCAAAAAAAAAAAAAAAAAAAAAAAAAAACAGGGGAAAAGTATTCGGAGCACTTAGAATCGACGGTCGAAAGAGATACAGACGATAAATGAGAAAAAGTCATTCCAAAAGTTTGTGATAAACAATATTCTTTGTGACGAAATTATTGTCAGGCAACACAACACCAATGTTGTTGGGATGACCAACACGCGACAAAGTAACATACAATTGGCCATGCGCAAAAACAGGTTTGCGCAACCAAACCCCGACACGAGCGACAGTTTGTCCTTGCGACTTGTTTATGGTCGCAGCGAACGAAGACGGATGGGGAACTGCCTCCTATTCCATTTAAACCCCGTGGTTTCACCATCACTTGTCAAATCGATTTTGGGGATCAATGTCGTTTTACCGGTGCGCATTATGGTCACTTCCAACAAATCACCATCAACAATTTTTTTAAGAATCAACCTTGTGTCATTACAAAGTCCTTGTTTGGGCGACAAATTGCGCAACAACATCACAGGCGCACCAATTTTTAAGCGCAATTTGTGAGGCGGATGGCCAGACTCATTGAGAGAATTTAAGAACTCGTGCTCGATGGCAAGTCCGTGATGATCAGAACCAGGGTAATCAACACTATAACTTTCACGTACCTCGCCAGAGAAATCGTTGAGAACAATGTGGTTAACACACCCCGCATCGTCATTAGTAGCGCAGAGAATCAATCAGGCGTAAAAATAGTCAGCATCCCCAATGTGTTCACAGACATCCTCAAACGTCCAAAAAATCAAATCACGAATAGGTTTATCAGTGCAAATCTCATGCGACAGTTTGACCGTAGCAGGTTTGTTAGGAACAAAACGAATATGATCACCATTCTCAATACGTATCAAAAACACGCCATTCATTCGCGCCATTGCATCATCCCCTAAGCTTAAGATCCGCATATTCTCAGTCAGGCAATGGACCTAAAAAAGTATACACAAAGGAGACATTTTGATAGAGGCATCAATTTGCTGTGCTCGAGACCCATGTTTCACAACATGCAAAACCTGTCGAAAGTCTCCAGAAAGAAGCAAAACCTTTCCTCCAAACGGGAGGTTACTGTTACAGAGATATCGAAGCGTAATGTCAAGAGCTTCCAAGTGAAACTTGTTACTCATTGGAGCTTCATCCCAAACGATCAAGTCGGCACGGCGGATAAGTTCGGCAAGATCACTCTGTTTTGGAATATTAAAGGGACACGTGTTATCAGGTTTCAAAGGTGCTCAAAATCGCGAGTGAAATGTTCGACCACCGGTTAAAAGAGTCGCCTCTATCCCACTGGACGCCACAGCGAGTCCAATACCATTACTCGATCTGATCCCCGCTAAAATTGTTTCTATGCAAAAAGTTTTTTCTGTTCCCGCCGGCGAATCTACAAAAGCATAAAACGGTTGTTTCTCTTCCACGGCCCGAATAACTCTTTGCACCAGCAGTCGTTGGTATGGCCGACGACGTCGAAAATTAGACTCAAATTTAGTTCGCATTTCAATCGGATCATACGACAATTCGTCATTTATAATCGAGGAGACAGTCCTGTTCTCGTAATGCCTGTTTATGTTGTCGGCAATCGTTTCTCCATCAGGGGTCGGATAATAAAGACCGAACAGGCGGATGTTTTTGCCAGACTCATGCAAGATACTATCAAGATCAAAGAGCACTAAACATTGCAAAATGATCGGAGGAAGAATCTGAGAGCCCGCACGATACTGAAAATCATCATACATTTTTTCCCAATCTCGTTGAAAGAATTGAACAGGATCGTTGACCCCGGCCCAAACAGCAGAAGCATAGCGAATACTTTACGAACCTCTGCAAGCATATAATGGAGTGCGGCCGTATCTATACACTGATTATATGCATCATCGGTTTGCAAAAGTCTTAATTGAAGACACACCGATCGGAACGAATCATATTCGACTCCATCGACGGTACGAATTTTCGCAAAAGAGTGTGCTCCACGAGAGTGTTCATCATTTAGCAACACACGGAGATAGCCTTCCGTGACCCTTACATGATGCAATCGAGATATCTTTTCGAAAGGAGCACCATGAAGAGCACGTTTTCTTTTGTTCCACACCTTATGTTGATTATCCCACACATGAGTTTTAATAATTTCAGGATACAAAGGAAGCTCGTGTTTAGGAACACGTTCGTTCAAAGAGTTGTGATTCATCCATGCCGTCAATTTTGTGCTTGGCGGTCCACGGGAAACAACATGATCTTTCGTGTCTGGTTCAAAGACCACTTTTTGCATGTTTTCAATATGCACGGGCAATCTTTCGACTACGGGCCACTGTTCAGCAAGGTCGAACTCAAACAGACGTCAGCATGCCGCGCATGCACCAACAACACGCATATCTTGATAGGATTTGACTTCATCGACAGGTGCATTATTATCTTGTTCGCAAACCATGGCACGATCACCCCCTTCATACACATACTTTTACACATACTTGCACGCCTTTATGTTAGCACAACATTCGACATTGATGTGGCAGTTAAACCTCATCAGCAAGTACGGGTTATATGGGACCACTCGACGATTATCAAAAACAACGCGATTTTGAACGACGGTAAAGCTACCGTCACTTGGTTTTCTTCTCCTATACGAAGGGTGAGTTTGTTCATCTTTGAAGGTTGTCATGAAAATGAATTCTTTCGGAAACCCTTTCGTGCACTTTTCGTTCTCGGTACACGAAACATCACTTTTCTCCTCACAGCAAATGCCATGCAACATGAATTTGACAACCCTTTCTCTCAATTCCCCTTCAGGCAGAAGCTCCGCACACACTACGTTGTCAACAGCATCTGCAGCGTGGATTTTATCATCCGGATGCAAGATAACTAATATGTGTGCATGCGGCAGACCCCTTTTTTGGAACTCAACTACATACAACATTCCATCGACCCTCCCAAAGATTCGTTTTTTCTTAATCTCCTCAATGAGTTGGGTGAGATAACCTTTGAACACTCGGGCAAGAAGATCCGGCCTGTCGTTTGCGCATTGACCCGGCAACAGGGCTTGTTGGATCTCTGGCCAGTTTGTGTTACACGTCATAGTGATAAAAAGATTGGGTTTTCCAAACCGCCTCACGAGTGACATGCTGTCATGATATCTTTCGGTCATATACCGGGGTCCGCCAGTGAAGGTGGAGGGCAGAAGTATTTTTGTCCCAACACCATCACTGTGCTGATTTTGTTGCACAGCGTCTCGCAGATCCTGATAATATTCTGACCGCAAGTCTTTCTGATGGAATCTCACCCATTTTAAGGGAAGGGATTCAACCTTAGCGTAAGCCATGCAACAAAACTCGTGGAAAAGACGCGCTACATAAAGGAGGCAAGGTCTTTCACCATCGCGTTCGTGTAGGTGAAACGCATAGTACTCCTTCGCACTGAGTCCCGGCGGCCATCCAGCTTCCAAGACACGTCGGACAGACCAACTATCAATTCCTTTCGGGAAGAGTAAAACAAACCTCAAACAGTCGTGCGCTCGGGAACACTCCAGAACGACAATTGCTGGCCGCTCACCCGGAAGAGGGGCACGTAAACGAATCTCGAGCTCACGAGGAAGAAGGTCATCCGCCATGAGAACGCAGACCTCCTGTAGCCCCGACAGACGGTTATAACGCCTCGCATGTTCCTCCGTGGGCATGGTATCTGGATTTATGACCAACTTCCTTCCATTCAACGCTGCCGGCGGAAGGTCGGCAATGGTCATGAAGTCTCTTGTTACACTATTGTAGCAACTCGTGGAACCTTCTTAATAGTCGTCTGATTTGATGAAGTTTAGCATCAGACGTGTGTGCAGGTAAATTAAGAAAATCCACTCTTTGATCAATCGCATCATCCAAATGTTGAGGATCGTGCAAGTAAATTTGTGCAAACTGAGGACGCCCCCCTTCCCCCACAGCCAATGCACCGACAGGATGATAGATCGAACCCTGAGCCCGAAGTTGGCCCTGGAATCCTTGAACGTCATCCCTCGGTTGTTTTAACCGCGAGGATGCGAGAGATAAACTATAATTGATTATCCTCGCATTCTTTCGAACGAATCGCCCGTCAGGAGTTTGAGACGTCCAAATAGAAAGAATCTCATGCTCCGGCGACCCTTCTCGAGGTCATTCCCACAGAGGACAACGTCTCGTACCTTTTCTGCAGCATATTTTTGTCCATTTTTTTTCATGATTCCACAACTTAGCACCACAATACTTGCACGGTTCTCGACCACCAATGCCGAATGCCTCAACCGCGCTAGCCCCTGCGACAATAGCCATGGAGTTTTTAACCTCTGCATACGGTGTTGCCACGGGTACAGACGGGAGTGCATTCATATTAGCAGGTGGATCATCATCCAAATCATTCATTTGCTCATCCTGATTATCCGGCTCGCCATATTCCCGATTGTTCATTGAATTTTGAATTATAACGGACGGATTGTGCGGCTGCTCTGCTCTCCCCGACATACTTTGGGATTGTCTCAATCGATAACAATGACGACGCATTTCCTTCGAAGAAGAAGATGCAACAGGGACCAAACTTCACCTCACACCCCGCAAAAAACGTTTGTGAGCATCAATATCTTCTTTCCTCCTACGATTCTTAATCGCAGCTCTCAATGCACGCATACGTTTAACATGACAGTTTACCCTTCTTTCCAGCCTCTTCTTTCGAGTGGAAATTTCATACGATGTAGACCCCGGTTCATCGCTATTCATCCTATGGACTTGTTTTGTTGCACCGCCACCGCCCACTGTACTTTCAACAACTACCGCATATTCATCAAAGTCGGGGAACACAGCCTGACGTACGGAAGACAACAATCCAAGGTCCAAACGACACGCGACTTTAGCGGCACAGTGCCCAAAGGCGCAACATACGATATCGTCTAATGCGCCTCGAACGAATCGGTTTCAATATTACCAATCTCCTTCGACGATTATGAAATCCAACAAACTTCTCAACCATTGCGTTCGGGGAATTTGGCAACGTCCCGAGAGAAGAGCATGCCTGTGCATGAACAGTTGCGATGGAAGAATAAAGGTTAGGCTGCAAGCATCTTCGTCGCACATCTTGTGTGAATATGGACGACAGTCCGTTCTCTACACGTGGCGAATGAAAGGAAGAATCATCAACAAGAAATGTTGTTTCGATCGTAGGAACAAAATTTGTACAGACTACATCATGCGTACAATTTTCATCAGGTCGTCCACTTTGTAAGGTGCTAGGCAGGTTTCGTTCGCAACGAATCTGACTCGTCAACATTTTTTTGACTCTTGCGGAAAAAAAAAACGAGGAGTTGCGATATCATCCAACAATGGAATCAGTTGTTGGAAAAATAAAGATCTATCACTACACTGTTCTTCCACAGAACAATCAAGGCCGCGATCAGGAGTTATCATCGGTTGTTTGTCACTTCTGTGACCAGTCACATCACCCATAGCACCTAGCGGTTGTAGTAAAGACCTTCGAGTTCGACGACTCTGGGAAGACGGTCGACCACGTTTGTGGTGTTCATCTTTTGATGACACCCGTGTTTCAGTCGTAAAGGAACATCGAGTAATATCCGAACGTACACGCAATATTAATCCATTATTTGACGAAAAAGAAGCATTCTGTAACGAAGGGAAATGAACTTGAGCAGAATCAATGATAGCAAAGTCATCACAGTTTGGTATCGTTGGAGAAGACAACAAAGGAGCGATAACAGGTTTTTCACAACGGCGAAGGCGTCTTCGCTTCCACGAAACGTGCAAGGACCTGTCGACAGACGAAGAAGAGTTCGAAGTGTCGCTTGAATCATTATCTATGCTTTCATCCCCCGCCATTTGAACGGGCGTATATGCATATCTTTCTAGACGGCTATAACATAAAAATCAAAGGATATGAGGAATATGGAAGATATAAAAATCAGTAGGATGAAATATATCCCAGAATGTTTGTACACATATATAATTATGGTAGTAAGAAAAAAAAATATAGTGTAAAGTATTTAAAAAAAGATACAAATACAGTCAAAGGATAAACGAAGTTAGCAAAACGAAAAATGAAAAACGAACAGAAGAAAACGTTGCGTTCACGTTCTTGATTATTATTTTTTTTTGTAAATGTTTATGTCGAAGGAAATGAAGGTTGATTAACTGATGACGAATCGTATTTTTTCTTTTTTATCCGTGCGTTGTATTTTTTTTTATGTGTTCGTAAAAAAAACGATAATTTCTTTTTCATATTTTTTTTTTTTTCTATACACCCCTTAGTCTTTTCAGGGCCCCGTGGGATCGAGTCATATGTACCTCATTTATCCACGTTTATCCTTTGTCATTCCTCGACAGGGCTCACTTTCCTGTTCGTATAAGTTTGTGATTGAGAATGAAGTTTTTTTTTACTCCAATCGTATTCGATAGAGGCGACGCCTACTTGCAACCAACCTTGGGTATTCTAAGTCAGTCACCGTTCACAAAAAAATTGAAGAAGGGTAAAAGTCTTCCCCAACCTGCCCGAGTCCCAACCGCTAGGATGTAGTCTGTGACACCCGTCCTCCTCGCCCAGGCACGAGGCTTGGATCTTAGAAGTAGACGTTGGCTTCTCCACAACAACATTTCACCACCCCCAGAAATGGGTCTATGCGGCGTACCGCACCTCTCCCCAGCCAGCCTCGAAGGTCGTGGTTTCAGGAAGAGTCATTCCTAGTGATTGAGGTCGGTCAAACTGTTGATGACCTCACCATTCCTCTCCTCCCTTGTTTGGGCAACTTAGACGAAATAGGAGCAAAGGGGGTAAAGAACATGATTTTTTGGATAAGGCTTACGTGAGAGGAGGTCGTTCGGGATAGCATGGGTGCCTCGGGAGAAAGGTTACGCTTATTGTTAGTTTCATTATTTATTATTGGACGGGTTCCTTCTCCGATATTCCTTACATTACACAGTGTGACCCAACCCTCCCAATACTATTTACTTTCCTTCATGTAAGCGTCTTAGTGTTTTCAACGTTCAATGCAGCATAATTATACGTACCTTCTTTTGGAATAAGTATGTTTAGCTTTCCTTGGACAATATGTAATTGGAGACGATGAATGTGTGTTGTTGTTGCTTTATTTTTTTATTTTAACTATCGATGTTTTTCTTTAACGATTGTCCATTAAATCAGAATTTCATAACATGGAATATTCGCATTGCTTTTTTTTTCGAAGGGAGGGGGGGGAGAGGGTGCGAAATATATTGTTTTTAAACTTGTTTTTTTTGTCGGCTCAAGATTTCTTAAAGTATACTCACCTTTTTTTTTTTTTTTTTTTACCAATAAGTAGAATAATATAAGAGCAAATACTGAAAACGGTATAACACGAAGGAACAAAATTTCAAGAAAGTTAGCAACAAAAGCTCAATTTCGGTTTTATAAAAACGACCGCATAGAATATGAAACTCCAAAGTAAAAAAGGATCAATAGAACTTATGTTTTAATATACGAATAATAGTTTCTCATAATTTCAATCCTCTTTCGGGAAGACAATGTCGAACGAAAAAAAAAAAAAAAAAACTTTCAAATTAAAACAGTAATAAAAAAAAAAAAGACAGAAAAACAAAAGTAGAACAGTATAAGAGCGAACGTAGAGAACAGAACAATATTGAAAAAAAAAAATTAAAAAAATATAAGTCTCTAAAGAATAACATAATGTTTATAACAATGAACACATACAACATGAGATAACATATAAACAAATGACTAAAGTAACCTGTATTTTTACCTATCAACAATATTTTCATGCAAATACAAAAATAGTTGTCAAAGAGGGAATGTCGAAACAAATAGAAGAGAGAGAGAAAGAGAGAGGGAAAAAAAAAAAAAAAAAAACAGAGAGAGAGAGAGATACAGAGAGACAGAGAGACAGAGAGAGAGAGAGAGAGAGAGAGAGAGAGAGAGAGAGAGAGAAAGAGAGACAAAGAGAGAGAAAGAGAAACAGAGACAGAGAGCGAGAAAACTCAAATAAAAGTGTCAAAAAATATAGAATTTAAGCATTTTATTATAAACCCATTCAATTGTCATCATCATTAATGAAATGAACAAATGTGAAAGCATGCATTCCTGCTCGTCATTCCACCCCACATCCTCGTTCTCCCTCGCACTCTAGCTCCTCCCTCTCCTACTATTCTCACTCGAACACCAACTAATACGCATGAGACCACAAAGAAAAAACACACTATTCATCTACATCGTCCTCCCGACGAAGCTGCCTTCTCCTTTCTACCGTTGCGAACTTTTCGTCATCATCAACAACAGCATCCCCATGGGGATAAAGGTTTGTCATGTTGTCATACGTAGGTGTAACAACCGTCAAATCATTCATCTTTCTATAGTCCCCCTTTGTTAAATAGCTTAGGCGGGCACACTTTGGACATCGACGCCGCAGAGCTTCAACCAATGCAAGCACCACCTCATGCAATCTGGTCTCATGCTTTTTATTTATGCTCGCGAGAGCATTCAATTCCTTTTTTACATGGCCCATCTCCTTCATAACCCACACGGGCGAATGAGCAACAATGACATTTGCTAACAAAATTCTAAGGCTATACAACTGTTCTTTGTACCTCGCCATCATGCCATCCGTCAATCCCTCACCGCACTGATCCGAGAAACTATGTTGATACACAGTGTCCATTAACTATTCTCGTGCGTCCTTGTACAATTGTCCGAGAGTAACAACTGTCGCTCTCAACTAGCTATCGCTTACCGGAAAACTCATTGTATTTTGCACCTCCAAAAACGCATTTCTATGTGCAAGCTCCACACCCACTGTTCGCAATGATTGCAACATACCAATCAAACAACTTTCCGGAAGCTCTTTTAAAGTTCGACCTGATGGAAGCTCAAACACCTCTGATGCAAAAGAAGGATCAATCGATGACAAGGCACCCGCCGACGACAATTTTCTCAATGCACTCTCGGCTGTTTCACAGCGTAGATGCAAATACTCACGCTCTTGGGACACATGCGAATCAACTTTAGTACTAAGCTCAACAACTTGGTCAAGCAAGTCATTTCTAATGGAGGATTGGATTAAAGACGTAAGTTGGCTAGCAATGTCCTCGCCAACATTCTCCTCCTTCTTCGCATCCACACTACTGGACAAAGACCAATCTCTCACCTCTTCACTTCGTTTCCTTTCCAAGAAACTTTCAAGCACTGATCGTGCATTCACCTCAATTTTTGTGAATGCACTCCTCAGTGCAGTCACTTCCGCCTTCTTCTTCTTCAACATCCAAAGTAACTCGTCCTGAGTCCACCGAAGGTCTTCATTGTCAGTCATATAGCGGCCACATTCTCCTTTCAATGAGGAATCGTTCGGAACCTTACCTGCAATACCACAAGGCACTTTAGACTCACGCTGAAGCAGACGCTACTCCATGTCATGAATTTGCGAAGCCATGCCATACTCGTATCGTTCACTACATTCCTCAAGTTATTTCCTCTTCGTGCAAGCATCGGCGAGCCATTTTCCGAATACACCATCCCGATCACTACGTGCCCGAATTTGCCTCAACACATTGGACCATGATATTCCTTCAACCGACCTATCTACCTGGCTGTCGACCACCACATTCATTTGAGTAAATGCTTGTCCATCTGCGGAGACCACCATGAAAAAGCAATAAACCAATTAATCGATCAAATTGATTGATTGATCGAAAGAAGAGAGAGAGAGAGAGAGAGAGAGAGAGAGAGAGAGAGAGAGAGAGAGAGAGAGAG
>BFEA01000443.1:97358-115096 GCA_003427395.1 Chara braunii
CAAGCACATGTACCGACCGAGCCATTCCAAGCACCTACCGACCGAGCCAATCCTAACACCTACCGACCGAGCCACTCCAGGCACCTCCCCAATGAGCCACTCCAAGTTCTTACTGACCGAGCCATTCCAAGTACCTATATGGATTGGGCCACTCCAAGCACATACCCACCAATTCACTCCAAACACCTACCGACAGAGTCACTCCAAGCATCTACCAACTGAGCCACTCCAAGCACGTACCGACCGAGGCTCTCGAAGGACCTACCGACCGAGCGACTCGAAGCACCTACCGATCGGACTTGTTGTGTGAACCCCGAGTGATGAGCTCAAGTGAGAGTTCACTCGCACTTACCTTAGATAGGCATGTACCATCACTGGGAGTTAGGAATGGAGAAAATGTCGTTCGATTAGGGGGGGAAAAAGTCAGTTACATGAACACATCAGGCAAAGCTGCATGCTCGTTTGGTAGTACAGTACCTGTACTACAAAGCATGTAGAAACCTTGTGAATACTCAGTTTGGGACCTGACGACTGGTGTAGGCCTCACTAGGGGAGTTATCATTTGCCGACTTTTTTTACAAGTGTCTACATGTCCTTATGTGTCATTTGATATATGTGTGCGATGTGTAGGGTGCATAATGTCGTTGAGAGCGTCGACAAGGATGGGCATGCGTCCTGAGACGCACATGCCTTTAGCTGAACCAGTTCCTCCTTGTGCAAAATCGGTGCGGCGTTGTGACGATCATGCTTCAATCCACGGAGCAACCAATGAGGACTTCGAAGAGGACCCGTGGATGATCGTCGTCCCGTTCTTGAACCAGCATCTCGACGATTGGTGCGAGGGTAATTGGGAGACGATGGAGAGTGTCTGCCCTTGGGCGAGCCATTACAAGTTTGCCAACATGTTAGAGTTCGGGAACCTCATTGCACTGCCTGATGGTGTCCTTGAGCACAAGTTCCTGAACCGTATGCGCAAAACAGTCCGCTACATCAGCCGCTATTTCAGTTGCCTCGACTGCCACTACATCAGGTCTTCGCCACGAGCTTGGGGAAGGTCGAGGAAACAAGAGTTGGTGGAATGCGCTCGTCATTGTCCATTCTTGAAGCAGTACCCACTCCGTTGCCCCAGGATTTCTCCGCAGGCTGTGTCGTACTGTTGTGTGCGGTTGACTGTATCCGGATATGATTTCACCAGAGTGCTATGGGTCGCTACTTCGGACAAAAGTAGGAAACTCATCGATGCAGTTGTGCGTGTGTCACGCAACGAGGTGGTAATTGAGGGGTCCAAATTCGTGCCTATGCATAGGCGTCCTGGTGTAGATGGGTGGCCAGATTTGGTGATAGCAGACCAGGTCACAGATTTTTCGTTGTGGCGTGAGGTGGAAGAGAAAGTGTCTGACATACGAGACTGTATAGGTAGTTCCTTAGCACGACCGGGAGGGTTCGTTAGAATAATATACATGTCTGTATTTTCAGAGAACGCAACAATCGAGGAACCGCAGATCCACATATATGGATCGTCAATGAATGCTATGTATAGCTTCGGTTCGCGACGTCGTCGGGCTAGATCCGGACAGGTTGCCAGACCTTGTGTTTAAGGTGAAAGGAGCGAGAGGTGTGAAAGGCATGTATGTAGCCGAAAATGGTAGATATGAAGTAGTAGAGAGATGTGTGAGAGGCAGTAGTTGCATGTGTGTAGCCTCTCTGTGTTGTGCAATATGTGATTGAGTGATTTTTTGCAGTGAATGGTTTTCGAAAACACGTTGTGCTGTTCAATGCTTTTTTTTGCATTGAACGATTTTTTGAAACTCTCTGTGCGGTGTACAACTTGACCTTTACGAAAACAAAAGGCAGACTTCATGTTATGAACAAATCTTATGTTTCTTGTCCATGCAAAGATTTTATGATATTTTCACCCAAGAATATACAAATGACAAGCCAACGTCCATGATAAATCATCACGCTGATGGTGTGCGCACCTGCTTCTCCATCTAAGTGCGAGTTCATTCGCACTTCTGCTGTGAACCCCGAGCAATTCACTTAAGTTAGAGTTCACTCGCACTTTGCTTCGACTTGACCTTTACAAAAACGACAGGCAACCTGCAAATGTTTCCCTCTCTCTATCTCTCCCGACTTTCACAATAGTGACCTTGCAAATGTTTCGATCTCTCATCTTCATGTGTTCCGATGCATGCATGTTTTTGATAAAAGATGCTCATGTAAAGAAGAGGATCGAACGCACCGTTGGTAAGCACCTGAAGCATGATGCAAGAGCACGTCCCAATTGGAACATTGTCGGGTCCTTGCGTTGTCGACTCCCACATGATGACTACACTGAACCACGGCAGGATGACCGGTCCGCCTCTCCGATGTGGATCTAACGGTGGATTGCGTCAAATCTGCTTTCATAGATCCATACCGTGGATGGGGGCCGGGATCCGACCACTGTTCGCTTGTAAGGCATCATATGATGTGTCGATATAACCGACATCCACAACTGCTTGGTGAGCATCTAGTGCTACGCCAATAAGTTCAAAACACGGCCGCAAAGTCCCCTAAGAGTGTTCATTGTCGGTTCCTCACGTCATCGATTCCCACGTGATGACTACAGTAAACAACGGCAAGATGGCAAGTCCCCCTCTTCGGAAATGGATCTAACGGTGGATTGCGTCAAATCTGTTTTCAAAGATCCACACCGGGTAGAAGGTCCTGGAATCAGGCACTGCTTGCTTGTAAGCACCATATGATGTCTTGATACAATCGACATCCAAAACTGTTTGGTGAGCATCTAGTGCTACGCCAATAAGTTCTGAACATGACCGCAAGGTCCCCTAAGAATGCTTTTAGCACTATAGAGCTCTGACCGCCGACTGTTTGGCACTTTGTGAGGGTGGTCATTTCTACCGATGCAGAAGGGTCGTGATCACTTCCATTGCTTGCGTACATGCCGACGGGTGCTCGGTGTTGCATACATGTAGTTATGTTGACCCCCGCTTGATACATTAGCATCTCGGATGCATCCCACATAAGGACCTCACACGCTGCGGACATGCAAATTCCGTAAGAGTGCTAATGGCAATCCGCACCGACAACTGAGAACCTGCGGGAACCAAATACACAGTCATCACCAACGACTGCTTGACACTATTTGAAGGTGGTCTGCCACTTCTTGAAGGTGGTCAGTCACCAAACAGAGCCCGACCTGACATCAACCTGCTATCAAAGTTCCCTTCCGAGTGCAAATGGCAATCCGGGAACACGGCCAATGACTGTTTGACACTTCCTTAAGGTGCTCTGTCGAACACCGATAACTGCGAATTGACTCGCTGTTCAACTAGTGCCTCTCTCTCTCTCTCTCTCTCTCTCTCTCTCTCTCTCTCTCTCTCTCTCTCTCTCTCTCTCTCTCTCTCTCTCTCTCTCTCTCTCTCTCTCTCTCTCTCTCTCTCTCTCTCTCTCTCTCTCTCTCTCTCTCTCTCTCTCTCTCTCTCTCTCTCTCGGAACAAGACGTCTGTCATCGGAGTTTCGACGGACGTCCTTGGGGAGCATGGTTATTTTCTTTCCCTGTGAGCGGGGTGTATGCATTTGCTGATTTTTATCATTGTGGCATGCAGGGCATTTGCCGATCGCGATGGCCATCTCGGAGTGGATGACCCCGGTTCTTTGGCGTGAGCGCATGACATACCCTTTTCCCCCATGCTCGCTACGTGTCTCCGGCAGTGGACACTCCATTGTTATTGACGGTGCGACAAGAGACGACTTCGAGTGTGATCCTTGGATGACGGTCGTCCCGTTCACTGATGATTGCCTGGACTCGTGGAAAGAGCATGAATGGGACAAAATGCTCAGGGAGTGTCCGTGGGCGGACGACTATAAGTTCGCTAATATGTGCAAGTTCGGGAGTTTTATTCCCGTGCCCAGATCTGTACTCGGTTTAGTTCTGTGTCGTCACTTGAGTGGAAAGCTTAATATTGCTCGTCATCACAATGTGCTGGCCTGCAACGTCGTGACTGCTTCGCCGCGCACATGGTCTCGTGCGCTGAAACACGAGTTGCTTGCCTGTGCATGACATTCTGAGTTCCTCGATGAGTACCCGTTGCGCTCTCCAGGGCTGTTGCCTCGAGTAGTTTCCTACTGCTACGTTAGATTGCGTCTCGGGATGTTATTCTTATCTAGGGTCCTTTGCGTCGCGTGTTCGAATCGTAATAGGACCTTGACTGACGTTGTGGTCTACGTGTCCAGGACTGAGTTGCACCTCAGGAGAGACGGGATGGGTTTGGTCACAAGAGAATTCGAAGGGACATGGGATTTGGTAATCGGGAGTAAGGTGGATGATGTGGACGCATGGCGTGAGGTTGAAGCTCAAGCGTCCTCTATACGGGATGCTATAGGTAGGTCTCTGGCCGGAAGGACCGGGTTCGTCCGCATGAAATACATTTCTATGTTCACGGAAGATGCTTTAGTCGATGCGCCGCAGTGTCTTACGTTCGGGTCGCCTGTTCGAACTTTCAATGAACGCATGTGCACAACGGTCGGTCGTCATCGGTTGACATTCTAAACATTGGGTGATGTTTTTGCGTGCCGTCGGGAAGAATTATGTTGCTCCGTTGTGTTTTACGTGTTTGAAAACATGGGTAGACCGTGTAAACATTGAGAGATGTTATTGCGTGTCGTGGGTAGACCGTCTAAACGTTGTCGGTGTGCGCACCCAACTCTCCATTTAAGTGCAAGTTCACTCGCACTTGTGGTGTGAACGTCGAGCAATCCACTTAAGTGACAGTGCATCTAACTGCGATGACAGTAGTTGCAGGTAGTTTGCAACGTGACATTAGTTGCAGGCAGACGCTACACCGAGTGTGTTAGTGGTTGTGTGATTTGCGATTTTCGAAATGTCGCCGTCTACTGTGCAATGTGTGATTGAATGACTTTTTGCAATGAATGTTTTTCCGAAACAACCCTTTGTACTTTGCAATGTGCGGTTGAATGAAACACTACCCAACTTGCAAGAGTTTCCATCTCGATGTTGCGGCGACACAAGTGAATGTTCTGAATGGATGTTATGTATCTTGTCCATGCAAAGAAATGACGATATTTTCATCAGGGAATACAAAAATGACACGTCGATTTCCTTGTACATTACACACATAAGCTCATGGTGTGCGCGCCTATCTGTCCATCTAAGTGCGAGTTCACTCGCACTTGCTGTGTGCACCCCGACCATTCCACTTCATTGGTGTGACCACCTACCTCTCCATCTAACTGCGAGTTCACTCGCACTTGTGCTCCGAACCCCGAGCAATCTGCTTAAGTGAATGTAATGAATCTATGTTACGAATTCGTCCATGCAAACATTTGATGACCATTTCAACACCTGATATACAAATTACAAGCCAATGTCCATATTTAATCATCACCCTGATGGTGTGCGCACCTGCCTCTCCGTCTGAGTGCGCGTTCACTCGCACCTGCCTCTCCATGTGAGTGCGAGTTCACTCGCACTTAAGTCAGAGTTCACTCGCAATTTGCTTAAGTGAGGAGCTTGTGGATATACAGCACTGGGCGTGACGATTGAGTGTTGGCCTCACCAGGGGACTTGTCATTTGCTAAATTAATAACCTAGATTCGTTACATTTTGATGTTAAGTGTTGGCCTCAGAAGGGGACTTATCATTTTTTACGAAATGTGGTCCATGCAGATCCACGTATATGGATCATTTATGAATGTCATGTATGGCTTCAGTTCATGACCTCGTCCGCGGGAAACCCCGTACGTCACAAGATACGGACGGGTGGTCAGACCTTGTGTTTAAGGGAAAACGAGTGAAAATACAATCTTGTGGATCATGATGTACATGTGGATGTGCGCCCATAAATGGTGGGCATGAAGTAGTAGATAGAGGTGCGAGAGGCAGTAGTTGCAAGTGGACGATATACCGAGTATGTTCGTAGTTATGAAATTGTGATTTTTGGAAAAACGTTGTGTACTCTGCAATGTGTGCACCCCGAGAATTCCACTTCAGTGGTGTGCACACCTAGCTCTCCATCTAACTCCGAGTTCACTCGCACTTGTGATCTGAACACCGAACAATCCGCTTAAGTGAATGTTATGACTCTATGTTACGAATTCGTTCACGCAACGATTTGATGACGTAACACCACTAACTATGGATTGATTCGGTGTTCAACTACTATATGTCAACCGAAGAAGGAGGTCCTTCCGAGAATATAAATGATGGACACATTTGTTGCAGGGGTACTGGCGGTTTGCGAGTTCAACTTGCCAAATGTCGTACACCAGGCTGGGTGTTCCGCCCGACAACAGTTGACGGGTTCAGTCCATCAACTTGCAAGGTGTCGGGCGCCGGACCCCTGACCTTTTATTGAAAAAAGGCACCACATACCCAACATGATACCCTTTTGAATCATATACTGTCTGTCACAGTCGTTGGCAACACCTAGCCAGGACAACATTTGTCAAGGTGTCATACAAAGAGCCCCTGCCCTTTTTTACACTTAGGTGTTAATTCGCATTTAGTAACGACTATTCATGTACGTAGGGCTAAAAAAGCCCCACCGCAATATTTGTCATGTCAACACCTCATATACTCACCATTTATCCTCACTTAGTGTTTATTCACAGTCGAAATAGTTCACTTGCACTTTGCTTATATCCCATTCAGCAGAAACGGCCGCAAACCTAGCCCCGGTTGCAATTAAGCATCAAAGACTGCCCAACAACTGATAACCTGCAGGACCTTAAGTTCACTTATGTTTGTGGAGTGCGAGACTCCGTTCGAAACAGATCCCGGTCCAACAGAAAGGACCACCACAGACCCACAACCCTAGCCCCAGTTGCGATTGACCATCAAAGACTGTCCAACAATTAATAACCTGCGGGATCTGGAGTTCAATTCTGTTTGTGGAGTGCGAAACTCTGCTCAAAACAGATCCAGATCCAACAGGAAGGCTCACCACAGACCGTCAAACCTTGTCCCGGTGGCGGACTTCAGCATCCAAGACTGCCCACAACCTGCTAACCTGCGGCAAGCAAATCCACACCCAGCATCAAGGTTTCCTTAGAGTTCGTGGCTATCCGCACAGACAGCCAACGACTATTTCACACTTGTTGAAGGTGCACCAAACGGATCCGCACAGAGAGCCAATGACGGTTTGACACTTCCTTAAGGAACTCTGTCGAAAACTGATATCTGCGAATTGATTCGCTGTTCAACTAGTATCTGTCAATGCCTTTTCCGGTTAAAAAACACCGAAAACTGCGAATTCATTTCCTTTTCAACCAGTATCTGTCAATCCCTTTCCGGATTAAAGCTACGAGCTCGGACCCTCTCCCAATCACGGCTCTCTCTCTCTCTCTCTCTCTCTCTCTCTCTCTCTCTCTCTCGCTCTCTCTCTCTCTCTCTCTCTCTCTCTCTCTCNTCTCTCTCTCTCTCTCTCTCTCTCTCTCTCTCTCTCTCTCTCTCTCTCTCTCTCTCTCTCTCTCTCTCCACCCGGAATCAGATCTCGCATCAAGATTCCTTAAGAGTGTTGATGGTAATCCACACAGACAACCAATGACTGTTTCAGACTACTTCAAGCTGCTCAATCGCCAAACAGATCAGGAACCAGCATCAAGTCCCCCTAAGAGTGCTATTGGCAATCGACATCGAGAGCGAACGATTGTTTGACACTTCCTTTAGGTGCTCTGTCGGACACCACTAACTACGGATTGATTCGATGTTCAACTACTATCTGTCAACCGAAGAAGGAGGTCATTCCGGGAAGATAAATGGTGGACACATTTGTTGCAGGGGTGCTGACGGCTTGCGATTTCAACTTGCCAAATGTCGTGCACTAGGCTGGGTGTTCCGCCCGACCACAGTTGACGGGTTCAGTCCATCAACTTCGGGCGCTAGACCCCTGACCTTTTATGGAAAACAGGCACCACATACCCAACAGGATGCCCTTTTGAATCGTGTACTGTATGTCACAGTCGTTGGCAACACCTAGCCAGGACAACATTGTCAAGGTGTCATACAAAGAGCTCCTTCCCTTTTTTACACTGAGGTGTTAATTCACATTTGATAATATGACTATTCATGTACGAAGGGCTCAAAACACCCCACCGCAACATTTGCCATGTCAACACCTCATATACTGACCATTTATCCTCACTTAAAGTGTCGCATGATGCCCTATTGAGCCATGTACGGAGTGTTTATTCACAGTCGAAATAGTTCATTTTTTGAAAAAAAGTTCATTTTTTACGAAATGTGTATTTTTGCTGATCAGATTTATTGCTTATGATCTGCGTAATACTTATACCGTGACTATGGGAAAGGTAGTCAAACAACAATTTGGCATTCCAATGGGCAAGTCTTCCAGCCAGGCACTCGCCTGCTTGATGTGTATGCACAACGAGTATGTTTTTCTTCGAAGCTTGGGCAATGACTCGAAGTTGGTGAAAGGATGTCGTCTTGTGGATGATGTTTCATTGTTTATTAAGTGTAGGGTTAATAACGAGGCTTCTGTTAAGAATACCGAAAGAATTTTTGAGAAGTACGAATCTTGTTGTTATGACAAGCATTTGATGTTGGAGAAGACTGGTAGCGAAGATGATTTGCCGTATTTAGGTTGTCGGTTGCATATTGCGAGACATCCAGCTCCAGCTAGGGTATACTGCCAAGCGTTGCATAAGAATCCGGAATGTTTATTTGATGATAGCAGGCTCGTCTTTCAAAACCTGCAGGACTACAGTTCTTTTTGCGGCAAACAACAGCGTATTGCAGTTATTTCTTTATTTTTTCATAGGGCATATGTTATGGGCACGCTTCCCGGCTCTGAGGCCCTTTTCTTGTTCAATTTAAAATTAGAGCTCAGACGTAGGAATTTCCCGGACTCCTATTTCGATCAGGCCCTTAGCCACTTTAGCGATAGGATCAATGGGGCTTGGGCCCTGTGGGTGAAATGCTTTACTGGTTGGACCTTCTGGTCATTTTCAGACCCAGTCACCCCGGTTTCAGGCCTCGGGCTCTTATGCGTTTTTTCCTCCCGGTGCTTGTCTTGAATCTTTCTTTCTTTCTCTTAGACCTGCGACTCATTTCCTATGATATATATAGTAGTATAACTCGTCTATTTTTCCATTCCCAACGCGCCCCTGAGGAGAGTCTGTTCACTGGCGAGCCGGCCGAAACAGCTGTCGGGTTTCATCGCCAGATGCTTTCATGCCATAGTGGGTTTTTCCGCTATCTTTTTCTGTGGACTTCATTGAATATCATTTGAGCTGATGCGCTCGGGGTTCCTATCTCTTGTTCATCTTCTGTTTTCTTCTTTCTTCTTCTCCTTTTCCTTGTCTTTTCATTTTGAGTGTTTCCACTTGACTGTGTCACTGCATGATCTTCTTCTCTTCTTCTCCTTCCTCACTCGCCCTCTTAACGCTCAGTGACACCCTCGACTTCTTCCCTCACGTCCTACCTCCTTCCAAGGACCACCGCCAGTCCCCCGCCAGCTTCCTCTACCCAAGGCCGGCTATGGTGGCCTGGGCTGTGGTGTTGCTTGCATGCAGTGCCCTTGCACCTTACGCCCGTGCGCGCATCCAGGCACTAGCACAGGTGCCGGTGGCCTGAGCACTTGTAGTAGCAGCATTAGCCAAGTGCCTAGATGTCTCGACCAGTGGCGAGCTCTTTCCTAAATGGAAAGTGCTCGCCCGCTTGGCTGCCTGGCTGGGCTGCACATGTTCCCTCGAGCTTCGTATTGGGCCAAAGTGTCTGCGTCCAGGCCCGTTCAGACAGTGGCCTGGGACCGAATTGCTTAGGCCTGCCCAACTGCCCAGGCACGTTGCTGGAAGAGCTTAGAAGGCTCACAAATATTTCTGATTCTCATGAACAAGGCAGATGTAACCAACTGGCGTGTGGCAACCATCTGCTGCCCACCAAAGCTTGAAAAATTGACGAACTCATGACTCTTTGAAATTCGGGGACCCGCCTTCACTTAGGGTGGGCACATGCTTGTTATATAGGCCCCTCACGGGCATGCCGAGGATCTAAATCCTCGCACAATCATTTAAAGTATCACATATACCTTGATCTAAGTTGATACTAACCCTTCTGCCGGATTGACTGCAGGAGATGGGAACTTGGCAAGCTCTGCGCCAATTTGAGTTTTCAAAACTGGTGCAGTCCTCCCGATCACGAGGATCAGTGGGCGGGGTGCATTCTGGGCTGGTTCTCCATGGGAATGTTCACAGCGCACCGCTTCACGTCATGGCGCCACTTCAGCTGCAAGTTCAGGTAGGACCGTCGATTGGCTTGAATATCTTGCACTGCCTATCGTCGGATTGTGGAGGAAGGTGAAGACAAATAATAAAATAGTAAGAAAATAAAAGAAAAAAGAAAACTTTCGAAAAGAAATGAAGTTCAGCAATGGAGTACGCAGTATTTCTTGGTCATGAATGTGTGAACAATGTTCATGTCCAGATACATTCAGAATCTGCTAGGACGAACAATACATGTCCAGATATGGGGGCTATTGTCATTTACACGAGCAAATGAACGAAAGCAGAAACAAACAAACGAAAGAAGAATTAAAAAGAAAAAAAACATAGCAAAGAAAATGTCTGAGCAAAAACAAACAAAAAGGAACCGCTTCAGCCATAACGTCTAAGGGCATGCACACGAGACTCCGGGTCTCGCTCCACTTGCAAGAAACCAACTCCTATCCACAACTATTCACAGTTGCAGAACACCAAGGACTCACAGAGTTTCAACACACACATCGCGAGTGACAAGTCAACACTTATCGAGACGGAAGCCGCTCAAAGTCCTTATTATTATGTGGAAATTGAGTTTGCGTACAAGCTGTTGATGGCCGCTATTGCCTGTCTCATCAAGCAGGTCTCTCTCCCTCTCTCTTGATGCTCTCTCAATCTTCCGGCCCTCAACCTCCCTGCTTGCTATCCCTCTCTCTCTCTCTCTCAGCCCTCTGATTGCCCACACCCGCTCCCTGGATACGGTCGCTTCACTCCCTACAACTACCCTACTTAGGTATAGCGGGCTCCTCCTTCCCACAACCCTAGCTATGGCGGCCAAACACCATAGTCAACCTCCCTCGATACTCCGAATGTCCAACTCAGGGTCGCACAAGCACTACAATGGAGCTTCCGCAACATGCAAATTGACAAGTGACTCAAACTGGTGTTGTAACCATTATAAACAACAAAGATTGGGTGTACTTGTCTGCTCCGGACCATTAACGGTCCCCCGGCCTGTTGGCTGCAGGTGCTAGTTCCGAAAGTCTCTGGACTTTCCCAGGATGTTGCTGAAGGTCGGACTTTGGGGTCTTTGGACTTTTTTTGTCGGATACCCGACAGACCTTCTACCGACCTACGACTTTCAGAATCTGGACCCTACCAGACTGTGATGCTTCAACTTGTAGAGCCTATGGACACGTATGGGCTACGGGAGCCCTAAGAATGGGACCAAGTGGGAACTCAGGCATGATCTGCACGTGAAATCCTTTCACTCCCACCGGCCTAATTTTGAGGTCCTCTGAGAAAACTTCGATTCCTTATCGATCTATAACATTCTCTCCCCTTTAAGCACGCTCATAGTATGAGACAATGTAAGGTGCGGTTTCCCTTAACTCATCCCTAGTGTACCATTGATCGTCTTCGGGTTCCTGGTATTGGAACTGAACCGTGTACTGTCATTGGGATCTACCCCTCCTACCAGATCTGTACACATCTTCGTCTAGGATTCGCTCAATGTCATATCTACCATCCATATCAGGCAGGATCATTGATCATCGTGAAGGGAACTGGTCATTAGTAACCCAAGGTAATAGCTTGGATGCGTGGAACACGGGGTGTGTAAGCACATAAGCAGGGATATCGATTGGGTAGGAAGGACCATCCAGGTCTCCCTTGACATCCAAGACTTCCCATGGTCCTCGATAAGCGGGTAGTAGTTTTTGAGAAATCCATTCTTCCAGCAAAAGTTCTTTGGACTTGACCCAGCCAAGATATCTGATAGCGAACTGTGATGGCTTGTGAGGTCTATTAGCCTGGTCTATCATCCGATGTTGGGCCTTCCTAATATTTTTTGCGACTCTGCAGTTCTTTTTCATATCCCATCACGAATTCCCTGGTGCATGGAGGCAATCTTTGAATCTTGAATCTGGTTGGGGTTCAAACAATCTATAGACCTCCTAGGACGTCATCGCTTGTGCAACTTGTTAGGGGTGCGCTCGGTGGCTAGTTATACGAAGTTGTTGTACGTGCTGGCTACTTTGGCCAATTGCTCGTCCCAATTGATCTGATCTGGCCTAATATTCACCTGCAACAGTTGCTGCAACAACTTGTCCATCTGCTGTGTTCGTCCGTTCGTCTTCGGATGTCAGTCAGAAGACGTAGTCAGTTTCAATCCGTTGTAGGAAACCTTGGTTCTCGAACCAATTTTGGCCTGTTCTCACAGACCTGTGTTGTATTCGGGGTAGTCTAGTCCAGGTCGGTACCTCTGTCGGTACCAGCCAATCCAGTCCAGTCCAGTCAGTCCGCTGGGTATACCCCAGGCAGAGTCTGTACTTGGGATCATTCTACATTCGCACAGTTTGGAGTGCGTGCATTGGAGTCTTGCGTGGGAGTTGCGCTGTGTCATCCTGCTCCACCCTCATCCTCCATCTCCATCTCTATCCCAGGCGGAGCACCACACCCGGTGGGTCCCCCACATTGGTATCAAAGAGGGATTGATCGTTGATCCTGCCCACCCACCCTGGTGATCCCGCTGTCCTGTAGCGGACGGCGCTGTACTTCCCCCTCCGGGAAAGTAGTGGGCGCTACGGAGCTGCAGCAGGTGAAAAGGAAGCAGCATCTCGTAGGTGCGAAGACGGCGGGCTGCCATCATTGTGGGCGAAAGTAGCAGCTGCAGGCCGTTTTGTTTGTCTGCGTGTGCAAAAGGGCCAAAGCACTTTTCGTTTTCAAAATCTGTGGCAGCCCCACTAGCGGCACCGTGGGATTTTGGTAAGGGGAAATTTTGCGAGAGGGCAATCATGCATTTTGCCGTGGGCAGGGTTTGAACCCGGGCAGGCGGTGGACGAAGATATTGCGAGGTGGTGTGATAACCACTGTGCCAAGTGGCGCAGGTGACCGGAACTGACGGGAGGCACTATTTGCCCCCCCCTCCCCCCCGACGTTTTGGCAGGGGTAGGATCAGTTCTGGGAGTGACTCTCGGGTTTTCGAGGTTCGGGAGTAGTGGATCAAGTGAGCCCCCCCCTCCCTCCCCTCCACCGTTTCGACAGAGTCCAGGTTTCGGAAGGGGTAGGATGAGTTTCGGGAGCGATCCTAGGGTTTTCGAGGATTGAAGGGAGCCCTCCCCCTTCCCCCACGTTTTGACGGTGTTGAAGCCTGAGGCCGCGTCGAGCCGGGGGTAGGATGAGTTTTCAGTCCCAGTGGTCGTAACGTGGCGGGCGGCTCCCGGGGATTCTGGCATGCTGGCCAGGTGGCCAGTCCTCTTCACAGCTTGAAGACCCCGCTAAATAGGGGGCTGCTCTACACTGGTGAGGGTCTGCTCACACAACTCACCCTGGATCTGCAGTACTACTGCTAGGGCCAGGTATCACCTCCCTCTTCCTTCTCTCTACTAATCTACTTTCTCGGGTTCCCCACCTCTTCTCTCTCCTCTTACTCACCCCCTCTACTTCTTCCTCTTCTCCCTCACTCACTCCCCTCTAATCATTCTTACTACTCATACCCCTCTCCCCACCTTTCTCAACTTTCTCCTTCTCTCCTTCTCATTTCACTCCTCAACCCCTTCTCCCCCCCCCCGACCTTCCACTGCCCCTTTCCCCTCCTCTTTCTACTTTCCCCACCCCACCTTTTCTTCCACCACTCTTCCTCTCCCCACTCCGGTCCCGCACACACTTTATCACTTTCCTTTCTTCCCTTTCTCTACCTTACTTCTTCTCTACTTCTTTTTTCTCTCTCCATCTCTTCTTTCCCTTTCGTCTTCATCTTCTCCTCTCCCACCATCCACTATTTTACTCTACTTTATTCATTTATTTTCTTTTCTTTTCATCCTTTTTTCTCTCTTTGCTTTTTGATTTCTCTCCACCATCCCCTTCCCTTATTTCCCCAAACCTCTCTATTTTGTTTCGTTCTTCCCTTATCCCTTTCTTCTCTACTCTTCACACAATCTTGTGCATTAGTTAAGTAGACCTTGCTCTTGTGTGAAGTAATTTCTTAGTTTTTCCCCTTTGCTCTTCGTTGGTGTAGTTAGTTCACTTCTTGCTCTGTTTCAGATGCTATCTCTTTCCTTGCTTATCTTGGTGTACATAGTATTGTTGTTCTCTCTTTTTCTCGGCGATGCACTCTTGCTCCTCTACAGAGGCGAAGTGTTGCCAAAAATTTTTGATCTGTCCTTAGATTTTTCCACTCTTTTACTTAGTTTCTTGGTTGGTTCTTATTTGGTTCTAGTTTCTTGGTTCTTATTTGGTTTACTTAGTTTCTTGGTTGGTTCTTATTTGGTTCTAGTTTCTTGGTTCTTATTTGGTTCTAGTATCTTGGTTCTTATTTGGTTATAGTTTCTTGGTTCTTATTTGGTTCTAGTTTCTTGGTTCTTATTGCGTTCTGATTTTTCTGTGGCACATTCCTGCTCCTCGACGGAGGCGAAGTGCTATTTGGTTCTAGTTTCTTGGTTCTTATTTGGTTCTAGTTTCTTGGTTCTTATGTGGTTCTAGTTTTTTGGTTCTTATCTGGTTCTAGCTTCTTGGTTCTTATTTGGTTCTGATTTTTCTGAGGCACATTCCTGCTCCTCGACGGAGGCGAAGTGCTGCCGAATTTTTTCGAATTTCCTAGCCCTTTTATCTTTCTTCCCTCTCCCATCACCCCTTCTCCCCACTTCCCCTTCCCATTCGGGCACCCTGGACCCGAACCACCCCTCCCCCTTTGACGACGCCCACGCTAGACTCGCTAGCGTCGCCCGTCACTTTCTACCACATACCACCCCTATGCCCTCCGCTCACGCGGACCTCCTCTGGCCCCCTCTATTCCGGCCCGTCACCTCCCCATGACCGATGACGTGTCACAAGCCGCCGACGTGGGGACGACCTGGGCATCGGACTCCACACCCGAGCCGGCGGACCAGGGCCATCAGGCCCAGGGGGATCTACACACCCTCCTCACCTACGACCCCCCGCAGCCTCGGTCACCACGGGCACGACCGTGACCCGCGGCAGCGGACTTCGGTAGCCCGCTGCGGCCGAGGGGAGAGGGGGTTGGGGAAGCGGGTTCCGGGACCCTGACCCCACCTCCTTGAAAAAAAAAAAAGTAAAAATAAATAAATTTAGGGGGGGTGATTTTTTGTGTAAGAAAAAAAATAAAAGGAAAAAAAAAAATGATTGATTGATTGATTGATTGATTGATTGACTGATTGATTGGTTGATTGATTGATTGATTGATTGATTGACTGATTGATTGGTCGATTGATTGATTGATTGATTGATTGATTGATTGATTGGTTTGTTGATTGATTGATTGATTGATTGATTGATTGATTGATTGATTGATTGATAGGTGGGGGACGGGTCCTCCCTCCCCTCCCCCCAGCACACATACACACACACATGCGCGCGCTCACACACACATACACATACACACACGCACATACACATACACATATCCAATTCTTAATAATATTAAAAGTAATTAAGTAAGTAATTTAGTAAATAAATAATAAAATAAATATAATTAAAAAATAAATAGATTTTTTTTTTTTTAAATAACATAAATAAAATAAATAAGAAAAAATGAAAAAATAATTAAAAAATAAAAAATATATATATATATATATATGTTTAATAAATAAAGTATATATATATATATATTTTTAAGAAATAAATAAGTAAATTAACGAAAATAAAATAAAATAAATATTAAAAAAAAAAAACATAAAAAATAGAATAAATAAAATAAAAATGAGATAAAACAAAATTAAAATTAAATTAAATTAAAAATTGTAAGATAAGTACCTAACCAGCCAATAAAAGGAAGGAAACCTCAGAGGATTGCCTACAGCCTCGATACCAGCCCAACGATAGCCTAGTACACACCCTTATTGCAAACTTTACAAAGCTTTAGTATATATACCACATAACAAGGTTAGGCGTATCAGTTATGGGTCACCGACTTCCTGCTTGATAAGAAATACGGAATTAAAAGTAACAACATAAAAATAAAGAGAAGGAGGGCAGATAAAACAAAAAGCAAAACCCGTTTTTTCGCTCATGTGTCACGACCACTATTGCACCATCCCGAAACGACACGGCTGACACGCAAGAATACAAACACGCGCACGAGGAAGGAAGAGTAGATACGACGAAAAACGAGTACGGACATAGCCACACACCATCCAATTACAACCAAAATGACCTTTTGCAAGTACACTATGAGACAACACGCACCCTACGCCTARTTAGTTCCCAGCAACAASTACACCGGCGCAAATCGCAGCTGCAGTATACCCCATATCCCCCCTACAAAGCAAGGCTATCCACTACACAACTACTCGCCACCTATCCGAGTCTTCTACAGGGCTACCCCCAGCAAGCGCCTTGCTTCCTCTTCCCCCCTCGCAGAGCTCGCACCGCAGGTCAACTACACCCGTAAAAACATACCATCGAGAGACGCACCACATCGAAGCGCCGCTAAAAAACAAACGTACAGCGCAACACACTGCCACCATAGCCCGTCTCCCCATAAAAAACAATAAGCTAGAAGACAATAAACAAAAAAACATCGCCAACCCACCTCTGCCCACCCACGTTCGCCTACATAGCACATACCGTCCTCTTCAACCTCGCCATCAAAATACGTATGTAGAATCCTCCCCTACTGACCTGTTGGCCCGTTCCCGCTCCCTGCTATCTCGACACAGACTTACCCTCTCCTACCCTGTTCACCAACAATGCAGATACCGCACACACCCTCCGATCCTTGCTATCCGCATGATTACCCCTTAATCATACCCCACAAAATGACCAACCACGCAAACTCATATGGCTTGCACTTAGCTACCATTGGCCACACTCTAGATGGCACACACTACTTCCTTACATATAATCCATGCTACTCGCCATACCACACCAACGCTGGCCTACTGTTTCATGCCGCGTGCGAAGCCCTTGCATACGCATCTCCCCTACTTGAGCAAATCTGCTCACGTACTGATACTAGTTCAAGGGAGCAGTCTGGCTCGCTGCGGTGTCTTGAGCAAGTTGCTTACTACGTAAGCCCGTTGACACCATGCTGCGCTACGATCCTCGTACTATGGCGGCGGTTGACTCCCCTGCGCCACCAGCCATGACAGCTCAGGTACGAACTCGCTAAACCGTAACTCGGTACCACCTTGAAACCTATGACGCCCTGCTCACTTATCCCTCATCCCCCACCCCGTATGCTAACAGGAGCCTTTACTAATTCTAACCCCTCTGATGAGCTGCTATGGGTGTTAGGCGGCGAAAAACGCGCTTAAGGGCATGCACCCCCCCTATGGTTGGGTCTTCTGACCCTCTCCTAACACCTAACATGCTAACTCTAATTGCTCCTCCTTTTTACCAAGTGTTTACGCTGTGTATGTGTGTATATGGCTAACACGGACTATAAGGCTTTTGTTTAAATGTCCCCAAAAGTTTTTGAGGATAGCTCTGTTAATACACAAACCCCCCCACACACAATCACACACATACACACACAC
>BFEA01000443.1:117584-181275 GCA_003427395.1 Chara braunii
TTTTTTTCTTTTTAACCGATTTTCGTTTTTCATTTTTAATACGCATTTCGTTAAAAGTGAACCTTTTGATTGTTCACTTTTTGTAACAAGGCTGAAATTCACGTTGGAGCGACATAAACAAGAGAAATTTATGTTGGCAATATAAACTGAGGAGCGACATAAATAAGAATAAATCGATACAATCATTGGGAAGTGTCGCTAAGTGGGCAGTGCCATGAGTCTCGCAAGATCAACAACCATCCATCGCTTGGAGTACTCGACCCATCATCCTGCAACTTGTTACTGGGCCTAAGACATCTACTTAGTCGACCGTCCGCGAACCCCCCCCCCTTCCCCCCCCAACCCACCAACGGTGACCAACCCCCTTAAAATCAGTGTTGCATCGAATGTATCCCTTGTTGGTTATTTTCGAGGTAGCCTTTTGGAGCGGCCGCTCTGCAACTCAGAATAAATTCCAGGTTTGTTCGAGTGCTGCCATCAACCTGCAAAAAGATAAAAGGGCTTATGACACCTGTTGACCCTCCCCTCCACCACCCCCTGCCCCAGCACCCCAACCCCTTGGAAGTCACATTCTCCCCTTTTGGCTATTTTCAAGGTGCGTGGACCAGTTCCTGGGCCTATGACACATACTGACACTCCGCCTCAACCTCCCCCCCCCCCCTATGCCCCACCCCCCCCCCCCCCCCCCCCCCCCCCCCCCCCCCCCCCCCCCCCCCCCCCCCCCCCCCCCCCCCCCCCCCCCCAATATCCCAGCACCCCTACCCCCAGGAAATCACATTCGGCGCTTTTGGCGAAATTCGAGGTGAGCGGCATCTTAAATATGAGTACTTTTTCCTTCATGCCCCCTGCTGAAACTTCTTTGCTGCACCCCAATCCCCTTAATATTACTTTTTGTTCTTTGTCTGACAATCTTTAAGTCAATAGTGCGCTACCAGTTCTTTTGTCGGGCGAAGATCCTCAACGTCAAAACTTAATATTGCACCACAAACGTCGACTGAACAATCCGAACCTCAGCACCCCAACCCTCTTCAAAATCACATTGACCCCCTTTGAAAATCACATTCTGCCATTTTGGCTCAGAATCTTAAACTACGAATTAATTCCCAAATGCTTTCACTGTTTCACACACTTAGTCGTTGGAAGAGGTGAGGAGGCGCTGCAATCCGGATAGAAATGCCACACACTGAGTTATTGGAAGAGGTGAGGAGGCGCTGTAAGCAGGACAGTAATGCCTGCCAGCAATGCTGTAGGACCCAATTTCAAACTCGAAAATATTGCGTATATAAGGAAGGACCTTGTCGTCGTACAGTTCCCACTCTCGCGGATGTGAATCATTGCAATTTTTGTGCATCTTTATCCGTCAATACGGCAGTTGAGCGAGAAATAAAATCAATGTGCAGGGGTAAGGCATCACACATTTTCAAGGTCTAGCATCAGACGTAACATAACGGCGAGTGAAAACTCACGGCGCCAACAATTATTATTCGTTGTTAACTGTCATTTCCGCATTTCAACTGGATTTCGCGCTCGCTCACCCACGGCAGACCCGGTGTCGACCCCTTTTAGCGAAAAGGAGGGGGCATCAGGAATCGCAAAAGCAAGGACGACGAATGCACAATAAATATTTTTGCGACCCTATTAGCGATACATCAAGGCTTCATGCACCACTTTTAGCAGAAATTGCAAAAGGCTAAAAGCGGAAGTCGCAAGAGGTGAGGAGGCGTTGTAAGCCAGTTATAAATTCCATCGAGCAAAGGTGGAGGAGAGAATCTAAAACTACGAATCAATTCGCACATGCTTTCTCATAGTGCATCATCGAAAAAGGTGAGCAGGCGCTTTAAACAACCACTCCCTCTGGCAGCAGCAAATAGCCCCCCCCCCCGGTGAGTTCCAACGGGTTCTTAGGGAGGGCGGTGACCAGATGCCGAAACGGAGGGCCCAGTCTCGCAATTTGACAGCGGCAACTTTTGCGATTTTTTACACTGAGAATAATTCACTGAAAATTCTGAAAATTCGGGGGTTGGTAGATTTGCTTGTGGTCCTTCTAGGGAAAATATCAAAAATATTTTAAGAAATGATTTTGACCTCCAAATAACCGCTGCGACGATTTGGGACACGTTCGAGTTCTACTACAATGCCATTTGCGGGCCAACAGGGAAAGTTGTACAACTTCAGCGGTTTTTCTCGCTCTGAAGAATGCGTCACAGACCCCCAAAAGTAAAAGGGTCAGTAAATTTGCTCGTGATCTTTTCATCGATTTTTTTTTTTTTAATTGAGAATCATTCAGACCACGAAGTAAATCGTGGACACGATTCAACATATTTTTAATTTTGCCCTACTGGCGGTTCTCCAGTCTGTACTACGGGCGGTCGTAATGAACCTGTGCTATCATTTTCTTGATGTCAGACGGAGTGGTGGTTTAAGCGGGGTAGAAATGAATGCCAACAAAGATAGAGGAGCCAATTTCACTATTGGCAAGACATGACACAAAGGACAATCTTTTTCACAATGTATCCATTTTTTTCAATAAGACAGAAGGTAATAATTTCGGCAAAATATCATTTTTTGCGAACTTGCATAAATGATCAGTCTTCCGGCGACAACGCAGAAGGTAACAATTTTCGGCAATCATCCATTTTGGTGAATACCTCATATCGATCCCTGAGCGACAAACAAGGTCAAAGCACAAGGGTCAAGCACACATACATTTTGGCGATAGCACAGTTGATGATAATTTCTGGTGAACTTACAGTTGTGAACAAATTTCTGGTGACAACACAAAAGGTAATCATTCTGAAAAATTTATAGATATGAACGGTCTTATCACAAATGTATGGCTTCTAAATTACGAATATGTTCGCATTTGTCATACAGAAGCAACAGTCAACATTCCGTGGAGACTACGACATGTATTCTGGCGATAACAAATTGGTGATCATTTATTGTACCACTAAATTTTGTGGAGTCCATAAAACAAAGTCAAGCATACATACATTCTGGCGATAATTGATTTCCGAATTGCGAATAAGTTCGCAATTGTCACATGGAAGCAACAGTCAGCATTCACTCGAGATAAGAAGGAGGATGGTTGCGGGGAGGAGGGCACAGCAGAGGAGGTGAACTGAAAAAATGGGGCGGTACGCGGAGAGGGGGGGTGGGGGTTTGGGGGGGAGGGTCTTTCAGACCGTTAAGACTCTCGTAAGAAGAGAATCACGAAACAATTTGGCGACCAAGAAGTAATCTTTGATTTTTTTCACCAACATCTCGGTAAATGAACTTTGAGATAAGCATGAAACAATTTGGCGACCAAGAAGAAATCACTGATGTCTTTCACCAACATCTTCTAAATGAAGCAGAGTATCTAGTTCTACGAGCATGAGTGTAAAAAATGTCCACAAGAGAATAAAGATTTCCTATCAGTAACATAGGAGCACAACCTGGAAACGAATAAAGGTAGCATGACGCTGCCGCGGTCGTACAAGAAATAAGGAGAATAACCCGAAAACAAACAAAGATAGCACGAAGGTGGGATATTCACATCCGATATCTAAGCGTCTACTTAAAAGATACTGCACCATGTGGCTGGGATATTCACATCAACATCGAAGTGTCCACTTCACCTAAGTGTCCGCTGCAACCCTCTAGCTGATGTTGGGTGGCAATGAATGAGAATAACCTGAAAACAAACGAAGGCAGCACGACGCTGGCGGGGTCTAAAAAAACAGGGTGCATAAGGCCATGCTATTTGCATCGGAAAAACTAAAAAAATCAAGAGAGTCAAAGAAAGTCCCACGTGTAAAGTTGCCAGGTTCGTCGAAAAGAAGAACCAGAAAAAAATACTGCAGCACGAGGCTGGGATATTCACGTCGATATCTAAGCGTGCACTTGATAGACGCGTCCACTGCAATCCTCTACCTCATCAAAACAACACCACAGCTCGAGCCGCCCGATTGTTAGACTAAGTGGGAATAGATTCGCACTTTTGTTCACGACCTTGCAAATAAAAAACGTTGCGTATTTTCAAAACAGGGATATCATTCTGAGCCTTGGATTATGTTCACCTTCATCCTCAACCTGATGTTCGGAATGTCGCTTTGGCCTATCGGAAATGGAGGTGAATGACCACGTGCCAGGAAGGAAGCGAAGGCGAGCATGAAAACACTGCAGCTCGACCCGTCCGACTGTTCAGGGACACCATGAACAACACCTTGGGCTCCGGCAGATCCAGTTTCGTGTGTCGACCAAATTGACGAACTGCTGCGTCACATAGGTATTTCGTCAAGTTTACAAGCACACCGGAAGAAAAAACGTCATCGTCTTGCAGGAGGGAGTCGTAGTACTCCAACCGTCCTTCGCGAACGCATAATAAGGTCCAGTGCACTCAATTTTTATGAACAAGAATGATTAGCATATCGTACGCAAAAATGTTGACATCTTTTGTCCATCTCGCAACCCTATCATGTCGACATCCCTCATCGACGAGCTTCGTATAAAAAAACGGACTGAAAATATAAACAGAGGGACACCCTGACAACGTAGCATTGCTAACCAAGGCCAAGTAGGACTCCACCACCTCGTCGAAAAGCCACCCTCCCTGAACAAAAGTCTGAAGAATTTTTCTGCTCAACACAATAGAACTGGTCCCTTTGCGAATCGAGGAAACCACCTCGTTACCGTTGCTGAAATCCCCACAGACCTCCTGCAACATTCTCAAGTCTGCACCGCTAAGCTCCTCAGTAGGCAACGACGCGCGAAAAAATGATGTAGCCACAGGTGCACAAACACCCAAGAACAAGTGTCAGGAGCCGCCAAAACCACCAGGGCGAACTGGTCATGAACTGTGTGCCCTTTTTCTACAAAATTTATAACCCCGACTGCTGAATGTGTCTTTGGCGATGTACTTAGGACACGGGTCTTTGACGGTACCCCGTCTGGCGTCGTCATCAGACCCATCAGACAAAGCAGTAATGCTTTCGATAGACGCAACCACATGTTTCCGCAAAGCTTCCTCCTTATATATTCTACAAGCCTTCAGAACCCTGACAGCTCTCCCGAAAAGGCGAGGCATCTGGACCCTTTTAAACAACCCTACAGTTGACGAGGGCTTCTTCGGTGAAGCGGTCAATGACCTCCCTTAAAACGATTTTTTGTGCATGGCTTGCGAAGGCTTCATGGGCAGGGACATTGAAAACCTCACACATGTAGAACATAGAAAACAACCCACAACCCACAAACTTTTGTTTAAGAAGTGGTAATAGCCACATGAGCCCATCAATTCAATGTGGATGACCACAGAGCTGAACATGGACAGATGTGAGAGTGCTACTGTTCACAAATCTTACCGTGCTCGGGAGTCCGTCGAGGGGAACCGACCTCCTGTCGCGCCACTGTGCCGACGTCCGTGGAGGATTCGATGTTCTGCATCTCGACCACCCCTGAGACGCTAACCAGCTCGATGGCAGCAAAGTCGCTAACCAACTTCGTAGCTTCATGAAGCACCGTTTCCCGACCGGAACTGAGGGCAAACGCTCGATCACCTTTCTCTTCACTGCAGCTGGTGGACTGAGAATCATGATCTGTCCTCTCCGAACCCATCGGACGAGCCGACACCTCACCGGCATGAAGCCCAGTTGACACGTCACGAGCATAAGGCTGAGTTCCCCCCACGGTTTCCTCGCCTGCCTCATCGTCATTTAGCCGAGCCAACACCTCACCGCCAAAAAGCTTAGCTTCCCCCACGAGTCCTTCGCCTTCCTCATCGTCACGAAGCCGAGTTTCCACCACGGGTCCTTCTTCACCCTCCTCATAGCCACAAAGACAAGCTTTCCCAAACCTCCATGCACGTCCTTCCCGCCCACGGTCTTTGCCTTCCACAAACGTCTCATGACCTCCCTTAACGCCACCCTCTTGCATCGTCAGTGGCGACCCGCTGTGCAAAACCAAATCGGTGTCCCCGATGTTGATGGCATTCCCGACGAGCCTTGGAGAAGCTCTTCATCCCGCTGCACAACATGCGTCTCCTCCAAAGCATGACCTTCGCACTCTCTAGCCTCTGTCTCCAACACTCCTATAGCGGGCCCCTGAACAGATGTCGCCGCACGCTGTAAACGCTCACCCTCTTCCAAGAGGCGCAGGAGCAAGGTGTCGTCCTGAACAGGACAAGCGTGCTGCGTACTGCGGCGAGGACTTTCCTCAACGTCATGAAACAAAGTCCTCGCAGACAATTGCGAATCTACTCACACTTCATAAGACCCCAGGGCGGCCTCGTCTCACGTGTTAGAATCTCGACTCCCTGCGCAGTGGCTCTCACCTCCGCCCGACCCGACATCCCGCTGCACAGCATGCGCTTCCTGTGAGAGGTTTTCTTCCCCCAAAGCTGCTGCACTTTTGCTCTCCACATCGACGGACGCGCCCTCCGAAGCATGACACTGATGCTCACTAGCATCGGTCTCAAACACTCCAACATCGAGCCCCTCCCACACTTCGTGAGGCGGCCAATGTTGAGTTTCCTCTTCCCGCTGCACAACATGCGCTTCATGTGAGAGGTCCCCTTCCCCCGAAGGTGGTGTACTCTTGCTCTCTAAGTCGACGGACGCACCCTTTGAAGGATGACGTAGATGCCCGCTGGCCCTGGTCTCCAACACTCCTGCGTCGAGATCATCCAACACTCTGCGAGGCGGCCAGTGTTGAGTCTCCTCTTCCCGATGCACAGCATGTGCGCCCTGTGACAGCTCCTCTTCCCCGGATCCGCAGCACTCTTGCTCTTAAAATCGATGGAAGCACCCTCCGAAGCGTAACGATCATACTCGCTAGGCCTGGTTTCCAACACTCTTGCAGCGGGCCCCTCCAGCACTTTGCGCTCGCCGGCGTCATGAAACAAAGTCCTCACAGACAAGTGCGAATGTACTCGCACTTGATAAGACCTCCGTGCCGCCTCGTCTCGCATGTCCGAGTCTCGACTCCCTTCGCAACAGCTTTCAGTTCCGCTAGACTCATGACTCCCGAACGCTCTATGCTTTCCGCTCGGCCCCTTTCCGCCCGGCCCCTTTCCGCCTGACCCCTTTCCGCCCGACCCCTTTCCGCCCGACCCCTTTCCGCCGGACCCTTTTTCGCCGAACCGTTTTCCGCGGAGCCCTTTGGTTCCGACGACGTTTCGCCTGGCCCCTTTCCCTTTGCTTCGTCGTCACCAGATCCTGAGTCGTCTCCTCCGTCAGCTCCTCCACCGGGTCCTGCGCTGTCTCCTCCATCACCTCGCCCACCGCCTCCCGGATGCTGACCACCCGACGGAGGTTGGGACATGCGCCAGTCAATGCCACGAGACGGTCTCGTCTCGAGTGCATAGAAAGGCGCTCGAAACTCCAACATTTTGTTGGCGTACAACTCATCTAGCTTTTGGCCTGCATACGCATTGACGTCCGGCAGGATCCTGTCGAGGTTCATAACCCCCAAATGCTCCACCAAAGCTTCTGTTGCCTTTTTCTTAAATGGACCCGCTCCTTGTCTGTTCATGCCACTCCACTTACCATCGACTTCCTTCATTGCCATGACCCACTTTCCAGTCTTTCCAGCAGGTTGGAATTTCCTGGGGTGCCAGACGACGTTGTGGCCCCAGACATCCTTTGACGTGAGCCGGTGATGCTTCCCGTAGAAGAAGAGCCTGTCATTATCCCAGGTATCATGGTCCCTAGGGAGCTTGTCACCAGGTTTGTAATCATAGTCTCTCTCTTCTTCCCCGTCATCAGAAGATTGGTCCTCGACTGTTTCACGCTCAAACACATGCTTCAAACCGGCAGGGGACATGCTATATTTCCGAGGAACACCTTCCCCTTCATCATCAACCTGTGCAACCACCCGAGGAAGTGGCATGGACTCGAAATCAAAGGTTTCGGAGTCGCTCATCTCCTCCATATCCTCAGCATCGAAAGGGTCCTCCTCGTCGAACTGCGCCTTGTAGTTTTCGAGGGTCAGAGGTTCGACCATCAAGAAGAAAACGTGCTCCAGCCTTTTCAGGAAATTTGAGACAGACTCACTGGCTGCATCGTGGTAACCATTCATCACACCGAATACCAGGTTCCTCCGTCGTTTGTATTTCAGGTCGGTCTGAGCAGGCGCTCCTGGCTGGAAAAGAAACTCTCAAACCTCCGTCATTTTCTACTCCGGCAATTTCCAATACATATCACATTTGGGATCCCAGTTCCGTTCGCCGGTGGTCTGGACAAATGAGCAATGGTGGCGAGGGTCCCCCACGCGTGTCTTAACGAATTCACAAAGGTAATCGATCATCTTTGTCTCGTCCTCTAATGCAACGACGTTCCGACCGCTGCGGAGGAGTTCCCACACAACAGACGCGTGCGCCTTCCCGAAGAAAAAAACAGTTTGCCTAACTCTGCAAAAGTTCTCTAGCAGAGCAATCAGATGAGCCGGGTTGCATTCCCTGTCCCCGTAAGTAGCTCCTCGGACACTTGTCACACCGTCGTCCTCCCATTGGCTACGAGGGAACTTGTCCTCGTCTGCCACGTCGAAACAGACCACAGCCTGTCCTGACGGGTCGGATGAACAGGCAGCTTTCGAGCGGGCCACCACCGCGGGTTTGGCCGGACTTGGAGCATTGGCACGGGGAGGCTTCGATGGACTACTGGCCGGGAAGACTGCGACCGTGTTGTCTGCCAGGTTGTCGCCATTGAAAACCACGTACAGACGATCGTACTCCTCGACCAGCATACTGCCTTCCCGAACAGTGGCCTTCCTTTATGCATGGCGCACCCACTTCTCTGTCCTGACGTGATGAATGCTAAGCTTGACCATGCCTTTCAAGAAATTGAGCTCCCAACGAGAGGGGAAGAAGACGACAAGTGCCCAGTGCCTCAGCGATAGGCTTTGGAGGACGCCTTGCAAGGGGGCGAAATCGTCTTCTTGCCAGTATGAGAGGAGTGTGGGATCACACAAATCGAGGACGCACAAGTTGCACACGTAATGTCGCACAATCTAGCGGATCTCAGAGAGACGAGTGTGAGTTTGCGAAGCTGGACAACTGAAAGGAATACGGATAGTCACGCGGTTGATCTTGTGCCATTTGATGTGTCTCACATCCCCGCTGACCCTGATCGTGTCTTGCACTTCTTCCTCCGTTCGTTGCAAGCTGATGGACTTCTCGAAAAATTTAGGGAACCTCTCATCATCGTACATTTTCTTTGTTTCATCGAGGGACTCCTCGCACGGAAGACATCGTTTGCAAGTGTTCACGTACTCCACCGCGCCATGGAAATGCTTCTGCAGTTCCACCCACCCCTGTTTCGTGACGTCCCGCGGCACAAATTCCCCCAGAAGTTGCTCCTCGGTCCGAAAAACTTGGCTCCCATACCACCAAGCCTTTGCGTCCTCCTCGGATTCGAGGAACAAGATGTAGTGAAACATGCGGAGCATCATGAGGTTCACTTTCCTCGTCGCTACCATATCTTTAATTCCAGGCTTATGCCGACGTTTTAGATGCCTGCCCGCCGATTGCACGAACAGTCCCCTCAGCGTGAGAATGTCGTCGAGGATCGACAGTTTTTCGGCATCGGTCATGTCAGCAAAAGACTGCCAACAGAACATGTCTGGCTCCTTCACGACGACGAAAAACTTGTCGTCCGATTGCGTTTTCTTTTTGGTCGGAGGCGGCGGGACCCGGACCAGCCACCCCATCTTTGTTTCACGAGCCGCCCCTTTCTCGCCTATTTCCGGAATCGCTTGAAGACCCGGAGATTTGTCTAGCATGTATTTGCCCGGCTTCGACAAGGGCGTCTTCCCGTCTCCGCCCAACAACTTTCCCTCGGCCCATTTGTCGTCTCCATGCCCTTGCAAAAAACCTCATCACTGGCCGTCACTAGCGGCATCCATTGCCTCACTGCATTGCCAATAGCAGCGACGTGGTCCTTGTCGGCGAGCGTTGTCGCTTTATGTGCCATCGTCCAGTGAGCGTCGTTCGGACTCTTTCCCAAAAGCAACTTTTGGAAGTCGAAAAACGCTTGTTTTTCGGCCTCCTTACCGGAAGGGTCCCCTTGAATGGCCACCGGCCTTCCTTGATTCTCCCATGCCTCCCACATGTCCTCGAAAGCGGCCTTCTGCGCACGCTGCTTAGACATCTTGTGTCTTGTGTTCTCCATCTGACAGACCTGCAAATACCTCCCAAAGTCTTCGTCGGAGAACCACACGACTTTCGGCGGCCACATGTGCATCTTCCACAATTCGAATATTGGCTCACCGGCCAACTCCTTCACAGCAGCCACGGTGTGTTGTCCGTTGACAGGGTAATAGAAGTACTTGTCCTTGTCCTCTAGCTTGAAGACATCCTTGTAAACCCTCTCAACTCTCTCTTGCTTATGCGCCACCGGCTTGTAGATGGGTGTCAGAACCAAAGGGTTTTTCGTCCAGATCTTCCCCTTTTCCTCCCGGAACTGCCTTAGCATCGCACCCTTGATGTCCTCCACACCATCGCGAGTGAGACTGCGATGATTGTAATATCTTTCCCACGGCGGGATGTCGCAGACCTTCCTAGGGTCGATGAGCAGTTGAATGGGTAAATCCTTCTTCACGATCTCACCGTCATCGTTCCGCTCGTATTCGAGCCAAAACGCTGCCGCTTTGTCGTACTGCCTACCGACCGCCCTTTCGCCACCACTCGTCCCCTCAGCAGTCTTCCTCCTCCGAGGTTTCTTCTGGCCATCGCCTTCTTCAGCTGCCAGTTTCCTTTTGGATTTCTCTAAAGATTCTCTCGCGGCGGTAATGCCTAGACGAGCCGAATCTCCTTCACCCATAGCTTGTCCTTCGTGGATGGTCAAACCGCTGGACCTCATCGCTTTCTTACTTGTTGTTGCACCCTCTTGCTTCGACTGCCTCTTTTTGACTCCTTGTTCTTGTCCGCCACGCATCCCTGGTGTCCTCTTTCCCGAGGCACGTTCTCTGACGTCACCATCATCCCTGCCAATCATCGGCTCCGATTGTCCTTTCATCCTCTTCATGCGTCGGGTTTGTTCCGCCACCTCTTCTCGCACCGTCTTCTATCGCTCGCGCTTCTTCTACGAAAAAGTCGGCTCCCCGCCAGAGCTGTCGTGCACAACGCCCATCCCTTCAACCTCATTCCCTCCAACCTCTTGCCCTGAACTGCCGGATTCTCTTCTCGCCTCATCTTGAAGTGAATATGTGTCACCCTGGCAGACGAACTTGAAGATTTTCGAAGTACCGACCCGGGGAGTCCCTGCATCTGGAGAATGCAAGCGAGACGTGTTCCCAGGAGCATCCGGGCCAGCCTGCGTCTGAATGCTGCACGCGTGCCCTGCCATGACCCTCAGTGCCGTGAATCACACTCCTGTGCCCCACTGTCGTCACAGGGGTTTCTTGAGCCAAGCTGGACGACCCCTCATGGGCTGGCAGAAGCCGGAAAACATATTCTCACGGAAGAATTTGACGCTCTTTCGACACCTTCAGCGCAAGATCGAGATATTCCACTGGCGGTGGAAGACGCCTGCTTTTGTCATCGTAAAGCCCTTTGAAGTGACGACAAAGTAGCATGTTCAAGTCGTACCCCGCGAAACTCTTGATCGGCACTATCACACCCTTAACACCTTTGTAAGGCAGTCTGCAGTGGTCATAGAAGATGTTAGTGTGCAACTTGAGCAAGCCTCCAGACTGTTTGTTGAACGAAATGATGGTACCGAGAGGATGAACGTCGGCTACTCCCTCAGCGTCTGGAAAGCAAGCGGGTCGCATGAAAACAGCTGGCCCAATAAGGCTCCCCTCAACAACGAAGTCAAAAAACCATTGTGCATCCCTCGTATGGAAATACTGAGGAGTAAATTGTTAAAGAGGTCGTCCCTCCCCGGGGGCAGACGGCCCAGCGCTTGTCGATGTGTTCTTCGCGGACGCCATTTTACTCCCAACCCGAGACCAATACGCCCGAGTCTGGACTAACCCGGATAACTAGGAGAAAGCCACAAGGTTTTCCTAAGAGTACTCCAAAGTGCAAACTAACTCGGAGTTGTGGGAACGAAGACAATACTATTGTGGCGGAGTGAGTTGGGAGGAAAGATAACAACTCCTTGGACAGAGTATGAAACAACTCGCAATCCTGGAGATGAAGAAAGAGGCGGCTTATCTAGGTGAAAGTGCAAACTAACTCGGAGTTGTGGAAATGAAGATCTCTACATTGTCTACAACACGTACTGCATGGTCACCGACAAGTGCGAACTAACTCGCAGTTCCGGAAACGAGGAACTCGCGTGCCAGAAAAATGCGACTTATCTTGAAGAAAGTGCGAACTAACTCGGAGTTGTCGAAATGAAGACATGAAACACGTACAACACGCGTGTCAAAAAGTGCGAACTAACTCAGAGTACTGGATACGAAGGGCAACAACGCCAGTTTTGAAAATAAAGAGCCTGCTTTCAGGAAAGAGCTTACTTTCAAGAAAGAGGCGTCTTATCTTCTGGAAAATGAAGAGCCTGCTTTCAGGAAAGAGGAGTCTAATCCAGAATTTTGGAAACGAAGACCTAAAACATATCCCACTAGGTGTCGACAAAGTGCGAACTAACTCGGAGTTCTGGATAGTAGTGGATACGAAGGGCGACAGCTCCTACAACACTGTGGGTCGCAAAGTGCGAACTAACTCGGCCTTATAGGAGCGACACGAAAGAACAGAAACTGTGGATTAATTCGGTCTTACAGAAGCGGCACGGACGAGTGTCTGTACATATATATATACATATATATATTTAACAAAAACTGAGAATTAATTCGACCTTATAGAGACAGAGAGAGTCGAGTACCTGTGTATATATATACGTGTATATATATAGATAGATATCCCAGGTCGGCGACCTCACAAGGGACACGTGAACGAAAATTGGGAATTGATTTGTCGTTCAACAAGGGCACTGACAAGTGTGTGCTGCTATACATACATATATACAAACAATATTCTGGTAGCTTTGTAGCGTGCAGGTTCAGCTTCGGCGAAAGGAAATCTAGCTACGAAGCGCAGATCGGCTATGGCGGACGGAGGKGGAGGGKGAAGAAAAGATCATATCAGAATGCGGGTGGTGGCGATAGCGCGACTTGACCTGTGGAGCTGCGAAACAACAAAATCGGGAATTGATTCGGACTTCAACATGCGGCACAGACAGGGCATCTGAGAATCTGTTCGGACATCGGACACAGTTGGGACAACTGAAATAGTATTTCACCTTCGTACAACGTTCTGTGAACGACGAACATCGGACAAATATGGACGTACGACGAGCGAACCCGCTATGGCCGAGGGAAATCGAGTTACGAAAAACGAACCAGCTATGGCGAATGGAAGTCGTGCTACGAAGACCGAACCGGCTATGGCGGAAGGACGTGGTGGGTGAAGACAAGATATCAACACGCGCGTGGTAGCAATAGCGCGACTTGACCTGTGGAGCTGGCAAACAACAAAAGGGATACAACGAGGGCGGCAACTCCTTTTATACTTTTCCGCCTAGAGGAACTCTCCAGCAGCAGGCCTCGTGTTGGGACCAAGGAGGGTGCAGAGAGGGCGTTTCGATTCGGCGGTTGTTCACATATCACACGCCATGGCCAATAGGACGTCAGGGCCTATAAAACGGTAAGGACAGGTTGAGACTCGAAAGGTGAGAGGTACCATAAATTGCTACTCATCGATCTACGAAATTCAACAGCTCAGATCAACGAAGGCACTGGTATGTCAGAGGCCCCAAAAAAAAAAGTTATCCACCAACTCCGGCGTGCATTGATATGACCTTTCCAGAAAGTAAGGGACAGTCTAGGTCATTTTCGCTGTCATAGTCTCGGTCCTCGATCGTCACGATCCGACGTACAAAGTGGAGCTTCGTTACCCCCCGAGGTCAGGCGCAGTAATCGCACCGCAGCCGTTCGTTGTGCACCGATGCGAGGCGCGACGGTCCGTTGTGCGCCGAGGTACAATTCCGAATGCTCCCGAAACCCTAGCGAGGCGGTTCGTTGCGCGCCAACGTCAGCACTGGAAACCGACAAAATGTGGTCTGGGAGACATTGTGACGTTTTGCAAATGTCCACGGCGTTGGATAGCGAACATCCGCAATCGCTCCATCGTGAACCAACGCTGCGCTTGCGAACGAAATCGCATCCATTCCCGCGCTTGCCATCGCCACAGTCGTCGATGCGCTTAACTCATCACCATCGGTGCGCACAGCTCGTTGGCAATCACTATCGCTATCTCCAGCATCGCAGTACTCGCCATCGCTATCGGTACCATCGCAGCACTGTTCATCGTTATCCAGTTTGTTGTCGCGGCATCTCTCTCCATCGCTATCCCCGCCATCACATCACTGGCCATCGCTATCGCTGCCATCGCAGAGCTGGGCCGTATCCTGCGCCATCTCTCTCCATCGCTGCGCCATCTTTCTCCATCATGGACTCTCTCCATCTCTGTGCAATCTCTCTCCGTCACTCCTGCACGATCTCTCTCCATCAATGCGTCATCTCTCTCCATCGCTCTTGCGTGATCTCTCTCCATCGCTGCGCATTCTTTCTCCATCACGGACTCTCTCCATCTTTGCTCGATCTCTCTCCGTCACTCTTGCGCGATCTCTCTCCATCGTTGCGCCATCTATCTCCGACTCTCCATCGCTCTTACGTGATCTCGGTGGACCCTCTGCGCGTTCCCTATCCATCTCCGCCCCATCTTTCTCCATCGCGGACTTTCTCCATCGTTGCGCCATCTCTCTCCATAGCTCCTGCTCGATCTCGTTTCCATCGCTGCGGGATTTCTTATCGCTGTGAATTCCCTCTCCATCGCAGTGTGATCACTCTCCATCACCATTGTATTATCGCTGTAGTCCACCGTCGGTGCAGTCGCCCATCATTGTGGAATCGCATAAAACAAGCGTCAGGTATGCGTAATGAAGGATTAACACGACGGATATAACTTTGATTAAACTAATTTTGAACTGATGTTGGATGCATTATATCTAAAACATTATTTAGCCTTTAAATGATGTTCTCAAGGTCAATAGTGAGATATAAGGCGCTCCTTCGCCATCTATCTTCATCGTTGCACCATCGCTAACCATCGCTGCACCAGATCTCTCCGTCGGCTCGCCATCGTTGACCATCCTGAACCATCGCTAACCATCGCTGCACCAGATATCTGCATTTGTGCGCCATCGCTAGCCATCGTTGTGCCTGCTCTCTTCATTGGCGTGCCATCTTTCTCCATTGGTGCGCCATCTCTCTCCATCGGTGCGCGATTTCTCTCCATTGTTTCACGATCTCTCTCCATCACCGTGCCATCTTTGTGCATCTATCCCCATCGCTGCGCCACCTTTCTCCATTTGTCTCCATCTGTCTCCATCTGTCTCCATCTCTGTGCAATCGCTGACCAATCGACCTATTATTTTGTTGTTGTGGTCCTCCATCGGTGTAGCCGCCCATCATAGTCGAAATCGCACGAAACACGCTCAATGCATTTAACACGATGTATTAAGTTAATTTTGAATTAATTCTTGATGCATTATATCTAAACAAACATAACTTAGACGATTCCGGAACGACACACTGACATGGCAGCCGAATATGCATGGAGTTGCCTATAAACTACATAATTGTCAGATATGCTTGCAGTTGTGAAATTCGTGGATTGGAGTTGCCTACGTACAAGAATGTTTGACGGATATGCTTGCGGTTTCGAAATCGAAATGAGTGTGGTGAATAAGTCCAAGAAAACTCGCGCTTCGTCTCGACCAAAACAAAAGGAAGTCCTTTTCTATGTGCGAATTTACTCGCTCTTGAACAACTGGGGAACTAATTTATTATTATACGGTGAATACGTCCGAATAAACTCGCACTTGCACTCTCAGTCTCGAAACCGAAATGTTTATTTCAAGTGCGAATTTATTCGGTCTTCAACCAACCAGGCCCCTGAATTTCTTACTATACATTGGAAATGCTCATTTCAAGTGCGAATCTATTCACTCTTGAACCAACCACTAACGTAATTTCTTAGCGTATGGCGAATAAATCCAAATCTACTCGCACTTGCGTTCAATGTCCGAGTCTATTTGCCACTGAACCAACTAGGAATCTATTTCCAATTGTACATGGCATAAGTCCGAGTCAACTCGCACTTGTGATCTCCCCTAAATGCGACACCCTTTTGTACGTGCGAATTTGCTCGCTTTTGAACTAACCAGGAATCTTATTTCTTACTTTATGGTGAATATCCGGATCAATTCGCACTTGTACTCTCGTCGAAATGATCTTCATGCTACGCATTTAATGTGCGAGTGTATTTGGTGTTGAACCAACCACGAATCTATTTCCAACTGTATCATGCATAAGTCCGAGTCAACTGGCATTTGTACTCTGGCCAAAATGCAACAAACCATCCGTACATATATGCGAGTCTATTCGGTCTTAAATTTTAGTGTATGGTGAATCCGTGTCTCGAATGACGCGCACTTGTACTATCTCCTGAATGCAAGTACACCCCTTATTCTATGTGCTAGTCGATTCGTTGGTGAACCTACCACGAACGTGTTTCGTATTGCATGGTTAATAAGTTCGAGTCAACTCGCACGTGTATTCTTGCATAAACAGGACCTCCTCCGCCAGGAGTGACAATCAACTTGCACCGGAGAGAAAGTGCGAGTTCACTCGGACTAATCCAAACCGCTTGCACGTTAAACTAACAATACAGAACAACAATCCTTAAACTCGCACACAAAAACGAGTGGGAGAGGAATCCGACTTGTGAGACCACTTGATTTTTAAATCAGGGTCTGGAAGTGCCACAACGTCCTTGGTTAATTAAAGAGCGGATAAACTCGCACATATATAGATTACACGAGCCCAAGAAAAGGAAATGGATTCAAATACTGTTGTCTCATTGTTTTGTGATAAATATTAGAATTGCTAGTTTGCTCTCTCTTTTTTCTTTCCCTGACTTCGTTATACGTTGACGTGATTTTTTTGTTGTATAGTTTTCGTGCAAGTCGTCTCTTCAAATGGGTGTCCGAACCGTCCCCTATGTCATGCCACCGCCACCGTCACGACAACCCGGAGAAGACCATGTTCGAGAATGTAGTTCTTATGACAGCAGCCCGAAAGCTCCCTTTGAACGGCCTTGTGATTTGAAAAGGGAGTTCTCTATGTTGACCCCGACAAATTGTTTGGGCTCCTTTTGTATTGTTCGCTTTACCGACGTTCCCGGCAGTCAGCGCATATCTACAACGCTAATCCCCGATAGTGAGGTTGATCGGGATATGCAGACGATTCCCGGTGGATTGATGTTTGCGGACACAGATTTTTGTGGTATGTACGAAATGACTGGATCAGATGTCGTGCGGACAACTGGTCGGTTGTGTGAAAGCATTGAAGTTACCCAACCCCTAGCAATTGACTATAGTCGGTCGTTGGTGGATACAGACTTCTGTGGTACGTCCGATAGAAACGGGTCTGATCGGGAACGGTTCGATACGTCCTATAGAAACGGGTCTGACCGGGAACAGGCAACGGAACGTCCGTGTGAAAGTGTCGATGCAGGTAAGATAATTGCAAGTGAATCCAGAAAACTTGAGTGTCCCCTAGGTTTGTTGAGTTCGCAGGTCCATGTACGTGCTCTATCGATGCCAGCCACGGGTGCGACAGAAAATTGGCAAATTGGTTTTGTAGACACTAATGTCTACAGTTTGTCTGAGTCCTCCCGATATGATTTGCCGAGGATCGCTCCCACAGGCAGATCTGATTTTATGCATGCAGCGCAACGGTCCCCGTCTACGACTCATCCTGAAACTCCCGAAGCGGTTCGTCAGGTTTTGTCTCATCCCCTACCTGGAGAAAGGTGAAGATATAATCGAAAAAATAGGCCAATTAGAAAGTCAGAACATTCGAAGAGGGTCAAATGTCGATTGAAATGAAAGTAACATTGCGCTCGTCCCAGCGCACAAATGTTGTAAGAACAAGTGTCTTTGGGTCTTAACCATCGACGATATCAAACCAGTGCGCGAAGCGTATTATGAAATGTCTCTTAAAAAGAGGGTCGAGTGGTGGATGCAAACCTTGGACAATTTCACTGTCCTCGACGGTGGTCTGGAAAGAGTGCAACCAGTGTAGTGCAAGCGTCGTGTGTGCATCGCCGGTTGGTGTAAAATAATTGGGATATGTCGAAACACATACCGTCGTTATAGCAAGTGCAAGTCAGACGGGGTAGTCGTTGGCCGGCATCGTCGATGGGGATTGTTGAACCCAAGACCGGAGTATGTGACCATGAGGGTTCCTGTAACAAGGTTCGTGGAATAACATGGAGGTGCTATGCCTAACGACATGGTTGTGAGGGGGACCTCGCAAAGACCTAAAGTCAGGCTCCCTGCTTATTTTATGAAGCTCCTTGTCCACGAGTCCATCAAGGCGGACTTGCTAGCAGCGGGTCAGAACGTCGTTTCGGAGCAAGTCTTCTACTCCATATGGAGGACGTACTTGTGGCATGCCATCCTTGCCAAATCCAACTCGTTCACAAAGTGTGGCGAGTACGTCCGCCTTAGACAGGCCAGATATAACGCCCTTCGCCTTTGTGACCGTAACGATTTCGATGAAAAGCACCGCAAACACCAACTAGATCAGGTCGCTTACCGTGTGGATTACGCTGACTGGAAACTTCGTTCCATTTTGAACCTCGCGGAATACCTCTATCTTATAGTGGATGGAATGGATCAGAAAAAGACAATCATTCCTCACATCGGTATGTATAATTACTCTAAGGATCATCGACACCACATGATGATGAAAACGAACCTCACCGTAGTTGTAGGTCACGGCAGGAAACCGTCGATTTATGTTTACACATATTTACCTTTCTATGCGCACGGTTCCGATGACACCATGGCGTGTGTTATGCGGACTCTATGTGAGTTGCAGGCGTCGGGACAGAAATGGTCACGCCACCTCCGAATCTAGGCGGACAACTGTTGGAGGGAAAACAAAAACCAATACCTTATGTGCTTGGCCTCACTTCTCGTGAAATTCGGGATTTTCGAAGATGTCAAAGTGCGGTTCGTGCTCGTTGGCCACACACATACCGACATAGACGCCACTTTTAGTGTTTTCTCTAAAAAGTTGAAGGACAACGATGCTTACGCCATGAAGCAGTTGTTCTCGCTTATCGAGTCGTCACACAAGATGTTGCCGAAGTGCATTGAGCTCGATCGCATTGCCGATTGGCGTGGGGTAGAGGATCGATACGTCGACAAAAGCATCATCGGCATGTGAAAACCACATCTCCTCAAATTCTTCATGCGGGACGGTAGTCCCGTCATGGTGTACAAAAAGTACTGCACCGATGCGGAATGGAAGTCGGGAGGTAGACCAATTCACTTGTTCCCAGTTGTGGATGAAGAGTATGCAAGCCCTACCTCCCCTCCACAACTATGTGTTATTCCCCGTGTCGTTAAAGATGATTTTCGGATGGCTCGTGTCAGTGTCCAAAAATTACTTGACGTCCTCGAACAGCACATACACATGTAGCAGACATCTGGGAAGGAGGAGGTCGAAAAACGGGAGGATGCTTTGTCTTACTGGAAAGCCATATTCGTCGAGGCGGACGATATAATGCAAGAGGAAAAGAAGAAGGGGACGAAAGAGGGTGAGGAAGAGGATGTCCTCGACACGGATGAGGCCGAGATCTATCCTCACACCTTCTGGCCAGAATCAGTCGAAACTGTGGTCGAAGTTCAAGAAATCGACCCTCCTTCGCCAGAGGCTTTGCTTATATATGTAGGACCGAGGGCGGGCCGTCCAAAAGTGGACTTCGACCCCCGACGCCATATAAACAAAGGTGATTTTGTGATTGTCAGGCCATCCGATGAGGAAGTGTCTCAAGGTGTCCCATTCTGAGTAGGAAGGGCACAGTCTGAGGTTGTCGACGACCGTTCCTCTCTATATTTTGGTTGTTTATGTATACAGTGGTGAGTGCCTACATGTCACTCGTCCGATCTTCGTCAAAGGTACTCCGGCGCTTGGACGAAGAGGTGAAAACTTTCCACTTCAGACGAGGAACAATGGCAACGAGTCGAAACCGTGGATTATTCTTGGAGAAGACCCTTCCGCAAAGGAACGGATGAAAGCAAATTCGTGAAAGGCCTTACAATATCGGCATCCGTCTGCGAGAAAGCACTTGTTGCCCTTGGGGACGACTGTCTTTCCGGTCCGTCCGACATGCCCGTTTAGTTAAATATGAATTGCTTCGGATTTGTTAGCTACGAACGCCGCAAAGATAATGACGAGACGTTAACTGCGAACTAATTCCGATTTCTTGTCCTGCAGGATGGATGACGACGGCGCACCATTGTGCGACGTTGTAAACGAGACAACAATACACATTTCGTAAAAAATGAACTTTTTGTCAAAAAGTGAACTATTTCGACTCCGAATAAACACTCAGTACATGGCCCAATAGGGCATCATGCGACACTTTAAGTGAGGATAAATGGTCAGTATATGAGGTGTTGACATGGCAAATGTTGCAGTGGGCGTTTTTAGCCCTTCGTACATGAATAGTCGTTATCAAATGCGAATTAACACCTAAGTGTAAAAAAGGGTAGAGGTTGTTTTCCATAAAAGGTCCGGGGTCCGGCGCTCGACACCTTGCAAGTTGGACTGAACCTGTCAACTATAGTAGGGCGGAACACCCAGCCTGGTGCACGACATTTGGCAAGTTGCCCGTCAGTACCCCTGCAACAAATGTGTCCACCATTTATCTTCCCGGAAGGACCTCCTTCTCCGGTTGACAGATAGTAGTTGAACACCGAATGATTCGGGAGTTAGTGGTGTTCGACATAGCATGTTAAGGAAGTGGCAAACAGTCGTCCGCTCTCAATGCCGATTGCCAATAGCACTTTTAGAGGGCCTTGATGCTGGTTCCTGATCTGTTTGGCGATCGAGCAACTAGAAGAAGTGTGAAAGAGTCATTGGTTGTCTGTGTGGATTGTCATTAGCACTCTTAGGGAATGCGAGATCTGATTCTGGGTCGTGAGAGAGAGAGAGACAGAGAGAGAGAGAGAGAGAGAGAGAGAGAGAGAGAGAGAGAGAGAGAGAGAGAGAGCGAGAAAGAGAAAGGCATTGACAAAGCAGATATCGGTTTGGTGACTGAGCACCTTCAACAAGTGCCAAACAGTCGTGCGGATGACCACACACTCTAAGGGAACCTTGATGCTGGGTGTGGATTTGCTTGTCGCGGGTTAGCAGTTGCTGGGCAGACATCGTGCGGATGACCACGCACTCTAAGGGAACCTGGATGCTGGGTGTGGATTTGCTTGCCGCAGGTTAGCAGTTGCTGGGCAGTCTTGGATGCTGAAGTCCGCCACCGGGGGAAGGTTTGATGGTCTGTGGTGGGACTTCCTGTTGGATTTGGATCTATTTCGAGCAGAGTTTCGCACTCAAGAAACAGAATTGAACTCCAGATCCCGCAGGTTAGCAGTTCTTGGACATTGCTTGTTGTGTTCTCAGGGTACACACCACAAGTCGGAGTGAACTCTCATTTAGATGGACAACATGAACGCACACCACTGGCTTAGTGTTGCTGTGACAGACAATACACGATTCAAAATGGCATCCTGTTGGGTATGTGGTGCCTGTTTTCCATAAAAGGTCAGGGGTCTGGCGCCCGACACCTTGCAAGTTGATGGACTGAACCTGTCAACTGTGGTCGGGCGGAACACCCAGCCTGGTGCACGACATTTGGCAACTTGAACCCGCAACCCGTCAGTACCCCTAGGACCTCCTTCTCTGGTTGACAGATAGTAGTTGAACACCAAATGATTTGGGAGTTAGCGGTGTTCGATAGAGCACCTTAAGAAAGTGGCAAATAGTCGTTCGCTCTCGATGCCGATTGCCAATAGCAGTGTTCGTGAGAGAGAGAGAGAGAGAGAGAGAGAGAGAGAGAGAGAGAGAGAGAGAGAGAGAGAGAGAGAGAGAGAGAGAGAGAGAGAGAGAGAGNAGAGAGAGAGAGAGAGAGAGAGAGAGAGAGAGAGAGAGAGAGAGAGAGAGAGAGAGAGAGACAGAGAGAGAGAGACAGAGAGAGAGAGAGAGAGAAAGAGAGAGAGAGAGAGAGGGAGAGAGAGAGTTCCTTGCTTTAACCTGGAAAGACATTGTCAGATACTAGTTGAATAGCGAATCAATTCGCAGATATCGGTTTGGTGACTGAGCACCTTTAACAAGTGTCAAACAGTCGTTGGCTGTCTGTGCGGATGACCACGCACTCTAAGGGAACCTTGGTCTGTGGTGGGACTTCTTGTGTGATTTTGATCTGTTTCGAGCAGAGTTTCGCACTCAAGAAATAGAATTAAACTCCAGATCCCGCAGGTTATCAGTTCTTGGACATTTGCATAGACAACTAGCGGATTGCTCGAGGTACACACCACAAGTCGGAGTGAACTCTCATTTAAATGGACAACATGAACGCACACCATCAGCGCGGTGATACAATACGGATGCTGGCTTGTCGTTTGCACGCACAAATCAATAACATAGATTCCAAACATTCACTCTTGTCATCGCAAACATCGATCTCCTCCTTGACAAAAGCATGTATAGGACTGTAAGACATTGGCATGAACATCGGAGATCGAAACACTTGTAAGGTCATCGGCGTATCATTTCTTTGCATGCACAAGATACATAACATCCATTCAGAACATTTACTCTTGTCACCGCAACGTCGAGATGGAAACACTCGTAACTTGCATAGTCTTTTTCTAACATTGCACCTTCGTAGATGGAAACACCGCACGCAGAGTTGCGAGAAATGTTCATATTATTGAACGACTTATTGCAAAGTAGACAGGGGTTGTTTCCGAAAAAACATTCGAAGCAAAAAATAAGTAGTAGACAGAGGTTGGAGAGACAATAGTTGCAAATGGTGCAAGAGGCAACGTGTATGAAGTAGTAGATAGAGGTGCGAGAGGCAATAGTTGCAATAGGTGCGAGAGGCAACGTGTGATTGACTGCATATCCACCATTTCAAGGTGCACATGCACATGCACATCATGTTCCAAAAGATTGTATTTTAACATGTTTTCCCTTAAACACAAGGTCTGACCACACGTCCGTATCTTGTGACATACGGGGTTTCTCGCGGACGAGGTCGTGAACCGAAACCATACATGGCATTCATAGATGATCCATATACGTGGCTCTGCGGTTCGTGGACAGTTGCAKTCTCCGAAAACACGGACATGTATTTCATCCTGACAAACCCTCCTCGTCGTGCTAAGGAATTCCCTATAAAGTCTCGTATTACGGACACTTTCTCTTCCACCTCGTAAAACAATTCTAAACATCTGACCTGACCTACTCTCACGAAATTTGACCTCCCATCTATATCAGGGCGAGATATCACCGGCTTGAATTTGTAATCATGTTGTACCATCTCGTTCCGTGACACGAGCACAACTGCATCCACGAGTTTTTTACTTTTGTCTGAAGAAGCCACACATAGCACTTTGGCGAAAGGACATCCGTCATTCGTCAACTGCACACAACAATATGATATAGCTCGTGGAGAAGTCCCTAGGCAACGGGGTGGGTAGTGTTCCAAGAATGAACAATGACGGGCGCAGTCCACCAACTCTTGCTTCTCCGAACTTCCCCAAGTTCGTGGCGAAGATGTGATGTACTCGCAGTGGAGGCGACGTCTGAAGCTGGTACGGTAGCGGATCGGTTTACCCTTATCGTCCAGGGTCTTTCGTTGGAGGACACCATCAGGTAGTGCAATGAGGCTCCCAAACTCTAACATGTTGGCAAACTTGTAATGGCTTGCCCAAGGGCAGCCACGCTCCATCGCCTTCCAATCATTATCGTTCCATTCATCGAGATGTCGGTTCATGTACGGGACGACGGTCATCCATGGGTCCTCGTCAAAGTCCTTGTTGGCTGCTTCGCCGATCCACGTTTGACCGTCATGATGCCGCACCGATCTCACACAAGGTGAAAACGGTTTTGCTAAGTGCATGTGCTTCTCGGGACTCAAGCGCATGTGCGTCTCGGGACTCATGTTGACGCTTGTCGAAGGTCTCGATGACATTACGCTCCCTACACATCACAGACACACAAACGACACATACGGACGTGTAGACCGTCGTAAATAAAGTTGGCCAATGATAAGTCCCCTGGTGCGGCCAACACTCAATCGTCACGCCCCGCACTATATATCGACAAGCTCCTCACTTAATCAAAGTGCGAGTGAACTCTCACTTAAGCAAAGTGCGAGTGAACTCTCACTTAAGTCTGACCACACGTCCAGATCTAGTGACATCCGGGGTTCCTCGAGGTCGAGGTCATGTACCGAAGCCATACAAAGCATTCATTGATGATCCATACACGAAGATCTACGGTTCGTCGACTGATACACTCTTCGAAAAGACGGACATGTATTCCATCCTGACAAACACTCCCGGTCGTGCTAAGGAATTCCCTATACAGTCCCGTATGTCAGACACTTTCTCCTCAACCTCACGCGACAACGAAAAGTTTTGGACCCGCCCTGCTATCACCAAATCTCGCCACCCATCTACACGCGCAGGCCCGGGCGTCGGCACGAATTTGGACCCCTCAATTACCACCTCGTTGCGTGATACAAGCACAATTGCAGCGACAAGTTTCCTGCTCTTGTTCGAAGCAGCGACACATAGAACTCTGGCGAAATCAGACCCGGACACAGTCAATCGCACACAACAGTATGACACAACTTGTGGAGAATTCCCAAGGCACCGGAGTGGGTACTGCTCAAGGAACGAGCAGTGACGAGCGCAGTCCACCAACTCTTGTTTCCGCGAGCCTCCCCAAGTTCGTGGCGATGACCTGACGTAGTGGCACTCGAGGCGGCTGAATTGGCGGCTAATGCAGCCTAAAGCTCTGCGCATATGGTTCAGGAACTTGTATCCGAGGACAGCGTCAGACAGCGGGATGAGGTTCATGAACTCCAACATGTTGGCGAACTTGTACTACCTTGCCCAAGGGCAGCGACTTTCCATCGTGGCCCAATTCCCATCGCACCAACCTTCAATATGCCCGTCCATGCACGGAACGACGGTCATCCAAGGGTCCTCGTCGAAGTCCTCTGCGGTCGCTCCGTGGATTGTTGTTACACCGTTAAAATACCACACGGATCTCGCGCAAGGAGAAAACGGTTCTGCCAAGCGAATGTGCGTCTCGGGACTCATGGTCCGTGGTGTCGAGAAGATCGGCTCCATGATTCGTGGTGTCGAGAAGGTCGCCTCCATTACACACCCTACACACCACGCGCACATACCAAACGATACACACGGGCACATTGACACTATTGAACATAGTTGGCGAACGGGAACTGTCGTGGCCACGCCCACATGCAGTCGTCAAGACATTCACTCAAGCGGATTGCTCGGGGTTCAGAGCACAAGTGCGAGTGAACTCGCAGTTAGATGGAGAGCCAGGTGGTCACACCACTGAAGTGGAATGCTCGGGGTGCACACAGCAAGTGCGAGTGAACTCGCACTTAGATGGAGAGATAGGTGCGCACACCATGAGCTCATGTGTGTAATGTATAAGGAAATCGGCGTGCAACATCCGTTCAAAACTTTCACTTCTACCGATGATGACATGCCGGTGTGTACATGCGTTCATTCAAAGTTGGAACAGGCGACCCGAACGTAAGACACTGCGGCGCATCGACTGGAGCGTCTTCCGCGAACATGAAAATATATTTCTTGCGAACGAACCCGGTCCTTCCGGCTAGAGACCTGCCTATAGCATCCCATATAGAGGACGCTTGAGCTTCAACCTCATGCCATGCGTCCACATCGTCCACCTTACCCGTGATTACCAAATCCCATGTCTCTTCCAATTCTATTGTGACCAAACCGATCCCGTCTTTCCCGAGGTGCAACTCATTCCTGGACACGTAGACCACAGCGTCAGTCAAGGTCCTATTCCGATTCGAACACGCGACGCAAAGGACCCTAGATAAGAATAACTTTCCGAGACGCAATCTAACGCAGCAGTAGGAAACTGCTCGAGGCAACAGCCCTGGAGAGCGCAATGGGTACTGATCAAGGAACTCGGAATGTCGTGCACAGGCAAGCAACTCGTGTTTCAGTGAGCGAGACCATGTGCGAGGCGAAGCAGTCACGACACTGCAGGCCAACACATTTTGATGACGAGGAATATTCAGCTTTGCACTCAAGCAACGACACCGAACTGAACCCAGCACAGCTCTAGGCACGGGAATGAAACTCCCAAACTCGCACATTTTAGCGAACTTGTAGTCGTCCGCCCACAGACACTCCTTGAGCATTTTGGCCCATTCATGCTCTTTCCACGAGTCCAGGGGAGCATTAGTGAACGGGGGAACCTTCATCCAAGGATCACACTCCATCTCGTATCTTGTCGCACCGTCAGTAACAGGGGAGTTTCCACTGCCAGAGACGCGCAGCGAGCATGGGGGAAAAGGGTATGCCATGCGCTCACGCCAATCACCCAGGATAATCAACTCCGACATGGCCATCGCGATCGGCAAATGCCCTGCAGGCTACAAAAAAAAAAAAAAGCAAATGCTTTCACCCAGCTCACAGGGAAAAAAAATAACCATGCCCCCCAAGGACGTCCGTCGAAACTCTGATGACGGGCGTCTTGTTGAACACGACCACCACCGCACGGCCGCATTGTAGCCAGCCGGACGAGAGGCACATCAACGGGCATGGCAGGAGAGAGAGAGACAGAGAGAGAGAGATCTACCCTCGAACAACGAGTCAATTCGACAGAGCACCGTAAGGAAGTGTCAAACAGCACTACATGTATGCCACGCCGAGCAGCCATGGGCACGTATACAAGCAATGGAAGTGATCACGAGCCCTCTGCATCGGTTGAAATGACCACCTTCAAGAAGTGCCAAACAGTTGGCGGGCTCAGGTCTCTAGTGCTAAAAGCATTGTTAGGGGACCTTGCGACAGAACTTCTTGGCGTAGCACTAGATGCTCACCAAACAGTTTTGGATGTTGATCGTATGGATACATCATATAATGCTTACAAGCAAGCAGCAGCTGATTGCAGGACCTTCTATCCGGTGTGGATCTTTGAGAGCAGATTTGACGCAATCCACCGTTAGATCCATTCCGGCGAGGGGGACCTGCCATTCCGCCGTTGTTTATTGTACTCATCATGTGGGAATCGACGACGTGAGGAACCGACAATGAACATTCTTAGGGGACTTTGCGACTATGTTTGGAAGTGATTGGCGTAGCACTAGATGCTCACCAAGCAGTTCTGGATGTCGGTTATATCGACACATCATATGATGCCTTACAAGCAAACTGTGGTCGGATCTCGGCCACCATCCCCGGTGTGGATCTATGAGAGCAGATTTGACGCAATCCACCGTTAGATCCACATCGGAGAGGCGGACCGGTCATCCTGACACTGTTCAGTGTAGTCATCATGTAGGAGTCGACATCGCAAGAACCCGACGATGTTCCAATTGGGACGTGCTCTTGTTTCGTGATGTGCAGGTGCTTACCGGCGGTTCATTCGATCCCCTCCTTGACATGAATATTTATTTTTATCGAAAACATGCATGCATCCCATCACATGAATATGAGAGATCGAAACATTTGCAAGGTCACCGTTGCGGAAGTCAGGAGAAAAGGAGAGAGGGAAACATTTGCACGTTGCCTGTTGTTTTTATAAAGGTCAAGTTGATGCAATGTGCGATGGAATTGCTCGGCGTTCACACCAGAAGTGCGAATGAACTCGCACTTAAATGGAGAAGCAGGTGCGCACACCATCAGCGCGATGATTTAATATGCAAATGACAAGATACATATCTATTCCTATAAGTAACTCTTGTCATCGCGAAAATGAACGGTTTGTCGAAATTGTTACCTTAAGCAAATATGGAGGTTGGTTTGTCATTTGCATATTACCCAGTGTCAGGTTCGTATAAGCAAATATGGACGTTGGCTTGTAATTTGCATATTAACAAGTGAAAATGTCATCAAATCTTTGTGTGGAGAAGATACATATCCATTCCTATAAGTAACTCATCGCCTTTAAGTTGCCTAGTGTATTTCTAACAGGTGAAGTTGCACACCACAAGGAGAGTTTCCATAAATCATTCAACGCAAAAAAATCATTCAATGGCAAATTGCAAAGTGCACAGAGGCGTTTTCAAAAACAATTCAATACAAAATTGCAAAGTACACGAAAATTTTTCAAAATTCATTAAGTACATGGAGCCTTTCCAAAAATCATTGAAGGACACGTTCTAAGGCACATGTAGGCATTCCAAAAATCATTCCAGCCCACGTCGTATAGTCTACATGACATGCCCTTATCTACATGAGACGCTTCCGTACAATCTATATCACTCCCCCTCTTTGCCACAAGCCAAAAAGTCATGCATTACACATGAAACAAACCCTACCTCTAGTACGAACATGTCGAAGACCTACACGAAAGTTGATTCGAGCCAAAGATCTACACAAACGCTGATTCGTGCCGAAGTCCTGCATTAGACAAAAGGTCATCCGAACCCGACACGATGTTCACCTTCCTACACAAGTCTCAGACAGAAGCTCATCCAAGCCCGACATGATGTTCACAACGTGATCCAGTCAGACCCACTGCAAAAGGAGTGAGGTGATAAATGGGAGTCTATTCGCATATAGAATCCGAATATCCTGAGACGATGAGTATCTTCGTAGCATGTGTCGGGTGAAAAGAGTTAGTACGATCTTCATGGTAGTAGCATGTAGAGTCTTCGAGTAGCCTCCCGCGATCGTCGTCGTTGCGCTCGTTTATGTTGAACTCGATTAAAAGGACTTGGTTTGGGAATTCGGGCCTGAAGATCTGCTTCGATATTTGGCAAGTCGTGCATGAGTATATCTCTTAAAACTCGGTTCAAATTGCTCCAGTGACGGATTTGGAACGGACAACAGTTTCCCCAGAACGGGGGAGTGTCATCATCTTCTCTCACGCCGGATACAAGGAATAATTCTTCATCCAAGCACGAGGCGATATGCATGATGAAGATCGATAAGAAAAACGTAATGGCAGGCGCACAACCTTCTCTCATTCTACCGAAAGATGTGCTGGTTACGTACGAATAATACAAAGAGCTTCTCAATTCCCCTTCGGACGCAATGTAGAAATCAATTCTGAAGACGGGCCTGTTCGGAAGCATGGCCATCACAATGTACTGAAAAGTTGGGGTAGGCAGGGGAGAAATAGACGGCTGGACACGAGCGCGAATGTCTTCGGGGACCGGAAGGTAGCGGTATCTGGGAAGGCCAATGTTGCCAAACCACTCTAAACCATAAATATTCTCAGTTGCGGCAACAAATGCACTTCGCAGTAGCCGAGGTCTCTGACAATGACCGTCCCACTGAAACTTCCAGACGATATCCAACATCAGAAGAGAGAACAACACCCTTGTCATGTTCGGAGAGATGGGTAAACGGCGAAGTTGAGACTGTCTGATGTTGGCAAAGTGCGAATGAACTCGTAATTAGATAGACAATTTGTCATGCAACGGGGTATACCGAAGGAGACGGGGCATGATGAACGAGAGATAAGTAAGGGGGCCAACATGGAATTCAACGGTCTGTAAACATATAGTGCAAGTCTATTCGCACTAGAGAAAATACGAAGCAACTAATTCAGAACGCCGCTAGTGAAGATGTAGATGTCCAACATCGCAGTAAGGACAATCGCACACATATCTCGTCTTCCCTTTGCGCAGAGTCACTTCTTGAGGTCCGGAGGCTGAATAATCCAGATGACGGTAAACAAATCGCAATTCGTTGTCCCTATGTTCGACTGCAAAATTTATTTCGTCGCAGCTATCGAAGAGGTAGTGAAGTTGTTGGTGCACCAAACAGTCAACCCGCAAATGCAGCTCATCTTTGAGTGCTTGATCTATGGCGAGCCTGTTTTTGAACCATGCAAGGGAACCAGTAGGGCCGGATGTGTGAAACGCTTGAAAAGAAGTGAGCTTGACATCGTGAAATTCCTCCCTTGCGAGAAAAAAAACTCTCATTTGTCGACCATCCACCTTCACGACAATGAAGAGCGTCACGACGGTGGTGCCTCGATTACACACCCTCGCTCGACCGAAGAAGTCTATGATCAGCGGCGCCGACTTCATCGGTTGGCCAAGGCAAAACCAGGCACACAGTTTTTGATGCAACTTGTCCAACGACGCCCACTTAAGTTTCTCACATAAAATGTGCCATGCTTCAACCATCTTAGAAGTTTGGACGGGTTCCTCTTCAATGGGTTCCCTCTTCATAAGTGATTCCAACCAGTTAGGGTATGCCTGTACATCCTTCATCAGAGAGTACAGGTACCAAAAGTTCGACCCTACATCACGGCAAATCGGAAGTTGTCCTTCTTCCGCACTTTGCGACGAAGGGATTTCCCCGTCAGGGGCAACATCATCTTCGGCGTGCAGGTAGTCACGGTCCAGACCAGAGCGTCCAATGTCTTTCCAAATGTTCTTCGACAAAATGATTAGATCGACATCCGGCGCTGAGGACTTCCTACTCTGCGACGAAGTCCCGATATCCATTCTGCATCAGCGGAGAAACGCAAGGAAGCGCGTCAGTTGCGATTCTCGCAAGTGCATAAGAAAAAAATACAGGGAATTTATATGCACAAAAGGGTTCGATAATTGGTAATTGGTTCGCACATCGCAAGAGAGCGCAAGTTTTATAACCGCCGTCCAATGTCGACTTATTTTCTACACGTCATTCATGTGGGTCGATAAGTGAGAGTAGCTTCGCACTTCGCAAATCAGCGCAAGTCCTGCAACCGCCGATGACGATTGGAAAATGAGTGAGAGTAGATTCGCACTTCGCAAGTAACGCAAGTCCTGCAACCGTCGCTTAATTTCAACTCATCTCCAACACGTCGTTCATGTGGAACGGTCAGACTACTCTGTTATTGGGGACCATTTTTCTTACAGGTATTCAGCATGTCCGTTGCGACAGTACGGGCAGTCGTACACATAACGGGCCGTCGACAGACGATATTCCTCCTCTCGAAAAACATTCTCTAAGTTGTGGTCCCTATGTTCCAGTCTCCAGAAAATCTCGTCACAGTTATCGAGAAGGTAGTGCAACTTAGAGTGTACCAAACAGTCGACTCTGGAGTTGAGCTCCTTCCTTAATGCCGCATCGTGCGACAACCGATTTATGAAGCGTCCGAGCGCACCCTCGTCCGTGGGGCTGCGAAACGCTTGCACAAAATTGAGGGCGACTCCTCGGAACTCCTCCCTTGCAATGAAAAGCGCTTTCATCTTTCGACTGCCAACCTTCACGGTCGTGAACAGCGTCACAACCGTCGTGTTACGGTTGAATACCCGAATGCGACCGTAATAGTCTATGATGGCCGGTGCAAAGTGCGAACTAACTCGGAGTTGTCTCACATAGCAGGTCATCGCGACAGGTGTCCATCCTCACAGTAAGGACAGTCGTAGATCTGTCTCCGCCTACCCCCTGCGAATTCCAATGTTTGGACACCCGAACGGTGATGCGAAACTTTTCGTAGAGTGTAGTCATTGCAGTTGTCCTTGTGTTCCAACATGAAAAATATGTCCTCACACAATCCGAAAAGGAAGTGAAGTTGGGCATACACCAAACAGTCAACCCTTTGATTCAACTCTTTTGCGAGCGAAGGATCTATTTCGAATCGTTCACGGAAGCGCTCAAGAGCACCCACGGACGCGGGCTCACAAAAGTCTTCCCTCACAAGGAAGAAAGTTCTCATTCGCTTATTACAAAGCTTGGCCACCGTGAAAAGAGTCATCATAGGGGTGCCACGGTTGAACAGACGAACTCGGCCATGGTAGTCTATGATCACAGGAAAACGCAACTGCGGCTTCCCGATGCAGTACCATGCGCAAAGTTTAGCATGTTGCTCGTCCATACAACCCCACTCTTGTTCGGAGCGCAACGACTCCCAGGAATCTACCATATCCTCGACGTCCATCTTCTCCTCCTGACTGGATGGAACTTCCAAAAGTTAGACTTCTTCTAAACTCCAGTAAAGGTACCACGTATTTGATCCTCTATCACGAACTATTGTAGTTTGTCCATCAACAACACGTGTTTCGGGTGCAATGTAACCGTCGAGGCCGACCCCAACTTCGATATGCAGATAATCGCTCTCAAGACTGAGCGTTTCTTGTGCCCAAATGCATTTGTTCATGATGATATGATCCGTGTCCACATTCTCGATCGAAAAGGAATACTCGCTCGCATACGACGAGGTTTTGTAGGACGTTGTCTCGTATACAACGTCGCACGATGGTGTGTCGTCGTCATGCATCCTACATGACAAGAAACCGGAATTAGTTCGCAGTTCACGTCTCATTATTATCGTAGCGGAGTTCAAAGCTACCAAATCCGAATCAATTCGCATTTATCTAAACGGGCACGTCGGACGGACCTGAAAGACAGTCGTCCCCCAAGGCCACAAGCGCTTTCTCGCAAACGGATGTCAGTATTGTAAGGCTTGTCATGAATTTGCTCTCATCCGTCCTTTTGCGAAAAGGTCTTCTCCAAGAATAAGGCATGGTTTCGGCGCGTTGTCATTGTTCCTCGTTCGAAGTGGAAAGTTTTCACCTCTTCGTCCAAGCGCCGGAGTACCTTTCGCGAAGATCGGACGAGTGACCTGTAGGCACCCGCCAGGGACACCACGGTATATATAAACAACCGAAATGAGGTGAGGAACGATCGTCCACAACCTCAGACTGTGCTCTGCCAACCCAGAACGGGACACCTTAAGATAGTTCCTCATCAGGCGGCCTAACAATCAGAAAATCAACTTTGTTTATATGGCGCCGAGGGTGGAAGTCCACTTTTTGACCGCCCGCCCTCGCTCCTACATATATAAGTGAAGCATCTGGCGAAGGAGGGTCGGCTTCTTGAACCTCCTCCACAGTTTCGACTGATTGTGGCCAGAAGGTGTAAGGGTAGATCTCGGGCTCGTCCGCCCCGAGGACATCCTCTTCCTCACCCTCTTCCGTCTCCTTCTTCTTTTGCTTTTGGATCATATCGTCCGCCTCGACGAAGATGGCTTTCCAGTAATACAAAGCATCCTCCCGCTTGTCGACCTCCTCCTTCCTATATGTCTGCCACATGTGTCTATGCTGTTCGAGGACGTCCAAAATTTTTTGGACACTGTCACGAGCCATCTGAAAATCGTCTTTAACGACACGGGGAATAACACATGGTTGTGGAGGGGAGGTAGGGCCTGCATACTGCCCATAGACAACCGGGAACCAGTGAACCGGTCTGCCTTCCGGCATCCATTCCGCATCGGTACAGTACTTCTTGTACACCATGACGAGACTGCCGTCACGCATGAAGAATGTGAAGAGATGCAGTTTCGACACGCCGACGATGCTTCTGTCAACGTGTCAATCCACTACCCGGCGCCAATCGGCAATGTGATCGAGCTCAATGCACTTCGGCGGTATCTTGTGCGACGACTCGATAAGCGAGAACAACTGCTTCATGATGTATGCATCGTTTTTCGAAAAAACACCAAAAGTCGAGTCTATGTCGGTATGCGTGTGGCCAACGAGCATGAACCGCACTTCGACATCTTCGAAAATTCCGAATTTCACCAGAAGAGAGGCCAAACACATAAGCTATTGGTTTTTGTTTTCCCTCCAGCAATTGTCCGCCTGGATTTGGAGGTGGCGTGACCATTTTTGTCCCGACGCCTGCAACTCACATAGAGTCCGCATAATGCACGTCTTGGTGCCATCGGAACCGTGCGCATAGAAAGACAAATACGTGTAAGCATAAATGGACGGTTTCCTGCCGTGAGCAACGACCTCGGTCAGGTTCGTTTTCATCATCATGTTGTGTCGATGATCCTTGGAGTAATTATACATGTCGATGTGAGGAATGGTTGTCTTTTTCTGATCCATTCCATCCACTATAAGGCAGAGGTATTCCGCGGGGTTCAAAATGGAACGAAGTTTCCAGTCAGCGTAATCCGCATGGTGAGCGACCTGATCTAGTTGGTGTTTGCGGTGCTTTTCATCGAAATCCCTACGGTCACGAAGGAGAAAGGTGTTATCTCTGGCCTGTCTAAGGCGGATGCACTCCCCACACTTTGTGAACGAGTTGGACTTGGCAAGGTCGTCATGCCACAAGTACTTCCTCTATATGGAGTAGAAGACTTGCTCCGAAATGACGGTCTGACCCGCCGCTTCCAAGTCCGCCTTGATGGACTTGTATACAAGGAGCTTCGTGAAATAAGCAGGGAGCCTAACTTTAGGTTTCTGTGAGGTCCCCCTTACAACCATTTCGTTAGGCATAACATCCCCATGTTCTTCCACGAACCTCGTCACACGAGCCAGCATGCTCACATACTCCGGTCTCGGGTTGAACAATCCCCATCGACCATGCCATCCACGGACTACCTCATCTGACTTGCACTTGCTATAACGACGAAATGTGTTTCGACATATCCCTATTATTTTGCACCAACCGGCGATGCACACACGACGTTTGCACTGCACTGGTTGGACTCTTTCCAGACCACCGTCGAGGATAGTGAAATTGTCGAGGGTTTGCATCCACCACTCGATCCTCCTTTCGAGGGACATTTCGTAATAGGCTTCGCGCACCGGTTTGATATCGTTAATGGTCAAGACCCGAAGACACTTGTTCTTACAACATTTGTGTGTCGGGAAGAGCGCAATGTTAGTTTCGTTCAGTCGACTTTTGGCCCTCTTCGAATGTTCTGACCTTCTAACCGGCCTAATTTTCCGATTATATCTTCTTCTTTCTCCAGGTAGGGGATGAGACAAAACCTGAAGGACTGCTTCGGGAGTTCCACGGTGACTTCTGGTCGGGGACCTATGCCCTGCACCTAGGAATTTTGATCTGTCCGTGGGAGCGGTTCTCGGCAAATCGGATTGGGAGGATTCTGATGAACTGTAGAAATCTGTGTCTACAAAACTAGTCTGCCAATTTTCCATTGCACCCGTGGCTGTCATCGACGGAGAGCCAATTTTTTCGGCTTCACATGCAGTTCTCTTACCTATCTCGGCACTTTCACACGCACGTGTCTTTGCCTGTTCCCTATCAGACCCGTTTCTACCAAATGCACCGCACTCTTGTCGATCAGATCCGTTTCTATCGGGCTTACCGCAAAAGTTTGTATCCACCAACGACCAACTGTAGTCAAATGCTAGGAGTTGGGTAACTTCAATGCTTTTAGACAGTCTACCTGCTGTCCGCACGAGATCTGATCCAGTCGTTTCGGACACACCACAGAAATCTGTGTCCACGAACATCCATCCACCAGAAAACGTCTTGACATCCCGAATACCCTCACTACCGGGGATTAGCGTTGTAGATAGGCGCTGACAGTCGGGAATGTCGGTAAAGCGAACAAAACGACGCCGAGCGGACATCGTAGACGAGAGTGAATGATTCGTCGGGGTCAACATCGAGAACTCCCTTTTCGAACTGCAATGTCGATCAGAGGGAGCTTCTGGGCTGCTGTCACAAGAACTATGTTCACGAACATCGTCTTCTTCGTGTTGTCGTGACGGTGGCGGTGGCGTGACACAGTGGACGGATTGGACACCCATTTGAAGAGACGATTCACACGAAAATTGTACAACAAGAAAATCACGTCAACGTATGACGAGGTCAGGGAAAGAAACAAGAGGGAGTAAACTCGCATTTCTAAATTTAGCACAAAACAGTGGAACAACAACATTTGAATCCATATCGTTTTGTCGGACCCTTATTTGAAGCTAAAGTGGTATCTCAAGTTCGACTCCTCTCCCGCTTGTTCAGTGTGCAAGCGGTTTGGATATGTCCAAGTAAACTCGCACTTTTTCAGGCGAGTGTGCAAGCAGTTTGGATATGTCCGAGTAAACTCGCACTTTTTCAGGCGAGAGTACAAATTCCAGCCGATTCGGACTTATTCACCGTACATTAAGAAATTAAGTTCCTGGTTGGAACAACAGCGAATACAAGTGCGAGTCAATTCGGTCTTATCCACTAATTAGCAAGAAATTTCAAGTGTCAATAAATTTGCACTTCAAAAGAACATTTCAATTACTCCGTGCAATAAGAAATTACCTTCGTGGTTGGTTCAGTGGCGAGTTAAATCGTAAATACAAAAGGACTTCATTCTTTTGGGCCGAGAAGAGACGTGACTTATTGACTAAAGAGGAACAAATTTAGGGGGATGGTTGGTTGAAGAGTGAATAAATTCGCACTTGCAAACGAGCATTTCCATTACGAAACTTGGACTTATGGACTAAAGAGTAACAAATTTAGGGGGATGGTTGGTTGAAGAGCGAATAAATTCGCACTTGCAAACGGACATTTTCATTATGAAACTGGGGGTACAAGTGCGAGTTAATTTGGACCTATGGACTAAACAGTAACAAATTAAGGGGGCTGGTTGGTTCAAGGGCGAATAAATTCGCACTTGCAAACGAACATTTCCATTACAAAACTGCGGGTACAAGTGCAAGTTGTTTGGCGTACTATTTTTTGAGTTGGAGAAAGATTGCGAAGAGAGAAACGGGAAGACGGCGCATCGATGAAAATAGATGGAGAGAGATAGAGCACCGATTGAGAGAGATGGCGCACCAAGAGAGATGGATGGAGTTACAGTCTTCCCCCGAATACAACGTCCGATCATTACAGCTGGATTCGGGTCATCTTTCAGTCTAAAGACAACTATAATGAACTGATTGGGAGATATGCCGCAGCGGGGGAGAGAAGGTCGATGGCGCAGGAAGGGAAAGAGATCGCGAACTGATTGGGAGATATGCCGCAGCGAGGGAGAGAGATTGCGCACCGATGGAGAAACATGGCGCAGCAATTGAGATAGCAAGCGCAATGATGGTTAGCGATAGCACAGCAATGGAGAAAGATGGCGCACCGAAGGGGAGAGAAGGACACAGATGGCGCGACGATGGAGATAGATTAGGAAAGATAGCTTAGCAATGGAGATAGATGATGAAGGAGATAGATTAGGAAAGATTGCGCAGCGATGCAGATAAATGACGAAGGAGAGATTAGGAAAGATAGTGCAGCGATAGAGATAGATGACGAAGGAGATAGATTAGAAAAGATAGTGCAACGATGGAGATAGATGACGAAGGAGATAGATTAGGAAAGATAGTGCAGCGATGAAGATAGATGACGAAAGGTCGGTAGAGATCGCGCACCGGTGGAGAGATATGGAGAGAGGACGCACAACAATGGTTTGCGATGCCACAACGATGCTTAGCGATGGCGCATCGATGGAGATAGATGGAGCGCCGATGGAGAGAGTTGCCACAACGATGACCAAGATTTGTTATTGCACAACATCAGTTCTATCGCGTTAGACATTCGTTAAGCATACCTGTCACTTGTTTCGTGCGATTCCACAGTGATAGGCGGCTGCACCGACGACGGTCTGAAACAACAATACAATGGCGATGGCGGGGTCTCGCAAGAGTGATGGAGAGACTCTGGCGGAGGGATGGAGGTTGTCCGGTGGTCGAGAGAGATGGCGCAGTAATGGAGTGAGATGGAGAGTGATCACTCAGCAATGGAGGAAGATCGTGCGGCGATGGAGAGAGAAATCGCGTAGCTCTGCGGTGGGATAACACTGGCCAGGGCTTCGATAGCGATGGCCAACGCTGCGGTGGAGAGCGATGGCCCACCGGTGGAGAGCGATGGAACGCGTTACAATGGCCAGCGCTGCGATGGCAGCGATAGCGATGGCCAGTGCTGCGATGGGAGTGATGGCTATTGTCAGTGCTGCGATGGTCAAGCGAGCGCGACGACTGCGATGGGGGATGGCTAGCACTGCGGTGGAGAGCGATGGCGCAGCGATGGAGAGAGATGGCGTGACGATGAGAAAGATGGCACAGCGATGGAACGCATTACAATGGTCTGCGCTGCGATGGCAGCGATAGCGATGGCCAGCGCTACGATGGGAGCGATGGCGATTGTAAGCGCTGCGCTGGTCAGGCGAGCGTGACGGCTGCGATGGGGGATATAGCTTTGCGGTGGAGAGAGATGGCGATGAGCTAAGCGCATTGATGGCGATGGTGCATGGCGAGCATTGGTGATGGCGATGACGATGAGCTAAGCGCATCGATGGCGATGGTGCATGGCTAAGCGCATCGATATCCAACGCCGTTGACATTTGCAAAATGTCCGAATGACAGCGACACCGAAACTAATAGATTTCTGGTGTTTTTTACCTCGGTGCACAACGAATCGCCTGGCCTCGGCGCGCAATAAACCGTCGCCTAGCCTCGGCGCGCAACGAATCGCCGCACCATATAGATTCTATAGATTCTTCCGCTTGATCTCGTGCGTCGGATCATTGCCTGCCCCTTGTTTTCGGAAACTGTCACATCATTGCACGCCGGAGTTGACGAAGATTCTGGGGCCCCTGGCATATCAGTGGCTCCGTTCATCTGCGCCGTTGAAAATTGTTGATCGACAGCTGACAATTTCTGGTATCTCTTACCCGTTTATAGGCCCTGGCGCTTTATGGGCCTAGGGGTGCGATATGGGAATCGATTCGGCACCACCTCGATCCCGACGCGAGGCCTGCTGCAGCAAAGTATAAAAGGTGTTGCAGCCCTCGCGTTATCCCTTTTGTTGTCGCTCCACAAGTCAAGTCTCGCTATCGCTTCCGCGCGCGTTCTGATATTTGGTCTTCAGCCCCCACCACCTTCCGCCATAGCCCGTTCACTCTTCGCTCGTCGCTCTTCGCTCTTCCTAGCTCAATATCCCTCCGTCCGCAGTTGCCGCATTGTGTTCGGTTTGCTCTTCGCTCTTCGCTCTTCGCTCTTCGCTCTTCGCTCTTCGCTCTTCGCTCTTCGCTCTTCCTAGCTCGAAATCCCTCCACCATAGCTGGTTCGGTGGTCGCACATCCATATCCGTCCGACGTTGGTCGCTCGCTCAACGCACGACGAAGGCAAAATTCTGTAACTTGATTTGCCCTATTCTGTGTCCGATGTCCGAACAGATTCCCAAATGCCCTGTCTCTACCTGCAGGATATAACGCCGCAGTTGCCGCATGTTGAACCCCGAATCAATTTCCGGTTTTGTTGTTTCGCCAGTGGACGTGTTCTGATGTCTTTTCTCCMCCCTCCACCTCCGTCCGCCATAGCCGATCCGCATTCCGCAGCTCGATTACCTTTCGCCATAGCCACGATAACGTTTGTATAAAGTTGCTCGATCCCCTTCGCAACTTGTAGTCGTCATTGCGCATCAATACCTAGTTCTATACTAAACACTGAATCAATTCCCGATTTTCGCTCACCTGTCCTTTGTGATGTCGCCGACCTGATATACATATATATAATATATATATATATATATATACATTGTGAGTAAGTTCGCAGTTTGTGACGTACACTGCTTGAGTAGTGACAACTGCGAGTTAATTCGCAGTTTTCCTAAGGTTAGACAGGTATTTCATTAATTAAAGGCAGTTCTTTATTTCCATAACTTCGAGTCAGTTTGCACTTTTTCAGCAACACTGCTGGAGGAGTTGATAACCTCCATCTCCGAAACTGGGAGATAGTTCGCACTCGTAGACACCCATGTCGTGCGTCTTTCAGGTCTTCAGTTCCACAATTCCGAGTTAGTTCGCACTTTCCCCTAGTACTGTGGGTTGCAATTGTTGTCTTGTCTCCAGAACTGCGAGTTAGTTCGCACTTGTCGACACCCTTCGCACTTGTCGATAAACCACATCTTACTCGTTTCGAGGGCAGCGAGTCGGGTCGCAATCTTTCCGAAGAGTTGTTGTCTTTCTTTTCCTTTACCCGATTGTTGTGATTTCGTGTGCATTTCGAACACCCATCTCTTACGTCATTTTCGTCCTCTATTTCGTCAAGTCCGAGTTAGTTCGCTCTTTGCTTCTGTAGTGTTAGGAATCGTCCTCCATTTCGTGAAGTCCGAGTTAGTTCGCACTTTGCTTCTGTGGTGTTGGGAAAACCTTGTTGCTTTCCTTCCGGTCATCCGACTTGGTCTGAGGTTGGGCGTATTAGTCAACGGGTGGGAGTACAATGGGGTCCACAAAGAACACATCCACAAGCGCTGAACCATCTGCCCCCGGGGAGGGACGGACTCTTCAGCGATCTACTCCTCAGTATATCCACACAAGGGAAGTACAATGGTTTTTGGACTTCGTTGTTCAGGGGGACCTTTTTGGGCCAGTTGTTTTCATGCGACCCGCTTGCTTTCCGGACACTGAGGGAGCGGACAACGTTCTTCCTCTCGGTGCCATCGTCTTATACGACGGGGTTGCTGGAGGTTTCCTTAAGCTGCACACTAACGGCTTGTACGACGAGTGCAAACTGTCTCTCAGAGATGTTAAAGGTGTGATAGTTCCTATCAAGCGTTTCGCGGGGTATGGCTCGAACATGACGCTGTGCCATCACTTCAAAGGGCTTTACGAAGGCGGCAGCAAGCGTCGTCCATCGCCAGTGGAATACCTCGATCTCACGCTAAAGGTGCCGAAACAGCGCCCAGTTCTTCCGCGAGAACATGTTTTTCGGCTTCTGCCACCCCATGAGGGTTCGTCCGGCTTGGCTCAAGAAACTCCTGAGACGGCAGTGGGGTGCGGGCGTGCTATTCACGACGCTGGGGGTCGGGTCAAGGGGCTCGCGCGCAGCGTTCAAACGCAGGTCTGCCCGGATGCTCGTGGGAGCACGTCGGACTTGCATTCTCCAGATGCAGGGACTCACCGGGTCGGTACTCCGAAAATCCTCAAGGTCCGCTGCGGGGACGACACGTATTCGCTTCGAGATGAGAGGAGAAGAGAATCCGGCAGATCGGGGCAAGATGTCGGAGGGAATCAGGCTGAAGGGATGGACACTGTCCGCGAAAGCTCTGGCGGGGAGCAGACTTCTTCGGAGAAGAAGCGCGAGCGACAGAGGGTGGTGCGAGAGGAGGTGGCGGAGGAAACCCTCCGCATGAAGAGGATGAGAGAAAAATCGGAGGCGATGATGGGCGGGGATGGAGGTGATGTCGGAGAACGTGCCTCGGGAAAGAGGCTGTCGAAGGAAGAGGGTGTGACGGCAAGTAAGAAAGCGAGGAGGCCCAGCGGTTTGACCATCCGCGAAGGACAAGCCATGGGTGGACGAGATTCGGCTCATCAAGGCGTTGCGGCAACGAGAGAACCTTCGGGGAAATCGAAACGGAAAGTGGGCGCTGAAGAAGGCGATCGCCTGAAGAAACCTCGAAGGAGGAAGACTGCTGAGGCGGCGAGCGCCGAGCGGTGGCGAACGGGCTGTCGGTGGGAAGATCGACGAAGCGGCAGTGTTCTGGCTCGAATACGAGCGGAACGAGGACGGTGATATCGTGGAGAAGGAGCTCCCCGTCCAACTGCTCATCGACCCCAGGAAGGTCTGCGACATCCCACCTTGAGAAAAATATTACGACCACTGCAGTCTAAGTCGCGAAATTGTGGACGACATCAAGGCTGCGATGCTGAGTCAATTCCAAGAGAAAACGGGGAAGATCTAGACGAAAAACCCTTTGGTTCTGGCACCCATATACAAGTCGGTGACGCGTAGGCCAGAGAAAGCTGACAGGGTTCACAAACATGTCTTCAAGCCAGAGGACAAGGACAAGTACTACTATTACCCTGTGAACGGACAACACACCGTGGCTGCTCTTAAGGAGTTGGTGGATAAGCCAATATTCGAATTGTGGAAGATGCAGTTGTGGCCGGCGAGAGTAGTGTGGTTCTCCGACCAAGATTTCGTGGGGTATGTGCAGGTCAGTCTCAACGAGAACACGAGACACAAGATGTCTAAGCAGCAATCGCAGAAGGCCGGATTCCAGGACATGCGGGAGGCATGGGAGAATGAAGGAAGGCCGGTGGCCATTCAAGGGAACCCTTCCAGCAAGGAGGCCGAAAAACAAAATTTTTTCAAATTTCAAAAGCTGCTTTTGGGAAAGAGTCCGAACGACGCTCACTGGTCCTTGGCAAAAAAAGATTTGTCGCTCGCCGACAAGGAGTACCTTGCTGCCGTTGGCAATGCATTGAGGCAGTGGGTGCCGCTCGTAACGGCCGGTGATAACGTTTTCCGCAAAGGCATGGAGTTCTACGACAAATGGGCGGAGGGGAAGTTGTTGGGCGGCGATGAAAAGACGCCATTGTCGAGGCCGGGCAAATACATGCCAGACAAATCTCCGAGTCTTCAAGCAATTCCAGAAATGGGCTCGAAAGGGACGGCTGGCGAAACGAAGATGGGGTGGCTGGTCCGGGTCCCGCCGCCTCCAACCAAAAAGAAAACGCAAGCGAACGACAAGTTTTTCGTGATCGTGAAGGAGCCGGACATGTTCTGTTGGCAGTGTCTCGCGGACATGACCGATGTTGAGAAACTGTCGATCCTCGACGACATTCTCGCACTAAGGGGAGTGTTCGTGCAATCGGCGGGCGGGCATCTGAAATGACAACTTAAACCTGGAATTAAAGACATGGTCGCGACGAGGAAAGTGGACCGCATGATGCTCCTGATGTTTCACTACATCTTGTTCCTTGAAACGGAGGAGGACGAACTTCAAGGTATTTGGCGCTACGGGAGTCCTTTTTTCCGGACCGAGGGACGGCTTCTGGAGGAGTTCGGGCTGCAGGACCTCACTCGACAAGTGTGGGCAGAACTGCGAAAGCATTTCCAGGGCGCGGTGGAGTACGTGAACACTTGCAAACGTACTCTTCCATACGAGAAGGAGTCCCTCGATGACGTGAAGAGATTGTACGAGGATGACAGATTCCCTAAATCTTTCGAAAAGTCTGTCCGTTCCATCTAACGACGAACGAAAGAAGAAGTTCGAGACACGATCAGGGTCAGCGGGGATGTGAGGCACATCAAATGGCCCAACCTCAACCGGATGACCAACTTTTTTCCTTTCGCTTTCCGCCTTCCCAAGCTCACAGTCATATCACTGAGATCCATGAGATTGTGCGGCATTACGTGTGCAACTTGTACGTCCTCGATTTGTGTGATCCCACACTCCTTACAGACATGCGAGAAGACGATTTCGCCAACTTGCAAGGCGTTCTCCAAACACTGTCGGCAACGCACTGGTCACTTGTGGTCTTTTTCCCCTCTCGATGGGAGCTCAGTTTCTTGAAAGGCATGGCCAGGCTTAGCGTCCATCACGTCAGGACAGGGAAGTGGGTGCGCCACGCACAAATGCAGGCTACTGTCCGGGAAGGCAATATGCTGGTTGAGGAGTGTGACCGCCTATACGTGATTTTCAATGGCGAGAACCTGGCAGACAACATAGTGGCAGTCTACCCGGCCAGTAGCCCGACAAAGGTCTCCCGTGCTCGTGGTCCAAGTCCGGCCAAACACGCGCTGGCGGCCCGCTCGAAAGTTGTTTGTTCGTCGGACCCGTCAGGACAGGCTGTGGCGTGTTTCAACGTGGCGGAAGAGGAAAGGTTCTCTCGTTGCATGTGGGAGGACGGCGGCATGACTAGTATTCGTGGAGCTGCTTACGGGGAGATGGAGCAGAACCCATCCCATCTACTTGGTCTACTCGAAAACCTTTGCAAAGCTGGGCAAACTGTTTTTTTCTTTGGGAAGGCGCATGCGTCTGTCGTGTGGGGGCTCCTTCGCACGGGTCGGAACGTCGTCACCTTAGAGAACGAGGCGAAGATGATCGATTACCTTAACGAGTTCGTGAAGACACGCGTGGCAGACACTCGCAATGGTTGCGAGTTTGTCCAAACCACCGGCGAACGAAACTGGGATCCCAAACGTGACATGTATTGGAAATTGTCGGGGAACAAAAGGACGGAGGTTTGGGACTTCCTTTTCCAACCCGGACCGCCATCTCTGACCGACCTCGAATACAGTCGACGGAGAAACCTGGTGTTCGGTGTGCTGAATGGGTACCACGATGCACCCAGAGAGTCTGTCTCGCATTTCCTGAGAAGGATGGAGCACGTTTACTTCATGCTGGCCGAACCGCTCACCCTCGAAAACTACAAGGCACAGTTTGACGAGGAGGACCCTTTCGACGCGGAAAAGACATGGAGGAGTTGAGCGACTCCGAAACCTTCGATTTCGAGTCCATGCCACTTCCTCGGGTGGTTGGACATGTTGGTGATGAAGGGGAAGGTGGTCCTCGGAGATACAGCACGTCCCCTTCTGGCTTGAAGCGTGTGTTTCGGGGCGAACCAGTCGGCGACCAATCGTCTGATGACGGGGAGGAAGAGAGAGACTATGATCATGAACCTTGTGACAGGCTCCCTGTGGACCATGACACCTAATAGAATAACAGACTCTACTTCTTCGGCAAGCATCACCGGTTCACGCCGGAGGATGTCTGGGGACACAACATCGTCTGGTACCCGAGGATATTCCAACCTGCTGTGAAGAATGGAAAGTGGGTCATGGCAATGAAGGGGGCCGATGGCGAGTGGAGTGGAATGAAGAGATTGGGAGCGGGTACATTTAAGAGAACGGCGAGAGATGCTCTGGTGGAGCATTTTAGTCTTATAAACCCCGAAAGGAGCGATCCGGACGTCGCTGCGTATGCAGAACAAAAGCTAAATGAGTTGTACGCCAGCAAAATGTTGGAGTTTCGAGCGCCTTTCTACACACTCGAAACGACACCGTCTCGTGGCATTGACTGGCGCATGCCGCAACCTCCGTCGGGCGGTCAGCATCCGGGAGGGGGTGGAGGAGGAGACGAAGGGGACGGCGGAGGTGGCTGAGGAGACGGCTCACAGTTTGCCGGAAAGGGGACGGGCAAGACGTCGTCGGGAGAGAAGGCGTCCGGCGGAAAGGGGTGAGGCGGAAAGGACTCTAGCGGAAAGGGGTCGGGCGGGAAGGGGTCGGGCGGGAAGGGGTCGGGTGGAAAGGGGTCGGGCGGAAAGGGGTCAGGCTGAAAGCGTAGAACGTCCGGGAGTCCCCAGTATATGGAAACTGACCCCCACTGCGTAGGGAGTCGAGATTCCGACATGCGAGTCGAGGCCACCCTGAGGTCTGATCAAGTGCGAGTAGATTCGCACTTGTTTGCGAGGACTTTGTTTCTCGTTGCCGAGGAGAGTCCATCCCACCGTGCGCAGCAGAGGTCTCTTGTGCTCAACACCTTTCTCCTGAAAGAGGGCGAGCGTCTGCAGCATACGGCGACACTTTTGGAGGGCGGGATGCCTGAGTTGCGAAGGAGCGAAGGTGCGACCTTCAATTCCCTCCGCTTGGGCGAGCGCCACAAACTCCGAATAGATTCAGAGTTGCTGACGTCGCCCTCGAGGCCTTCTCCCAGAACTGTTCCTCACGCTACAGTTCCGCGGGGCCAAGAAAATGTGACGTCCTACCCCCCGCATCTTCAGTTGGGCTCATGGTTCCCCTGCTCAGCTCCGTTCTCATATGTTGGGACTCGAGACTGGCGGTCTCGCGACTAGCTGGAGGGACCCCCTGCAGGAGTGTTGGAGACTGGGGTTGGCGAGTACGAACGTCATGCTTCGGAGGGTGTGCCAGTCGACGTTGACAGCAAAAGTCCAGCGACTCCTAGGGAAGAGGAGCGCTCTCCGGGAACGCGTGTTGTACAGCGGGAAGAGGAGACTCAACGCTGGCAGTCTCGCAAAGTGTTGGAGACCGAGGGTAGCGAGTGGGAAGGTCATGCTTCGAAGGGTGCGTTCATGGACACTGACAGCGAGAGTGCAGCAGCTCCTGGGAAAAAGCGTGCTCTTCAGCGGGAAGAGGAGACTCAACACTGGCCGGCTCGCGAAGTCGTGAAGGGGCTCCACGCAGGAGTGCTGGTGATCGGGACGCCCGAAGAGGTTCTGCACAGTCGTTCGGTTGTGGCCACGATGCGAGAGGGTGTCGTTAAGGGAGGTCAGTGGACGTTCGTGCAAGCTCCCGTTCTTGGCGATGATGAAGGCGAAGAAGAACCTGCGGTGGAAGCTCGGGTTCATGGCGATGAGAAAGGCGGAGAACCCGTGGTGGAAGGCGGTGAGGTGACGGTCGGCATCCACACGGATCCACAGCGGAAAGATGATGATTCTTCGCCCACCCGTTGCGGTGAAGAACAGGGTGATCGACCGTCTGTCCTCAGTACCAGTCGGGAAATGGTTCTTCATGAAGCCATCGAGTTCGGTAACGACTCGGCTGCTACCGAGCTGGTTAGCGACTCAGGCGTGGCCGAGGTGCAGAACGTCGAATCCACCGTGGAAGGCGGTGAGGTGGCAGTCAGCATCAAGATGGATCCAGAGCGGAAAGACCAAGATTCTCCGTCCACCCGTTGCGGTGCAGAACAGGGTGATCGAGCGTCTATCCTCAGTACCGGTCGGGAAATGGTGCTTCATTAAGCCATCGGCTTGCCTAGCGACTCAACTGCCACCGAGCTGGTTAGCGACACAGCCATCGTCGAGGTGCAGACCTTCGAATCGTCCATGGACGTTGGCGCAGTGGCGCGACATGAGGGCGAGTTCCCTCAAAGGGATCCCAAGCACCGTAAGATTTGTGAATAGAAGCACTTGCATATCTGTCACTAGCCAGCTCTGTGCTCGTCCAAATTGACGTGATGGGGTTATGTACCTATTACCACTTAATAAAAAAAAACTTGTGGGCTGTGGGTTGTTTTCTATGTTCTACAGGTGTGAGGTTCTCAATGTCCCTTCCCATCAAGTCTTTAAAAGTCGTGCGCGAGAAACGTCTTTCAGGGAGGTCATTGGCCGCTTTACCGAAGAAGTCGTCAACTGTAGGGTTGTTTCAAAGGGTCCAGATGCCTCGCCTTTCCCAGAGATCTGTCAGGGTTCTGAAGGCTTGTGGAATAGATAAGGAGGAAGGTCTGCGGAAACATTTGGTTGCGTCTATTGAAAGCGTTATTGCTTTGTCTGATGGGTCTGATGACGATGCCAAACGGGGTGTCTTGAAAGACCCGTGTCCTAAGTACATTACGAAGGACACATTCAACAGTCGGGGATACAACTTTTCTGGGAAAAGGGCAGACAGTTCTTAGCCATTCCGCCCCGGGGTCTGTGCTCACTCCTCACACTTGTTTGTGGGTGTTTGTGCAGCTGGGACTACATCATGTTTTCGCGTTCCCTTGCCTACTGAGGAGCTTAGCGCTACGGACTTGAGAATGTTGCAGGGTGTCCGCGGAGATTTCAGCAACGACCATGAGGTGGTTTCCTCGGTTCGCAAAGGTCCCAGTTCAATTCTGTTGACCAGAAAAAGTCTTCAAACTCTTGTCCAAGGGGGATGGCTTTCCGACAAGGAGGTGGAGTCGTACTTGGCCTTGCTTGCCAATGCTGCGTTCCCTGGGGGTCCCTCTCTTTACATTTTCAGTCCCTTTTTCTATACCAAGCTCGTCGGTGGCGGCTATCGACATGAAAGGGTTGCGAAATGGACAAAAGATGTGGATATTTTCTCGTACGGCATGGTCTTGATTCTTGTCCATAAAAATTGAGTGCATTGGACCCTATTATGTGTTTGAGAATAAGGGTTGGAGTACTACGACTCCCTCCTACAAGACGATGGCGGCTTTTCTTCTGATGTGCTTGCGAACTTCACACAATACCTCCGTGACGAAGCAGTTCGTCAATATGGTCACAAAATGAAACTGGATCTCCCGGAGCCCAAGGTGGTTGTTCATGGTGTCCCTCAACAGTCGGACGGGTCGAGCTGCGGTGTTTTCATGCCCGCCTTCGCTTCATTTCTTGCACGCGGCTATCCGCCACCATTTTCGATAGCCCAAAGCGACATTGCAAACATCAGGCTGAGGATTGCGGTGGACATACTCCAAGGCTCTGAATAATAACCCTGTTGTTAAAATACGCATAGGCTTTTTTTCGAAAGGCCATTAGCAGAAGTGCGAATCTATTCCCACTTGATCTAGCAGTCGGCCGGTTCGAGTTGTGTTGTTGTTTTGATGAGGTACCGGATTGCAGTGGACGTTTTGGTCAAGTAAACGCTTAGGTGTCGATGTGAATATCCCAGCCTCGTGCTGTAGCAATTTTTTAAGGGTTCATTATTTCGTGGAACCTGTCATCTTTACTCGTAGGACTTTCGGCAGTACCATGCTGCCTTTGTTTGTTCTCGGGTTGTTCTCATTGCTTGTCGCGCAACATCAGCTAGAGGGTAGCAGCGGACGCTTACGTGAAGTAGAAGCTTAGATGTCGATGTAAATATCCCAACCACATGGTGCAGTACCTTTTAAGTAAACGCTTACATATCGGATGTGAATATCCCAACTTTGTGCTCCTTTTGTTTATTTTCGGGTTGTTCTCCCCATGTCCTCTCAGACCGCGGCAGCAGCACCGTGCTGCGTTTGTTCATTTCGAGGTTGTACTCCTCTGTTACTAATGGAACGTCTTCGTCCTATTGTGGACATTGTTTATACATGCTCGTGGGACTCGATACTTTGATTCATTTAGCAAGATATTGGTGAAAGATACCAACGATTTCTTCTTGATCGCCAAATTATTTCGTGTTTATCTCTTTCTTTCACGAGACTTTGTGGTGTGAAAGCCCCCCTCCCCGCCCCCACCCCGACCGCCCAGCTTCCACATGTTTTGGCTCGCCCCTGTTCTGCGTGTGCCGCCCCGTTTTATGGTTCACCCCATCTGCTTGTCTCCACTGAATGTTGTCTGTTGGTTCCATATGACAATTGCGAACTTGTTCTCCATTCCGAAACCACTTATCGCCAGAATGTATGTGTGCTTGAAGTTGTTTTACGGATTCAGCGGTGCACTAAATGATTACCAATTTTGTTATCCCCAGAATACATCTCGTGCTCTCCACGGAATGTTGACTGTTGTTTCCGTATGAGAAATGCGAACATATTCGCACTTTGGATGCCTTGCATTTGTGATTAAACCGTTCATGTCCACAAATTTGCCAAAATGATTACTTTTTGGGCGGTCAACGCCAGCTTGTTCATAACTGCAAGTTCGACAAAATTATCATCAATTGTGCTATTCCCAGAATGTATGTGTGCTTGGCCCATGTGTTTCGACGTTGTTTGACGTTGAAGGATCAATATAAGGCGTTCACGAAAATGGATGATTTGTTGAAATTGTTACCTTCTGTGTTCTCACTGGGAGACTGATCATTTACGCAAGTTCGCAAAAAATGATATGTTTTTTTTAACAGGCCTTCTGTCTTATCGATGAAATGGATAAATCATGAAGAAGATTGTGATGTGCGTCATGTCTTGCCGGATTTGAAATTGACTCCATGTACTTTGTGATTTTTGGAAAACCTCTGTGTACTTTGCAATGTGGGATTGTATGATTTTTTGCATTCAATGATTTTTGGAAACGCCTCTTTGTACTTTGCAATTTGCCATTGAATGAATTTTTTGCATTGAATGATTTCTGGAAACTGTTCGTGTGTTGTGCGACTTCACCTTTGGAAAAACACTAGGCAACTTTAGATGTTTCTATCTCGATGTCTGGGATGACAAGAGATATTTGTATGAATGGATATGTACCTTCTACACACAAAGATTTGATGGCATTTTCATCTGGGAATATACAAATGAGAAGCCAATGTCCATATTAAATCATCCCGTTGATGGAGTGCGCACCTGCTTCTCCATCAAAGTGCGAGTTCAATCGCACTTCTGGTGTGAACCCTGAGCGATTCCCTCGCACTTTGCTTCACGTCGAGGAGGGGATCGAACGCACTCCCGGTAAGCACTTGCACATCACGAATCAAGAGCACGTCCCAATTGGAACATCGTCGAGTTCTTGCGATGTCGACTCCCACATGATGACTACACTGAACAGCGGCAGGATGGTCGGTCCGCCTCTCCGATGTGGATCTAACAGTGGATTGCGTCAAATCTGCTCTCATAGATCCACACCGGGGATGGGGGCCGGGATACGACCACCGTTTGCTTGTAAGGCATCATATGATGTGTCGATATAACCGACATCCAGAACTGCTTGGTGAGCATCTAGTGCTACGCCAATAAGTTCCAAACAAGGTTGCAAAGTCCCCTACGAATGTTCATTGTCGGTTCCTCACATCGTCGATTCCCACGTAATGAGTACAGTAAACAGCGACAGAATGGCAGGTCCCCCTCGCCGGAATGGATCTAACGGTGGATTGCGTCAAATCTGCTCTCAGAAATCCACACCGGATAAAAGGATCTGCAATCAGCCGCTGCTTGCTTGTAAGCATCATATGATGTATCCTTACGATTGACATCCAAAATTGTTTGGTGAGCATCTAGTGCTACGCCAAGCAGTTCTGAACACGGCCGCAATATCCCCTAAGAATGCTTTTAGCACTAGAGACCTTAGACCGCCGACTGTTTCACACTTCCTGAAGGTGGTCATTTCAACCGATGCAGAAGGCTCGTGATCACTTCCATTGCTTGTATACGTGCCCATGGGTGCTCGGTGTTGCATACATGTAGTACTGTTGGCCCCCGCTGGATACATTAGCGTCTCGGATGCATCCCACAGAAGGACCTCACACGCTGCGGACATGCAAATTCCATGGGAGTGCTAATGGCAATCCGCACCGACAACTGATAACGTGCGGGAAACAAATACACAGCCATCACCAACGACTGTTTGACACTTCTTGAAGGTGGTCTGCCACTTCTCAAAGGTGGTCAGTCGCCAAATAGATCACGACCTGACATCAATCTCGCATTAACGTTCTCGTCCGAGTGCAAATGGCAATCCGAGAAGACGACCAATGAGTGTTTGATACTTTCTTAACGTGCTCTGTCGAATACCGATAACTGTGAATTGACTCGTTGTTCAACTAGACTCTCTCCAACAGAAAAATTGTGGCAAATTTTCTGACAGGATGATCACATGTGGATACCACATTTCAACCGTTGGAACTGTATTTATAAACTGTTTGGCGGAGGGGGGGGTCATGTGTTCCACCAGAAGTGAAGGAAACCAACGCTGACCAAACATTGGGAAAACTGAAACTTGTGTGTCCATTTGTTGGTCCATTTGTTGAAAGGATGTTGGTCCATCTGTTGACCATTTGTTGACAACTTATTGAAAACTTGTGGAGAACTTGTTGAAACGTGTTAAGAACGTGTTGAAACGTGTTGAAAACTTTTTGAAACGTGTTAAAAACTTGTTGAAACGTGTTGAAAACTTGTTGAAACGTGTTGAAAACGTGTTCACCTTTCGTAGAACGTTACGTTCTGTGTTGGGGGAAAAAAATGATATTTTTGGCTCGTGTTGTCGGTTTTCGCGGTTTCTTCTAGTCATTTTCTACTGTTGCACGATATGATATGGTCTTTCGCAAATGTCAATCGTTGAGTCTTTCAGTACTCCTAACATGCAACGACCACAATGACTGGAAAAAAAAAAAGAGTGTCAAAGAGAGAGAGAGAGAGAGAGAGAGAGAGAGAGAGAGAGAGAGAGAGAGCTGGAAGCAGAGTTCACTACTGCGTGACACAAATTCACCAACATGGCAGTGCGAGACAGACATTGGTCCGTAGTAGCCAACCTTTGTTTTGGATTGGTGCTGGATTGCGGTATTTCATTTTGCTGATGGACGCGTGAGGGCGTGTCGATTAAATGTTGAGCTGCCCTGCTACAAGCACGGTTCACTACTGCGTGACACAAATTTACCAACATGGCAGTCCGCGAGAGAGAGTTGCACGCAGTAGCCAACCTTCCTTTTCTCTCTCTCTCTCTCTCTCTCTCTCTGCGTGTGTGTTTCCGCCTCCGCTCGCCGCCATCCCTAAGAACCTGCCGTTGCAATTTCATATGATGTCCGATGCCCGAACCTTTTTGCTACAAGAGGTCGACAACGGGTATGTCATGGGTGATCGAATCTAGTTGCAATCTTATATAATGCAGTGATGACCGTTAATAATCGTTGACGCCTTTAGCGTGATTGTTCACTCGCCTTTACCCCTGCGCATTGATTTCATTCCGCGCTCAATTGCCGTATTGACGGATAAAGATGCACCACAATTGCCGAGATTCACATCTGCGTGAGTGGGAACTGTACGATGCATCACATTGTCAGGCTTAGTGCGGGCAAGGTCCTCAGAGTCTTATATAAGGGATTTGTCGACGACTAAGTGAGAATTCATTCGTAGTTTAAGATTTTGTCCTCTACCTTTGCTCGCAGAAATTAATTACTCGCTTAGAGCGTCCAATTTTTGGGGTTCATGACGCTGTCGAGCGCATTGGTCTTAATCCTCGTCACAAATACATATTGACCTTCTGCAAGCTGCTCCGGCTGAGTGCGCCAGCCATACATCTCGCGAGCCCCTACGATAGGATAGGCAGTACGCGAGGCGTAATTTACCTCCACCTTACGGGAGTTGTCACCTCCCTTCGGTGGGCGTATCCTCGCCGAGCTACCAGTCCACGGTACGAAAGATGGTCAATTGAAATCGCAGAGGTGGACTCGTTCGCTGTAGCATACAGGGTACGCGAGGTCCCACACCTCTGTCGGACCCGCACGAGAACCGGCGCACTGGGGGGGCTAAAGTCAGATGCCACTACCATTCGACGTCGGTCGACTAGGATGTATCCCGCTCACTATGCACGGGAACCGGCGCACGAAATTCGACATCGATCGACTAGGACGTATCTCGCTCACTACGAACATAATATTAAAAATAAAACGTGTACACACACACACGAAATGACAAAAAACAATATAACAACAACGTGACAACACTGAGTCTCCTAGTCCCTTCAGTAGCCATCCCATAACTTTCCGTCGCGGAAATCGGATAGCCGACACTCGCGATACTTTGTATAAAACAGCGAGGCCACAGGGCTATCTCATATCGACTAGCAATGCATGTGCAAGCAAGCAGTCGCAGTGTTGGCGTACTATGTAATGTCCATAATCAAGCGCACAAGTTGCACGTTGATGAGCCCGGAGCACTCGAACAAACCTGGAGTTTATCCTGAGTTGCCGAGCGGCGGCCGCTCCAAAAGGCTACCTCGAAGATAGCCTACAAGGGAGAAAATCGAACACCATTGGTGTGCTGGGGTGGTTGGGGTTGGGTGGTGTGTGTGTGTGTGTGTGTGTGTGTGTGTGTGTGTGTGTGTGTGATGGGTCGAGTACTCCAAGCGATGACAGTTGACCCATATCACTGCCCACTTAGCAACACTTAGCAAAGATTGTTTCGATTTACTCTTATTTATGTCGCTCCTCAGTTCATATTGCCAACATGGATTTCTCTTACTTATATCGCTCCAACATGAATTCCGTCTTTGTTACAAAAAATGAACAATCAAAAGGTTCACTTTTAACGAAATGTGTATTCAACGTCCTACGAAACCTCGTCGTACGCGAGCGAGTATTCCTTTTCGATCAAGAATGTGGACAGGGATCTTATCATCATGAAAAAAAATATTTGGGCAGAAGGAACGGTCAATCTTGATAGCGATTATCTGCATGTCGAAGTTGGGGTCGACCTCGACGTTTATATTGAACCCGAAACACGTGTTGTTGATGGACAAACTAGAATAGTTCGCGATAGAGGGTCAAATATGTGGTACCTCTACTGGAGTTTAGAAGAAGTCCAACTTTGGGAAGTTCCATCCAGTCAGGAGGAGAAGGTCGACGTTGAGGATATGGTAGATTCCTGCAACTCACTACGCTTAGAACAAGACTGGGATTGTATAGACGACCAACATGCTAAACTTTGTGCATGGTACTGCATCGGGAAGACGCAGTTGCGTTTCCCTGTGATCATAGACTATCATGGCCGAGTTCGTTTGTTCAACCGTGACACCCCTTTACTAACTCTTTTCACGACAACCAAGCTTTATGGTAAGCGAATGAGAGTTTTCTTCCTTGTGAGGGAAGACTTTCGCGAGCCCATGTCCGCGGGTGCTCTAAAGCGCTTCCGTAATCGATTTGAAATAGATCCTTCGCTCGCAAAAGAATTGAATCTAAGGGTTGACTGTTTTGTGCATGCCCAACTTCACTTCCTTTTCGGATTATGTGAGGAGATATTTTTCACGTTGGAACACAAGGACAACTACAATGACTACACTCTACGAAAAGTTTCGCATCAGCGTTCGGGTGTCCAGACATTGGAATTCATAGGTGGTAGGCGGAGACAGATCTACAACTGTCCTTACTGTGACGATGGACACCAGTCGCCCTGACCTGCTATGTGAGCCTTCCTATTTGGAAATCTCCACAACTCCGAGTTCGTTCGCATTTTGCTGCTATACTCATACGAAAACCTCGTTGTTCATCGACGACCGCATTGTTCACATTAATCTGAGTTAACTCGCCATTGTTGTCAAAGTTTCCACCCCGCGGGTCTTCTTTTTTCCGCTTCTCCTGACCTTCGCACAATTGGGAGTACGGACACCCTGCAACAAAGTGCGAATCTATTCTCAGTTATCGGGTCCCTGGTAGGCCGTTTCATTCCTCCTTTGAGTAGATGTGTGAGACTTCAATTCATTATGAACTGGCATAAGTGTAAGTATACTTGCAGTTGTCATTCCCGCTAGACTCACTTTGCGTCATCGTTTACATGCCACCTCGTTTTTCCTCCCACAATGCAGCATGAACTCCAACCAGACCTCGGCCTGCGTAAGTACTTCCTGCTCATCTCACGGCGCTGTTTCTCCAAACCGGATTCCTGACCTCAAAAGTCACGTCCTTATTGTCATGTGCAGTGCTCACCCTCATTTCCTTTACTTGATCTGTCCCTTTCCACATTGTCCCCCCTCCATGTGTCGTGTGGTTCACGCACTCCCATCATTTCTATCGGGACACTCATTGCTTCGACACGTAATGCAGTATGAACTCCAACCAGACTTCAAGTGTTTGCTCTTCGCGTCAGCCGAGCCAGTCGAGTAACTGTTCCTCTTCAAGCGACGTCTCACTGTTTCCCGCACAGGATCTCATTATTTTGAACAAAAATATACGGGAGAACCATCTCATGAGCATTGACCCTCAATATTTGCACATCGAAAGCGGTGTTGCGCCGAACGGGGAAATCTCTATGTGTTTAACCTATGACAATGACGGGCAAATTGTGATCGCTTCGGATAACGGGTCGAACTTCTGGTACCTGTACTCGCTGCAGGAATAGCCTGAGGTTGAGGTAGATCCTGGCGGCAGCGAGGATGATGATAATGAGTCTGGGGACGTTGTTGCTCCAACTGGGATGATCGACGTTTGGACCACCCTTTGTGCCATCCAACGCTGGTCAGCCGAAGACAAGAGCCACGTAAAGCTATGTGCATGGTTTTGCCTTGGAAAACCGGAGTAACGGACCCCAGTCATTGTTGACTACTATGGTCGAATTCGGGTGTTGAATCGCAACACTACCGTTACTACGCTTTTTACGGTCATCAAGGTCGATGGTTGAAAAATGAAAGCTCATTTTGTTATAAGGGAGGAGTACCGGGGTGTCACCCTCAATCGCGCAAAAGCGTTTTACAGCCCGACACTTGTCGGTGCTCTACGGCGATTCAGAACTTGGTTATCCTTAGGTGTGGCTCTCAGGAAGGAGCTCAATTCAAGGGTCGACTGTTTGGTACACAGTCAGTTGCACTACCTTTTCGATAATTGCGATGATATATCATGGACAGTTGAATACAGGGATCACAACATGGAGGTTGTTTTCCACAAAGATGACTACCACCGGTCGGGTACCAGGAAGGTGAAACTGCTTCCTTGTACTTTGAGAAAAGTATATGATTGTCCTTATTGTGAAGACGGGCGTCCCTGGTAGGCGTTTCCACTGTTCCTATGAGTGGGTGTGTCCTTGCACAATTGGGAGTGGTAGTACACTCGCCGGCAGCGTGATGTCGATGTTTGTCGACGGCCGACAGCGTGATGTGTACGATTGTCCGTACTGTCGCAACGGATATCCTGAATATCTGTAAGGAAAATGGTCCTCAATAGGAGAGTAGTCTGACCGTTCCACATGAATCACGTGTTGGAAATGAGACGAGATTAAGCGGCGGTTGCAGGACATGTGCTCGCTTGCGAAGTGAGAATCTATTCTCACTTATCGAACCACATGAACAACGTGTGGAAAATAAGTCGAAATTCAACGTCGGTTATAGAACTTGCGCTATCTTGCGAAGTACGAATCTATTCCTAGTTATCGAACCCTTTCGTGCATCCGATAAGATTGTGTATTTGTTTTTTATGCACTCGTTTTTTTTTTATGCACTTGGGAGAATCGCAACTGACGCGCTTCCTTGCGTTTCTCCGCTGATGCAGAATGAATGTCAATACTTCGTTGTAGAGTAGGAACTCCTTAGCGTCATACATCGATCTGATCATTTTGTCAAACAATATTTGGGATGACATTGGGTGTTCTGGTGTGGACCATGACTACCTGCACTTCGAAAATGATGTTGCCTCCAACGGGGAAATCCCTTCGTGGCAAAGTGCGGAAGAAGGACCCCTTCGGATTTGCCGTGATACAGGGTCGAACTTTTGGTACATGTACACTTTAACGAAGGATGTACAGGCATGCCCTATCGAGTTGGAGTCACTTCTGAAGAGGGAACCCGTCAAAGAGGAACCCGTTCGAACTTCTGAGATGGTGGAAGCATGATACATTCTATGTGAAAAACTGAAGTGGACGTCGTCGGACAAGTTGCATCAAAAACTTTGTGCCTGGTTTTGCCTCAGGAAACCGACGACGTCGGCGCCGGTAATCATAGACTACTTTGGTCGAGTGAGGGTGTGTAATCGTGGCACCACCGTCGTAACGCTCTTCACTGCCGTGAAGGTGGACGGTCGACGAATAAGAGTTATTTTCCTCGCAAGGGAGGAATTTCATGGTGTGAAACTCACTTCATTTCAAACGTTTCACCCATCGGGGCTTGCTGGTTCCATTGCGCGATTCAAAAATAGGCTAGTCATAGATCCTGCACTCAAGGATTAGCTGGATTTGAGGGTTGACTGCTTGGTGCACTAGCAACTCCACTACCTCTTCAATTGCTGCGGCGAAATAAATTTCACAGTCGAACATAGGGACAACGAATTGTGATTTGTTCACCGTCGTCTAGATTATTCAGCCTCCGGACCTCAGGATGTGACACTTCCCAATGGGAAGACGAGATATGTGTGCGACTGCCCTTACTGCAATGCTGGACATCTACATTTTCACTACCGGCGTTAGACTCGCACTATGCTTACTTCCCATTGATTTCATTGAATGCAGACGACGGTTGTTGCCGCAACCGAGAACATTTATGGTTTTGAGTGGTTTGGCAACATTGGGCTTCCCTGATACCGCTACCTTCCGGTCCCTGAAAATGATGACCGTCTGCCGTTCTACGGAGAGAAGGTGATGACAGCCCGCAGTTCTGGGTAGACCGTTATCCGTTCGAAATTTGTAACTCGACCAATTTGAATGGAATTTTAAGATATATACTCGTGCGTGACTTGCTGAGTGTCGAACCAGATATTCAGGCCCGATTTCCCGAACCAAGTCATTTTAGTCAAGTTCGACATAGACGAGCGCAACGACGGCGATCGAGGGAGGCTACTTGAAGACTGCACATGCTGCTACCATGGAGATCGTACTAAGTCTTTTCACACGACACATGATACGAAAATAGTCATCGTCTCAGGATATTCGGATTCCATATGCGAATAGACTCGCATTTATCACCTCATGCCTTCGCCAATGGGTCCGGCCATATCACGCTTGGGACATCGTGTCGAACTTGGATGAACTTCTGTGTGGGACTTGTGTAGGCAGGTGAATATCGTGTCGGGCTTGGATGAATTTTTGTCTAATGTAGGACTTCGGGAGGAATCAGCGTTTGTGTAAATCTTCGGCTTGAAGCAGCGTTTGTGAAGGACTCCGATAGAACATGTGTTCGACATGTTCGTATTTGTGGCAGGGCTTGTTTCCAGTGTAATGTTGGATTTTTCGGCTTGTGTTGAACTTCGGTTGAGGTTGTGTTCCACATGTTCGTCCTTGAGATATGGGTTGTGTTTTCATGGCTCAGGCGACGAGGGCGTGTTATGTAAATTGTAGGGAAGCATCTTGTGTAGATGAGGGCGTGTCATTTAGACTGTATGGCATTGGTGTACTGCGTGATTTTTTCAGAAGATATCTACATTCGTGTGTTGTGTAGACGAGGACGTAGGTCATTCGTCGTTTCCTCTCGACTCCATGTACTTTACGACCTGGGTGTGAATGATTTGTGGAAAGCCTACATGTACCTTAGAACGTATCTTTTAATGATTTTTGGAAAGACTCAATGTATTTTGTGATTTTTGGAAAGCCTCTGTGTGCTTTCCAATGTGGGATTGAATGATTTTTTGCATTGAATTATTTTTGGAAATGCCTCTGCGTACTTCGCAATTTGCGATTGAATGATTTTTTGCATTGAATGATTTCTGAAAACTCTCCGTGTTGTGTACAACTTGACCTTTAGAAAAACACTAGGCAACTTGCAGGTGTTTCCATGTCGATGTTTGTGATGCCAAGAGTTAATTATATGAATGGATGTTATGAATCTTGTCCATGCATAAATTTGATGACCTCTTGCACCCAGGAATATACAAATGACAAACCAATGTCCATATTAAATCACCACGCTGATGGTGTGTGCACCTAGGTCTCCATCAAGTGGGAGTTCAATCGCACTTATGGTGTGAACCCCGAGCAATCTACTAAAGTGAGAGTCCATCTAACTGCGATGACAAGATTGAATGTTACGAATCTGTGTTATGGATTTGTCCATGCAAAGATGTGATGGCATTTTCATCCGGGAATAGACAAATGACAAGCCAACGTCCATATTAAATCACCACGCTGATGGTATGCGCACCTAACTCTCCATCTAAGTGCAAGTTCACTCGCACTTGTGGTGTGAACCCCGAGTAATCCACTTAAGTGAGAGTTCACTCGCACTTTGCTTGTATCCCATTCAACAGAAACGACCACCAACCTAGCCCTAGTTGTGATTGAGCAACAAAGATTGCCCAACACCTGGAGTTCAATTGTGTTTGTGGAGTTCGAAACTCTGCTCGAAACAGATCTAGGTCCAACAGGAAGGTCCACCACAAACCCCGAACAATTTGTTTTCGCAACGACTCCATACAGTTTGACCTAAAAGATTGCATTTTTTTCCGGCGGAAACGTTCTTGTGATTTTCGTTTGCTTTATGTAAAAACCATCGATGAGGACCTTGTGAATATATTGTACGGGACGTAACGACTGAGTGTTGGCCTCATCAGGGGAGTTATCATTTACCAAATTTATTTACGAGTGCCTACACGTCCGTATGTGTCGTTTATGTGTGTGTGATGTGTAGGGTGCATAATGTCGTCGAGAACGTCGACAAGCATCAACATGAGTCCTGAGATGCACATGCGCTTAGCAAAACCGTTTCCTCCTTGTGCGAAATCGGTGCGGCATTGTTCTGGTCATACGTAAATCCACGAAGCAACCAGAGAGGACTTCGAAGAGGACCCATGGATGGTCGTCGTCCCGTACATGAACCGGCATCTTGACAAATGGAACGATAGCAATTGGAACGTGATGGAGCGTGCCTGCCCTTGGGCAAGCCATTACAAGCTCGCGAATATGTTAGAGTTCGGGAACCTCATTAAACTGTCTGATGGTGTCCTCGAGCCCAATTTTGTGACCCGTATGCGTAAATCACTCCGCTCCCTTAACCGCTTGAGAAGTCGCCTCGACTGCTAGTACATCACGTCTTCGCCACGAACTTGGGGAAGTTCGCTGAAGCAAGAGTTTGTGGACTTCGCTCGTCATTGTTAATTCTTGAAGCAGTACCCACCACGTTGCCCAGGGATTTCTCCACAAGTTGTGTCATAATGTTGTGTTGTTTATTAATGGATGTGTTTTCGCCAGAGTGCTATGTGTGGCTTCTTCAAACAAAAGTAGGAAACTCGTGGATGCAGTTTTGCGTGTATAACGGAACGAGTTGGTACTTCAGGGGTCCAAGTTCATGGCGTTCCAGTATAGCCGCGGTGTAGATGGGCGGTAAGATGTGGTGAGAGCAGGTCAGGTCAAAGATGTTTCATTGTGGCATGAGGTGGAAAAGAAAGTGTTCAACATATGAGACTATATAGGGAATTCCTTAGCACGACCAGGAGGGTTTGTTATGATGAAATACATGTCCGTATTTTCGGAGAATGCAACAGTCGAGGAACCACATATCCACGTATATGGATCATCTATGAATGCTCTGTATGGCTTCGGTTCACGACCTGGTCCGTGGGAGACCCCGTATGTCACAAGATTCAGACGGGTTGTCAGACCTTGTGTTTAAGGAAAAAGGAGTGAGAATATAATTTTGTCAGATATACTACTATTTTTTATCTGACTGGGATATATGAGGCATCGTGGGGAGGGGTTATCGATTTAGGAAAATGGAACTATTTCATTGGTACAAGTTCTATTTCTTATGAAACATGATGTGCATGTATGTAGCCGAAAATGGTAGATATGAAGTAATAGAGAGAGGTGTGAGAGGCAGTAGTAGCAAGTGAACACTATACCGAGTATGTTCGGAGTTCTGAAATTGTGATTTTTGGAAAGCCTCTGTGTATTTTGCAATGTGTGATTGAATGATTTTTTGCATTGAATGGTTTTTGAAAACACCCTTGTGTTCTTTGCAATGTGCGTTTGAATGATTTTTTGCATTGAACGATTTTTTGCAACTCTCCGTGGGGTGTATAACTTGACCTTTACGAAAACTTTAGGCAACTTGCAAGTGTTTTCATCTCGATGTTGCGATGACATGAGTAAATGTGATGAATGGATGTTATGTATCTTGTCCATGCAAAGAATTGATTATATTTTCACCCGGGAATATACAAATGACAAGTCGGCGTCCATATTTTAATCATCATGCTTTAGGTGTGCGCACCTAGCTCTCCATCGAAGTGCGAGTTCACTCGCACTTGTTGTGTGAAACCCGAGCAATCCACTTAAGTGGTGTGCGCACTTAGCTCTCCACCTTAGTGTGAGTTCACTCTCACTTGTGGTGTGAACCCCGAGCAATGCACTTAAGTGAGAGTTCACTCGCACTTTGCTTCAACCTGACCTTCAGAAAGACAACAGGCAACTTGTAAGTGTTTCCGTCTCTCCATCCCTCAGACTTTCATAATAGTGATCTTGCAAGTGTTTGGATCTCTCATCTTCATGTCATGGGATGCATGGATGTTTTCGACGAAAAAATGTTAATGTCAAGGAAGGGATCGATGTTTGCAATGACAAGAATGAATGTTATGAATCTATGTTATGAATTTTCCATACAAATATTTTATGATATTTTCGTCCGGGAATATACAAATGACAAGCTAGTGTCCATATTAAATCAACAGCCATTTCGTCAAAACGGACATATTATATTTTTTAAACGAAATCAAAACTGACTTTTTTTGCCAAAATCCGGTGGGAATTTTTTGCTCATGGGGGTCCGGCGTTCCCAAAACGCCGGACCCCCCTGGTCTATGGTTGAGACCAGATAAAAAAAAAAAAAAAAAAAAAAAAAAAAAAAGTATCTGGTCTCAACCATAGACCAGGGGGGTCCGACGTTTTGGGAATGCCGGACCCCCAGGAGCAAAAAATTCCGACCGGATTTTGGCAAAAAAAGTCAGTTTTGATTTCGGTCTAAAAATATAATATGTCCGTTTTGACGAAATGGCTGTTAATCACCACGGTGATGGTGTGCGCATCTAGCTCTCCATCTAAGTGCGAGTTCATTCGCACTTGTGGTGTGAACCCCGAGCAATCACCTCACACTTTGCTTCAACTTGACCTTTACAGAAACAACAGACAACTTACAAATGTTCCCATCTCTCCATCTCTCCGACTTTCATAATAGTGACCTTGGAAGTGTTTCGATCTCTCATCTTCATGCTATGGGATGCATGGATGTCTTCGATGAAAAGATGCTCATGTCAAGGAGGGGATCGATGTTTGCGATGACAAGATTGAATGTTACGAATCTATGTTATGGATTTGTCCATGCAAAAATTTGATGACATTTTCATCCGGGAATATACAAATGACAAGCCAGCGTCCATATTAAATCACCACGCTGATGGTGTGCGCACCTAGTTCTCCATTGGAGTGAGAGTTCACTCGCAATTGTGGTGTGTACCCCGAGCGAATCCGCTTAAGTGAAAGTTCACTTGCACTTTGATTATATCTCATTCAACAGAAACGACGACAAACCTGACACTAGTTGCGATTAACCATCAAAGACTGCCCAACAATTGATAACCTGCGGGACCTGGAGTTCAATTCTATTTGTGGAGTGCGAAACTCTGCTCGAAACAGATCCAGGTCCAACAGGAAGGTCCACCACAACCCACAAACCTAGCCCCAGTTGCGATTAAGCATCAAAGACAGTCCAACAACTGATAACATGCGGGAGCTAGACAATTATGTTTCTGGAGTGCGAAACTCTGCTCGAAACAGATACAGGTCCAACAGGAAGGCCCACCACAGTCCCACAAACCTGTGCCCCAGTTGTGATTAAGCATCAAATACTGCCCAACAACTGATAACCTGCGGGACCTTGAGTTCAATTTTGTTTGTAGAGTGCGAAACTCTGCTCGAAACAGATCCAGGTCCAACAGAAAGGCCCACCACAGACCCACAAACCTAGCCCCAATTGCGATTAAAGCATCAAAGATTGCCCAACAACTGATAATATGCGGGACCTGGAGTTCAATTCTGTTTGTGGAGTGCGAAACTCTGCTCGAAACAGATCCAAGTCCAACAGGAAGGTCAACCACAGACCCACAAACCTATGCCCCAGTTGCGATTAAGCATTAAAGACTGTCCAACAACTGATAACCTGCGGGACCTGTAGTTCAATTCTGTTTGTGGAGTGTGAAACTCTGCTCGAAACAGATCCAGGTCCAACAAGAAGGCTCACCAAAGGCCCACAAACCTGGTCCCAGTTACGATTAACCATCAAAGAATGCCCGACAACTGATAACCTGCGGGACTTGGAGTTCAATTCTGTTTGTGGAGTGCGAAACTCTGCTCGAAACAGATCCAGGTCCAACAGGTGAGCCCACCACAGACCCACCAACCTAGCCTCGGTTGCGATTGAGTGTCAAAGACTACCCAACAACTGCTGACCTGCGAGAAGCAAATCCACACTCATTATCAAGGTTACCTAAGTGTGCTGTTGGCGATCCGCACAGACAACCAACGATTGTTTGACACTTCTTGAAGGTGCCCAGTCACCAAACAGATCACGACCTAACATCAACCTCGCATCAAGTTTCCCTAGGAGTGCTAATGGCAATTTGCACAGAAAGCCAATGACGGTTTGACACTTCCTTAAGCCACTCTGTCGAACATCGATAACTGCGAATTGATTCGTTGTTCAACTAGTATCTGAAAATGCATTTCCGGGTTAAAGCAAAGAGTTCGGGCCAGCTCTCAATCACGGTCTCTCTCTCTCTCTCTCTCTCTCTCTATCTATCTATCTATCTATCTATCTATCTATCTATCTATCTATCTATCTATCTATCTATCTATCTATATATTTATCTATCTATCTATCTATCTATCTATCTATATATATTTATCTATCTATCTGTCTATTTATTTATCTATCTATCTATCTATCTATCTATCTATCTATCTATCTCTGTCTCTCTCTGTCTCTCTCTCTCTCTCTCTCTCTCTCTCTATATATATATATATATATATATATATATATATATATA
>BFEA01000443.1:228028-244551 GCA_003427395.1 Chara braunii
TTTTTTTTTTTTGGATCTGGCCCGAGGTACAGACCGTGGCCCGAGTACGTGCCCATATTGAGCCCGTGTAAAGTCCTTCACAACGTGGCGATATTGGGCCCGGGTGCAGGCATTGACACCGTGCCGATATTGGGCCCGTGTACAGGCATTGACACCGTGCCGATATTGGGCGCGGTCTCAACTACCTAACTAGCCAACCACCCAACTACCCAACTACCCAACCCAACTCAAACCACCCAACTAGCCAACTAGACCAGGCTCAACTACTCAACTACCCAACCACCGAACGACCCAACCACCCAACCACCCGACCACCCAAGGACCGAAGCACCCGACCGCAGAACCATCCAACCACCCAAACGCAGAACCACTGAACCAACCAGCGATCCACCCAATCACCCACCACCCACCGAACCAACCACCTAAGCCAACCAGCCAACCAGGCAGGCACCGAACCGTCCAACCACTCAACCCCCCAAGCACCCAACCAATGGGTCACCGAACGGTCCAACGACGTAACGCAATCACCCAACCATGCAACCACCCAACTACCCAACCAACCACACTACCAGCCAACCACTTCATCATGCAACCACGCAACGACCTAACCAGCCAACCACCCGACCAGCTAAGCCGACCACCGAAGCAACCGTCCACCCAACTATGCAATCACCCAAACAACTACCGAACCATTTAACCACCCAACCACTCAAGGACGCAACCACAAAACCAACAACGTGCCCAACGACTCGACTGCACAATCACCCGAGTGGTGAACCATGTAACAAGGCAACCACATAATGACCCAACCACCCAATGGCCCAAGGAACCACTTCACCCAACCACTTAAGCGAACGACCGGACCAACCAACCACCCATCCACCCAATCACGCAACTAAACACCTAACCCAATCGCCCAACCAACCAACCGTCCAACCGTCCAACCCCCCAACCATCTGAGTAGTGACTAATCGTACCATCCACTCTAATTTCATTGTTGATATATTTGTTGTTTTTTTTTTTCAACGGGTTTCTTGTGCAACCAAACACCTAACCCAATTGCCCAACCGTCCAACCATGCAACCACCTAAGTAGTGATTAATCGTACCACCCACTCTAATTTCATTGTTGATATATTCGTTGTTGTTTTTTTTTCATGGCGGTCTTTGTAGACCGACAAGCATCTGGTGAGAGAAATCCGATGGTGGACGAACATGCTGAAGGAGGCATTGACGGATTATCACAGCGCGATTTGCAGAACAGGCTATATGATGATAGATTCAATGATCCTGTCATTCGATATGAACTGGAGGAGGAGTACAGTGAAAAATGTACCGAATGGTACGAATACAACGTAGCAACTTTGCTTCACGACAAAAAAACAACTAACTAATGAAGCTCGGCCTGTAGTTCGGTATGATGTTCCAGGTAAGGTTCCGAGTGATTATGCGGTGAGAAGGGTGTGTGGTCGGAACCTCACGAAAAATGAAGGCCTTCGATGGACCCAGGATGAGTTGTTGCGAATGTTGAAGAAGAAGGAGGAGGAAGTGAAGATGTTGAGGAATGTCTTTCACCGTGTGGAGTTGAATGCACAGTCGGTGCTTGAAAGTTTCCTTGTAGGGAAACGAAGTGAACATGTGATAGATTCCTCCGTGTCCGGCTCTTTGGACATCAAGAAGGAGGTGCAAAGTAGTCAAGATATGGAAAGAGAATTTCAAACTCTGATTCAATCGTCGGTCAAAAATGATTTGTTGGATTAGCTTTCAGAACTTAGTAATAGAGTTGACACACACCTGTTGCAAGAGTGTGGGAGTTTACGTCGGCGACTGGAAGAAGCGGAGATTGCAATAAGAAAAATGTTGTTGGCTGGTGCATTGCCGTCCATTGATCCTTCTTTTGCCTCTAACCTATTTGGAATTCCATCAACTGCGACTTTGGAAGGTCTTCCAAAATCATCTCTAATTGCAATGTTACAGTCACTGCAGAGTGTTGGTTCGGAATTGGCACAGGAATGCGCTTTTAGAGGTGCAAAGTGTGATGAAGTTTTCACTTAGTGATGGTCAATTGAATAGTACGGTTATGCTGCTTGGAGATTTATACAAGCAGACACACGATGCATTGATGGATTCAATGTAGAGGGACAATTTTTCCGAGCTAATGAGCGATGGATAGGGGAATGGGATGATGCGATGTTACAAAGAGCAGTTATACACGATGAGAGTTTTGTTGGCCAATATCATTCGTACGTACTCGCCAATGGGATTTATAAACGATATGGAGAATGTGAAACGAGAATTGAATGTTTTGACAAGCATTAATAAGCAACATGAGACGAGATGGCATGAGTTGGTGCTTGCGTTAGTCAAAGTGCTAAGGCGTCGATGTCCCCGTTGTGGCCGTATGGGTCATTATGCAAAAGGGGACTACAAAAAGGTCAACGATTTAATGGTTATTCGACCTAGCTCTGATAACAACACAAATCTTTATGCTTTAGGAAACGTTGTTGTTGATGAGCATCAACAGTTAGCAATGGAAGAATGGAGAAGGCAACTTCGTGAGGATAATGATGTACACGAGTAGTGAGTAGAGCAGAATAGAGAATAAAGTGATAGACTGAAATAATATTGGAGAAGTTTAGTTCTTCAGTTCTTAGTTCCCTGCCTTTCTCTATCTTTACATCTTTTTCTCACTTTCCCTCCTCTCTCTCTCTTTCTCTCTCTGCTTCTCCGTCTATGTATGCATCTTCGTTTTCTTCAGTTCATTGGGTAGGATAACTATAAGAATGTTTTGCTTTAAAAAACATTGATAATAATTTTTAAAAGTTTTGTAAAAAAAACATTTAAATTTGATTTTTTTTGTCGGTTGCTCTTCCATTAGTTCGACTCTTTATGTTTGTTTTTTCATCTCTTTGTCCTATTTTTTTTATATCTTTCTTTTGAATTCGACTCTTTTTATTTGGATCTTTCTTTTATGTTTTTGTTTTGAAAAAAAAAGTTTTTTTTTTTCCCGTTCTAACATTATGTTTTTCAAACATGATAGACATTATGAGAAACTATTATTACTATATTAAAACCGAATCTAAGCTTTTGTTGCTAACGTTGTTAAAATTTTGTTTCTTCACGTTATATGGTTTTCAGTATCTGCTCTTATATTCTTCTACTTATGGGTAAGAAAAAAAAAAAAAAGACCGACAGGTGAGTATACTTCAAGAAATATTGAGCCCAAAAAAAAAGAGTTTTCAAATAATATCTRATGCCCCCYTCCCCCCCCCCCCCCCACCCTAAAAAAAACAAAAAAAAACGAATATGGTATGTTACAAAAATGTGATTTAATGGAGAATCGTTAAAGAAAAGCATCGATAGTTTAAATAAAAAAACAAAACAACAACAACACACATTCAGCGTCTCCGATTACATATTGTCGAAGGAAAGAAAAGCATGGTTATTCGAAAACAAGGTACGTATAATTACGTTTCATTCCATGCTGAAAACATTAAGCCGCTTAGATGAAGGAAAGTAAATAATATTGGGCTGGTTTGGTCACACTGTGTAATGTAAGAAATATCGGAGAAGGAACCCGTCCGATAATAAATAATGAAAGTAACAATAAACGTAACCTTTCTCCCAAGGCACCCATGCTATCCCGAACGACGTCCTCTAATGTAAGCCTGTTCCAAAAAATCTTGTTCTTTACCCCCTTTGCTCCTATTTCGTCTAAGTTACCCAAAAAAAGGAGGAGAGGAATGGTGAGATCATCAACAGTTTGATCGACCTCAATCGCTAGGAATGGCTCTTCCTGGAACCACGACCTTCGAGGTTGGCTGGGGAGAGGTGCGGTATGCCGCATAGACCCATTTATGGGGGTGGTGCAATGTTGTTGTGGTGGAGCCAACGCCTACATGGGGTGAGGTGGGCCCAATTTATGGGGGTGGTGCCGCATAGATCCAGGCCTCGTGTCTGGGTGAGGAGGACGTGTGTCACAGACTACATCCTAGCGGTTGGGACTCGGGCAGGTTGGGGACGACTTTTACCCTTCTTCGATTTTTTTGTGAATGGTGACTGACTTAGAATGCCGAAGGCTGGCCGCAAGTAGGAGTCGCCTCTCCCGAATGCGATTGGAATCAAAAGAAACTCCATTCCCAATCACAAACTTATACGAACAGTAAAGTGAGCCCTGTCGAGGAATGACAAAGGGTAAACGTGGATAAATGAGGTACGTATGACTCGATCCCATGGGGCCCTGAAAAGACTAAGAGGCGTATAGGGAAAAAAAAACATCTGAAAAAAAATTATCATTTTTTTTATGAACACATAAAAAAAAATACAACGCACGGATAAAATAGACAAAATACAATTGATCATTAGTTGCTTAACCTTCATTCCCCTTGATATAAACATTTAAAAAATAATAATAATAATAAAGAACATCAACTCAACTTTTTCTCCGTTCGTTTTTCGGTTTGTGTTTTGCCGACTTCGTTTATCCTTTTACTATATTTTTTCCTTTTTTAAAATGCTTTGCCCTATATCTTTTTTATTACTACCATAATTACATCTGTATACAAAAATTCTGGGGTATATATCATCCTGCTGATATTTAGATCTTCCATATTCCTCATAACCTTTGATTTTTACGTTCTAATTTTACGTTATACTCGCCTAGGAAGAGAAGCATGAACGCCCGTTCACATGCTAGGGGATGAAAGCATAGATAAGGATTCACTGGAGAGTAGTTTGTTTGTCGCTCTGAACTCTCCTTTGTCTGCCGATAAGTCCTCGCACGTTCCATGGAAGCGTCGAAGACGCGTTCGCCGTTGTGAAAGACCTGTTATCGCTCATTTGTTGTCTTCTCCAACAATACCTAACTGCGATAACTCTCCTGCCATTAATTCCGCTCGAGTTGATTTCCCTTCAAAACAAAATACTTCTTTTTCAGCGAATGATGGTTTGGGATTGCGTGTACGTTCGGATATTACTCACTGTCCTTTTACGACGGAAACACGGGTATCATCAAAAGATGAACACCGCAAATGTGGTCGGCCGCCTTCCCAGAGTCGGTGGACTCGAAGATCTTTACTACAACCGCTAGTTGCTGTGGGTGATGTGACTACTGACGGAAGGGGCAAACAACCGATGATAACTCCTGATCGCAGGCTTGATTGTTCTGTCGAAGAACAATGTAGTGATAGATCTTTGTCTTTCCAACAAACAATTTCATTGTCGGATGGTATCGCAAGCCCTAAGTTTTTTGTCCGTAGGAGTCAAGAAAATGTTGATGTTGGTACGAGTGAGATTCGTTGTCAAAAAAACCTGCCTATCACCTTGCGTAGTGCACGACTTGATGAAAATTTTACGCATGATGCAGTCCGTACAAATTTTGTTCGTACGATCGAAACAACCTTTCCAGTTCATGATTCTTCCTTTCATTCGCCACATGTAGATAAGAGTTCGTCGTCCACATTTGTAGAAGATGTGCGGCGAAGATGCTTGCAACCTGATCTTTATCCTTCCATTGGAACTACTCATGCACAGACACGCTCTTCTCTCGGAAACTTGCCAAATTCCCCGAACGCAATGTTTAGGAAGTTTGTTGGATTTCATAATCGTCGAAGGAGATCGGCAATATTGAAATCAATTCGTTCGAGTCGCAATAGATGATATCGTATGTTGTGCGTTCGGGGACTGCGCACCCGTAAAGTCGCGTGTCGTTTGAACCTTGGACCGTCGTCGTCCGTACGTCGGCCTGTCTTCCCCGATTGCGATGCACATGCGGTAGTTGTTGAAAGTATAGTGGCCGGTGGAGGTGGAACAGAACAAGTCCATACGATGAATGGCGATGAACCGAGGTGTACATCGTATGGAATTTCCACTCGAAAGAAAAAGCTCCAAACACGGGCAAGCTATCACGTTAAACATATGCGTGCATTGAGAGTCGCGATTAAGAATCACAAGAGTAAAGACGATATCGATGTTCACAAACGTTTTTTGCGGGGTGAGAGGCAAAGTTTGACCCCTGTAAATATCCTTCGAGAGATTCGAGCAACCGCCTCCGGCCAGTCGAGGGGTGCATCTTCTTCTTCGAAGGAAACGCATCGTCATTGTTCTCAACCGAACCAATGTGGAAGTATGTCGGGGAGAGCGGAGCAGTCGCACAATCCCTCCGTTGTGATTCAAAATTCAATGAACAATCGGGATGATGGTGAGCCGCGTAATCAGGATGAGGAAATGAATGATTTGGATGATGATCCGCCTGCTGATATGAATGCACTCCCGTCCGTACCCGTGGCAACACTGTATGCAGCGGTTGAGAACACCGTGGCTATTGTTGCGAATGCTAGCACGGTTCAAGCGTTCGGCATTGGTGGTCGAAAACCGTGTAGGTATTGTGGTGCAAAGTTGTGGAATCATGAAAAAAATTGGACAAAAATATGTTGCAGAAAAGGTATGAGATGTTGTCCTCTGTGGGAATGGCCTCGAGAAGGGTCCCCGGAGCATGAGATTTTTTCTAATTGAACGTCTAAGACTCCCGATGGATGATTCGTTCGAGACAATGCGAGGATAATCAATGATTGTTTATATCTCGCATCCTCGCGGTTGAAGCAACCGAGCGATGGCGTTGAGGGATTCCAGGGCCAACTTCGGGCTCAGGGTCTGATCTATCATCGTGTCGGTGCATTGACTGTGGGGGAAGGGGAACGTCCTCGGTTTGCACAACTTTACTTGCATGATCCTCACCGTTTGGATGATGCGATTGATCAAAGAGTGAATTTCCTTAATTTGCCTGCACACACGTCTGATGCTGAACTTCACCGAATGAGACGAATGTTAAAAAGGTTTCACGAGTTGCTACAACAGTGTAACAACTACGTGAAGGACTTCATGACCATCGCCGACGTTCCACCGAGAGCGTTGAATGGAAGGAAGTTGGTCATAAATCCGGATGCCATGCCCGAGGAGGAACATCGGAGGCGTTACAACCGTCCGACCGGCCTACAGGAGGTCTGCGTTCTCATGGCAGATGACCTTCTCCCTCGTGAGCTTGAGATTCGTTTGCGTGCTCCTCTTCCGGGTGAGCGGGCAATAGTTGTCGTTCCAGAGTGTTCCCGAGCGCACGACTATTTGAGGTTTGTTTTGCTTTTCCCAGAAGGAATTGATAGTTGGTCTATTCGCCGTGCTTCGGAAGCTAGATGGCTGTCAGGGCTCAGTGCAAAGGAGTACTATGCGTTTCACCTGCACGAACGCAATGGTGAAAGGCCTTGCCTCCTTTATGTGGCACGTCTTTTCCACGAGTTTTGTTGCATGGCTTATGCTAAGGTTGAGTCTCTTCGCTTGAAATGGGTAAGATTCCATCAGAAAGACTTGCGGTCATAATATTATCAGGACCTGCGAGACGCTGTGCAACAAAAACCAGCACAGTGATGGCGTTGGGACAAAAATACTTCTGTCCTCCACCTTCACTGGGGGACTACGGTATATGACCGAAAGATATCATGACAGCGTGACAATCGTAACGCGGTTTGGAAAACCCGATCTTTTTATCACTATGACGTGTAACACAAACTGGTCGGAGATCCAACAAGCCCTCTTGCCGGGCCAGTGTGCAACCGACAGGCCTGATCTTCTTGCCCGAGTGTTGAAAGGTTATCTCACCCAGCTCATTGACGAGATTAAGAAAAAACGGATCATTGGGAGAGTCGATGGACTGTTATATGTGGTGGAGTTCCAAAAAAGGGGTCTGACGCATGCACACATATTGGTCATCTTGCATCCGGATGATAAAATCCGCGATCCAGATGCTGTTGACAACGTAGTGTGTGCAGAGATTCCGCCTGAAGGGGAATTGAGAGAAAGGGTTGTCAAATTCATGTTGCATGGCATTTGCCGTGAGGACAACCAAAATACTTCGTGTACAGAGAACGGGAAGTGCACGAAAGGGTTTCCAAAAGAATTCATTTCCACGACAACCTTCAAAGATGAACAAACTTATCCTTCTTATAGGAGAAGAAAACCAAGTGACGTTGGCTTTACGGTCATTCAAAATCGTGTTGTTTATGACAATCATCGAGTGGTCCCGTATAACCCGTACTTGCTGATGAGGTTTAACTGCCACATCAATGTGGAATGTTGTGCTAACATCAAGGCGTGCAAGTATGTGTATAAGTACGTGTATAAAGGGTGTGATCGTGCCATGGTTTGCGAACAAGATAATGATGCACCTGTCGATGAAGTCAAATTCTATCAAGATATGCGTGTTGTTGGTGCATGCGAGGCATGCTGGCATCTGTTTGAGTTCGACCTTGCGGAACAGTGACTCGCAATCGAAAGATTGTCCGTGCATATTGAGAACATGCAAAAAGTGGTGTTCGAACCGGACATGGAAGATGATGTTCTTTCGCGTGGACCGCCGACCACAAAATTGACGGCATGGATGGATCACAACTCTTTGAACGCACATGTTCCTAAACACGAGCCCCCTTTGTATCCTGACATTATTAAAACTCATGTGTGGGATAATCAACATAAGTTGTGGAACAGAAGAAAGTGTGCTCTTCATGGTGCTCCTTTCGAAAAAATATCTCGATTGCATCATGCAAGGGTTACGAAAGGCGAACGCTTCTATCTCCGTGTGTTTCTACACCTTGAGCACTCTCGTGGAGCACGCTCTTTTGCAGAAATTCGTACCGTGGATGAAGTCGAATACGATTCGTTTCGATCGGTGTGTCTTCGATTAGGATTTTTGCAAACCGATGATGCATATAATCAATGTATAGAGACGGCCGCTCTCCAGTGTATGCCTGCAGAGGTTCGTAAAGTGTTTGCTATGCTTCTGTTGTTTGGCCAGTCAACGATCCTGTTCTATTCTTTCAACGGCATTGGGACAAAATGTGTGATGATTTTCAGTATCTTTCGGACTCTCTAATTCTTCCTCTGATCGTTTTGCAATGATTGGTGCTCTTTGATCTTGAACGTATCTTACACGAGTCTGGCAAAAACATTCGCCTGTTCGATTTTTATTATCCGACCCCTGATGGAGAAACGGTTGTCGACGACATAAACAGGCATTACGAGAACAGGACTGTGTCGTCGATTATAAATAACGAGTTGTTGTATGATCCGATTGAGATGCGAACTAGATTTGAGTCTAATTTTCGAAGTCTTCGACCACGCCAAAGAGTGCTCTGCAAAGAGTTGTTCGGGCCGTGGAAGAGAAACAACCGCTTTATGCTTTTGTAGATGCGCCGGCAGGAACGAGAAAGACTTTTTGCATAGAAACGATTTTGGCGGGGATCAGGTCGCGTAATGGTATTGGACTCGCTGTGGCGTCCAGTGGGATAGCGGCGACTCTTTTGACCCGTGGTCGAACATTTCACTCACAATTTCGAGCACCTTTGAAACCTGATAACACACGTCCCTTCAATATTCCGAAACAGGGTGATCTTGCCGAACTTATCCGCTGTGCCGACTTGAACGTTTGGGATGAGACTCCGATGGGTAACAAGTTCCACTTGGAAGCTATTGACATTACGCTTCGAGATCTCTGTAACTGTAACCTCCCCTTTGGAGGAAAGGTTTTGCTTCTTTCTGGGGACTTTCGCCAGGTTTTGCGCGTTGTGAAGCATGGGTCTCGAGCGCAGCAAATTGATGCCTCAATTAAAATGTCTCCTTTGTGGAAACTCTTAGAGGTTCATTGCCTGACTGAGAATATGCAGATCTTAAGCTAAGGGGATGATCCAATGACGCGAATGTATGATGCGTTTTTGATGCGTATTGGGAATGGGGATCATATTCGTTTTCTTCCTAATGAACCTGCCGCGGTCAAAGTGTGAACACGTTGGGGATGCTGACTGTTTTTATGCTCGATTGATTCTTTGCGCTATCAATGCCGATGCGGGGTGTGTTAATGATATGGTTCTGAAAAATTTGCCCGAACTTGCTATCCAACAAGAGTTCTTAAATTCTCTCAATGAGTCTGGTCTTCCGCCTCACAAACTGCGCTTGAAAATTGGTGCGCCTTTGATGTTGTTGCACAATTTGCCGCCCAAACAAGGACTTTGCAATGACACAAGGTTAATTCTTAAAAAGATTGTTGATGATGATCTGTTGGAAGTAACCATAATGCGTGCCGGTGAAACGACACTGATCCCCAAAATCGATTTAACAAGTGACGGTGAAGCCACGGGGTTTAAATGGAGTAGGAGGCAGTTGCCCATCCGTCTTGCGTTTGCTGCGACCATTAACAAGTCGCAAGGACAAACTGTCTCTCGTGCCGGGGTTTGGTTGTGCAAACCTGTTTTTGCGCATGACAAGTTGTATGTTGCTTTGTCGCACGTTGGTCATCCCAACAACATTCGTGTTGCGTTGCCCGACAAAAAGTTCATCACAAAGAATATCGTTTATTACGAACTTTTGCAATGATTTCTTCTCCTTGGTCGTATATATCTCTTTCAGACGAGTTGCCAGGACATGCGTGTCACTTTTTGAATGAGTTTTTCTCTTCTGTCGTATATATCTCTTCCGTCTGATCGGTATTGAATTTTGATAAACTTATTTTCTTTTTTTCCCCGCAGGCGACTCTGAACTGCACCATACCTATGGGACACGCGCTCAAATGAAAAAGAGGAAACAAACCGTCAATCGCAATACAACTGATGGTGCTGTAAATGTTACATCTAGACAACAAGGGGTCAAGTCAAGGCGATCAAGGAGGAGCAAAAAACAAGATACATCGGATAATGAAAATGAACATACTGGTGGCCATGATATTGTGTGCGATGTAGTTGAAGGTACCCATCAACAAGCGAGCACCCTCGACGAAGCTGAAAAAATGCATGTTGATTGTTCTGACGATCGTTATAATCGGCGTGACAAATCTGTGCCTAATTTTTCATTGGGTTTGGCCGGTAAGTCTTTTCTCGATGATGACGGAGATGAAAGCGATACGAGTGATTCTCAAGCGATTGATTCTACAGCCAAGCGTAATCATGTTCCTCAGGAAAATAATCTCGTGGGTTCAACTCCAATTGGTGAGCTGACCCTCCGAAATCACCAGATGGAGGAAAAAAATGCTCATTGTCAAACTCCATTCGGAGTTCGTGACAAGTTGGAACAACTCCATTCTGAGGTGTTGGGAGATGAATTTGTCACTCATGGAGTTGTTGGAGATGTGTGTGCTCGTGATTCATGTTCGCAATCCCAACGCTCTGCACAAAGAAAGAAATCATCTATCATTCCGGCAACTACAGTTCATGGGCATGCGAGTTCAGCAATTAACACAACTGATAATGTGTGTTCAGCTAGAATGTTCGAGCGTGCGTTCGCTACGAATAGGGAGGAACGGCAACCGGTTGTTAGTGAAACGGCAACTCAGGTTTTGAGAGCGCTGGATGGCATCTGTATCGATGAACTTGCACCTTTTCTGTTTTGTGGACCACTCCCTAAACGTGCACGGGTTCACGATTCGTGTTCGCAATCTCAACACAGCCAACGCGAAAGAGATGTTTGCACCACATCACAGCCACAAAATCGTTCAACTGTTATTGTGGTGCCTCATGATAAGGGTCCACCCACAATCGACACTCCGAATCCGCGCGCTTACCTTGGCAAATGTTCGACGATGCGAAGAAGGTTGGCCTGCAAAAAGTCTTGACTGAGGTGTTTTTTGACGAGCGTTGCAAATGATGAAAATATATGGGAAAAGTTTTTGGACTGGGAAAGAAGCAAACTCACAGATATGAGGTTGGAACGAAAATCCCCTGGGACTCTTCCTTCAAACCCATTGAATGTTTCAGATTTGGAGGCTTCTTGGATGTTACAATCCATTTTGCAGGACGAGTTCATTGCTCTCTCTAATGAGGAGATCGCTAGGATGACGTTTGATTTGTCATATTGTCCGACAGAAGGACCTATTCCCTAACCTTTTTTCGATATGCACGGATACTACGCCTTTTAAAAAAGATTTCTCTGATGGTTCCTTCTTCCGCTCCTCATTCCGCTCCGGTCCGTAGACTCCCCCTTCCAGCAGCATCTCCTCCAACTTTTCAACGTCTTTCGGAATATGCTACCCCGTCCACTATGTCAACGCCGATTGTCACTACTTTTGTTGTTGTTTCTGCTTCGCCTATCGGTACGGCTACTCCATCTCCTTTCCGTTGTATTGTGCCCGCTCCCACGCCGTCAAGAGACCATCTCCATGTCTATATAAGACCCTTGGAACAACCAAGTTTTTCTAATTTTAACATTGCGATCTATGACTCTCTTGAATCTACTGATCCCAAAAAGACACTTGCACACCTGTCCTATCTTGACAGTTCTCGCAGGGTGAAAGATATTGTGGAAGCTGCAGCACATTTGAATACGAACATGAACACTTGGAGATGTGTGGATGCTGCCATTCATCTCGATTACAATCAACAAAGACAGACTCGATTCGGAACTTTTAAGGAGTATCGTCGCAAAGTGTTGCAAAAAGTTTCTATTCGTGAGCTGCTGCAAGAGCACCGTTCCAATGAAGGAAGTTGATATCTCTACTAAGAGAGTTAGGAAGAGAGAGGTATTGATTGGGCTGTCGTTCATACGTTGCCTGAATCATAATTTTGTTGATGGTCAACTTTTCTTTCGGTTAAGTAATTGCCGTTACAAGACAGATATAAAGAGAGAGATAAATAAAGGCGTCCAGAGGGGGGGGGGGGGAGGGGCGACATATAGAGAGATGGCGATGGAGAGATAGCGACAGATAGATAGATAGAGAGAGAGACAAAGAGAGAGAGAGAGAGAGAGAGAGAGAGAGAGAGAGAGAGAGAGAGAGAGAGAGAGAGAGAGAGAGAGAGAGAGAGAGAGAGAGAAAAAAAAAAACAATCTTGCCTTAACATTATTATGTTTTTTTAAGTCAAGATGGATTCAATTACGCGATAATTATGCGTTGACCATAGTGTGGGCACTTCCTCAGATTAATCGAATGAATAATGTCGATATTAAACTTTTTTTTTTTAATGTTCATGTTGGTCTTTCTTTGTTGTTTGCTCTTTCATTGGTGCTCTCTCTTTCTCTTGATCTGTATCTCTTTCTATCTCTCTATACATATCCATCTCTCTCTCTCTCTCTCTCTCTCTCTCTCTGTCTCTGTTTTTTCCTTTCTTTTTGTCTCTTTTTGTTTGCGCCTGTGTCTCCTCGCCCTTTCTCCTATTTTTTTTTGTTGGATTTCTCGATTTGTCAATTTCTTCAATTCCTCACTTTCTTTGCTCTTTTCTTGGTGCTCTTTCCCTCTCTTGATTGTTTGTCTGAGTTTATGCGAGTGCTCTGTGTCAGGTTGCCTACAACATTTCTTACGTTTGCGGGCATTGCACGCACCGCCCCCACCACGGGCGCTAAGTTGTTTTCTTACTCCTCTATGTCTCTCTATCTGTATCTCTTTTCTTACTCATCTATGTCTCTCTATTTGTGTCTCTCTATCTCCCTCTCCCTCTTTTCTCCCTCTCTCTCTCCCTTTCTCTGTCTCTCCATCCATCTTTCATTTCTTAAATTCGTTAATTGTACTCAAATTTGGTAATTGGTTTGGGTCTAAGTTTTTTTTTTTTTTTTCGGGCATTGCCCGCACCGCCTACACCGCGGACGCTTAGCTAGTTATTATTATTATTGTTATTATTATTATTATTATTAATTTATTATTATTATTATTATTATTATTATTATTATTATTATTATTATTATTATTATTATTATTATTATTATTATTGATGTTGTTATTGCAGTCAGAATTGTTTCTTCTCGAATCTTCAGTACTCCGCATGCATGTGAACAGATGACAATCACATTGGCGCTGTGGCACCCACACAAAACTCAGAAATAACGGAGCCAAAAGCACAGGCTCAGATCTAAGGTCGTCTTCTACAACTATGGTGACCGTGCGCCCGACCAAGACTACCCCTCCAGCTACTGTGTCCACAACAACTGTACACACATAGAGAAAGAGAGAAATAGACAGACAAACACAGAAAGACGGGCAGAAACAGACACACAGACACACAGAAAGAGACACATACACACACACACGCTACACTCTATCTACGGCTACGGCGGCTATGGCCGCAACTATCCTTGCGCTATGGCTAAGCACCTTCTCGCCACCAGTCACCTCACGTAGACAGCGTGGCCAATGCCGCGTCAGCAGAAGACAGGCGGCAGTGCCACAGCAGCAGAAACGGATGGCAATGCCACATCAGCAATGTCGACAGGTGGCCTGTGCCACAGCAACAGTGAAGACAAGTGGCATGTGCCACATCATCATGCAGACAGCATGGCCATGCCACACCAACAATGTAGACAGCATGGCCAATGCCGCGTCAGCAGGAGACAGGCGGCAGTGCCACAGCAGCAGAAATGGATGGCCGGTGCCACATCAGCATTGCAGACTGATGGTCGGGGCCACAACAGCAATACAGACAAGTGGCATGCGACACATCAGCACTGCAAACAGGTGGTCTGCGTCACATTAGCAATGTCGGTAAGTGGCCTGTGCCACAACAGCACTGTAGATAGGTAGGTGGCGTGCGCCAAATCAGCAATACAAACAGGTGGCAAATGCCACGTCAGCGGAGGCTGGCGCTCAGTATAGACAGCGCTGGGCCAGCATGCTGCCACACTTCTGCGTCGTCGTCCACAGTACCAGCGCACAACTCGCATCAAGCCGGTGCCAATCCAGCGTCAAGGCAGCATAGCAAGACTCAATGTTAACGTCCTGGGAGACCAGGCCTTATGTAGAGTTAGACGAGGCAATCAGACCTCTGATTTCTTGCCCACAGTCATACAGGATGATTCACAGTCGAAGGCCTGGACTGTGTACATTTGCAGACTTTCGCTTGGTCCTGATGCTGTCTGTGTACTTGCATACAAACAGAATGACAAACATAAACAAAAACTGACAACAACAAAAAGACAGACAAAACAGACTGACGGACAGACATGGAGGTAGCAGCAAGAATTGGGCACACGTTAGCAATGACAATAGTAGCACACGCGATGACGTCCGCTGCAACAACTATCTCGCTAGGCCTTGGTGCATACAGTCCCTCACGGTACCTGTTAACTGGACAAAGTACGACTAGGACTGGGTATTGCTGACTTGACGCAGTTGGACTGCCCACTTGCCCATTTGCCCCTGATCTAAAGTGAGCAACGCTCGAAAGGCCACTTCCGGACGTTCCGAAAGTCTGAAGATTTGACCTTTCAGGACTGTAGCAGCAACGATCCTGCACAGCTATGACCCCTACTCGACGGACCTACAAACTGAACTCAGACAGTGACATAGACTTACGACAGACAACAATCAATAGCCGAAACACAGGTCACGAGATCAAGCACATACAGGGTTGACTTGATACCGTACATGGGTACATAAGGTCTTGGGGTCGGACCCTTGGGTCTGCATCTGCTACGGCTAAGGTGAGGATCGTTTCAAACATATTATTATTATTATTATTATTATTGTTATTATCATTAGCCTCATGTATTAATCACAGTTATAATGTGTGAGTGGTCAGGGTCTGATGAGAGGAGACGAGATACGTACCTCATGCATGTAGAAGGCTGGTTGTGGAGTGGACGTCATGTACATTGGTCACCGGAGTCTAAGTAAGTCTGTCGCGTGCATGCGACTGTAGTAGGATAGGTGTAGTGCAGACTGGGCGCTGGACATCAGGCAAAGAAAGGCGACATGGGGTACTGCGTTGGTGTGGCCTGCGGGCTTGAACATAGGCTCACGGGTTCATTGTATTGCTCCTATTTTGGATGGAACCTTGGTATATTTCAGCTCTCTACTAGTTAAATGACTATCTGGACTTCTGCATGATTAATTGCAACTTCGTCTTTTGTGTATCGCGCTTATTCATATTACGTGCATTATTCTTCTTATTATTCTTATTCTTATTCTTATTCTTATTATTCTTCTTATTATTATTATTATCCTATCCCTTAAGCGCGAGCGGCCCGCGGGGGGAGGTTTTGTCCGCTGCACGCCGGAATCGGGCCGAAGTTTTAATTCAGCCCAGTAGATGAAGGCGATCGAGGGAGGGGCGACGTTTAGAGCGGCGCACGTACCGAATTGTTCACAGTGCGCCAAAAAACGAGTGAGCGCGCCCATCGGGCCGGGCAGCGGCGGGCGTTGATGCGAGGGAAAATCTCGAAGCGCACGCCGTCGGATAGTCGTCCCCCCTTTTTTTTTAATTCATTTCCAGTACCCTTTTTTTTTTCTTCTTTTTTAATTCATTTCCAGTCACCCTTTTTTTTCTCTTTTCCCTTTTTCCATCTTTGGTTGGTTCCCTTTTTATTTTCTTTCTTATTCCGTTGCAATCTTCTGTTGTGTTCCCGCCTTTTTCGTCGCATTCCTCTGATTTTGCTTTTCTTTTCCGTATTCGTCTGTTGTGTTGCCCCTTCCTTTGAGTTGGTGACACCAAAAGCAAGGAGGCCCGACTGGCGGCACCTACCCACACCCACACACATACCCACCCACCCACCCACCCACGCACACAC
>BFEA01000443.1:255617-278414 GCA_003427395.1 Chara braunii
CACACACACACACACACACACACACACACACGCACACACACACACACACACACACAAACACACACACACTCACTCACTCACAATCAATCGATCAATCAATCAATCAATCAATCAATCAATCAATCAATCAATCAATCAATCAATCAATCAATCAAACCCCTTTTTTGAAGTTTTTTGAACTTTTTCTTTGTTTATTTTTAAATTTTGCATCTGCATTTTTCTTAAACACCTCATACCCCTGCAAAAAACAGAAATTCATTTCTGAAAAAATATAGGTGAACTCAGGAAGGAATGGAATACAAAGAGTGCACGATAGACGCAATACAGCACACAACCGAAAGGCCAAAGAAACGCTGTGTCATCAAAAACATCAATCATAATCTTTCCAAAACAGACTCACGTTGACAGTGGTCGAACATGAAGCTCGAAGATGGTGATGGTGATGAGTGATGATAGGATGCGATCCGTCCATCGTCAAAATTGACGTCAAAAGGCAAACCACACTCTCAGTCCCCTCAGTCCACCCTCGTAGTCACATCACCATCACCCGACGAGGAGGAAGTAATCAGACAAAAACAACTGCTATATCCTGGACGCCCGCTATCCCATGCACTGATGTCTGTCCGTCGGTCACACTCTAAACAAAACCACACTAAGCCATCCGACGGTCGCGGCCTACACACCAAAAAATCAAGTCAAAGATCCCTAGTTCGATACTCGAAACAACGAACACAAACCAGCAAAACAAGTACTTCGTATTCTTAACAGGTTACTGGTTCGAAGCTCACGGCTAAAAACGAAAACACAAAAAAACAGCTGCAAAATCAAACACGGAGAACGACCTACACACCAAAAACTAAGTCGAAGGTCCCTAGTTCGATACTCGAAACAAAGGACACAAACCAGCAGAACAAGTACTCAGGGCTAAAAACGGAAACACAAAAAAACAGCTGCAAAATCGAACGTGGATAATCACTGTTCCTAGCAGATCGTTGGTTCGAAGTCCGTCGGACTCTGCTGCCAAACAAGCTAGAACCCAACGAAAAAGGTCAAAACCTGGTCCCAATATCCACCATTATCTAACATTCAAAACAAAACAAACTTTATTGCAGTCTATCCGGAAAAGGCTCCAAACGAGTCACCGAAGGGCTTCTATCCATTAGCAATATAGAGAGCAGGTTCCAGATATGTTTCCTCCCCCTACTGAAGCTTCGAAGCACTGCCCCGTACCAGTGTCGGGGGTAGTTGCGTTTGCTCAGCTCTGTTCTCAGTAGAATCAAAGTGTCTAGGATCTCCATTCCCATATGTGAGTTATGTTCAATCCGATGCAGAGCACTCACGATGGTAGCCATCTTAGCCTGCTTAGAATTCCAAGATTCGAAATCCTGGAAAGTTCGGAATGAGAGATCCTCCCCGCTCCTCAGCTGGTTGTCATTCTTCAATACCTGCACGATGCAAAGAAAAGGAAATTTCTGGCTAATTGAGAGCTTACAGCCCAAGAAACTCCATTCCTCCTCGCCCTCGTCTGTCTGTTTCAGCGTGAGTGCTTCGTCGTAGCACTTCTCGAAACGTTTCAACAACTCGATTGCCTTCTCCTTGTCTCCTTCCTTCTTTCGATTGAAAGCGGCAAAGACTGATACATCATCGACAAAACGTAAACCCGAAAAAATTATTTTCTGACTTCCTATTGTAAGAATGAAATCCCACTCATGCTTCGCACACATGAGGCATGCCAAAGGGGGACTCAAACTTTTTCCCATTGGTATGTCGATCACCTGCTGAATCAAAATTCCACATGCTTTGGTAAAGCAAAAACTCAGCTCAAACGACACGAACTGCAACAACAATCTGAACGGAACAAAGGTAAAACCATCCATCTTCGAGCATTTACTTAACCGAGCATGCTTTCCCCTCCTCTGCACAAACACTCTATTGTATCCTTTGCTGGAAAACCACCAGATCACCCATTCGATCGCAGATCTGATCGCCGCATGAGGAAGGCGGTTGAACATGTCTTTGATATCAAAAGATGACCCCACGACACCTGTATTCCGCCTACTGTTCCCCAAACGTTGGTTAATGCTAGTTAGTCTACCTTTCATCAACGACACTAACCTCATATTCAAGTGACCAGACTCAGGTAACGAATACAACAGACAGTTGATTCCTTTCGCTACCATCTTACATGCTTTCACAAAGGGTTCACCGAAAGTAGGGCAAATCGGTCGAATACTTCCCAGTGTCTTTATGTTTAGGCAGTATGTACACCTTCCCGAATTCCCCTTTAGGGTCCCATTTTCCAATCGCCGAAAACCCGTGCGACACAAATTCTGGCTTAGCCAATTCTATGATTTTTTGTCAATTCGATATCCATCGCTGGTCAGGAAGGTTTCTTCCATGCCAGAGTCGTACAATCGGGGGCATAATACCAGGGTGTCACTTGGGTTCCTATCAAGGGGAGTAAGCACAACTCCATTCAATTCCTCTTTCAACTTCAAAATAAGGTCTAACTGATTTTTCTGTAACCTTACGTTCCTGCCAACAAAGCAACAACTGACTTCTGATGAAGAGACATAAAATTCCTCGGTAGTCAATCTGGAGTTTACTTTCCATGTCTCTAAGGCGCCAGTCAATTCTCTGCACAACATCCGGTCCCTCTGTTCCTGGTCCCCACGTGGTATATTCTTCGCGTTGCATGCAATATCCGACACTTCACTGAGTTTTCCAATTCGGAGATGAACGTGCCCATCCCGTTTGGGAAGGGTAAGTCCAGTACACGAGCAGCTAGACGCACGCACGGACGCAAACTTTCGGTGGTTGTGGAGAATATCGCCCACGTTCGCTCATCTCTTCCAAACAACACGTGCTCTACGCTTTACCATCTGCTTAATTGGTGCTTCAATCTGCATGCTACCCACTTTTTTCCTTACCACTCTCATCACCTCACTCTTCTTAATCCGATCATCAAACAGTATCTTTGCCACCACTCGAATCCTGATGTTCACATTGCAACTATCCCGAATAGCTCTAGAGATCATCGATCTAGCCCTCGACCTGCTCTTCTTGGTAGTAAATGCCTTAACTGCACAATAGTACCTTGCTAATTCTTCCAAATTCTTCTTCCTCAAACTTGACTGCTTCCATGGATTTTTGAACATCCGAACCATATCGTCTCGTAAGGCTAGAACAACTGGCGACGCCTCCGTCACTTTCCGAAGTGTAACATTCCCTTGCGTCTCGAAGCATTTTTTACACTTGCGTAGAGCATACATCCCTCTTCCAAACTTCACTCGGCTTTCACCAAACAGTCTACGTACTATGCGCCATCCGTCGGCCCATGTGTTCCAGCCATTACAGTAGAGCACACTATCACCCTTCTTCTTCGTAAGCCCATGAAGCGTCTCAACAACCTTAACCGTGCCTGCTTCACTGTCCTTCGGACGTACTTCGATAATTTTCGCAATCTCCTTTTCGTATCCTCCGGTCTTTCGGTTTTCATTGATCCTCCACTTCCTCCGTTCTTTCTTTTCCGGTCTCCTTCTGTTTTTCTTCGGCGCCTTTCTTGTCGTAACTCATGCAACGTTAAGAGCTGGTGACCAGTGCTTAATCAAAGTACTCTCCACTGCTTCTAGTTCCGCGCGTACCGTACTAGTAAACAATGGTAGCGCGACATACTCGTGTGCACCAACTTTCCCGAGCAAGTTATATAGCTTTCTCCTCCTCTTATGAACCTTTCAACCCAAACGAAAGTGCGCCCGCCATCTCGCCCACACAATGCGAAATTCCCTTTATCTACCTCATCATTCCAACATCCTACAAATTTCTCTCCCCACTTTAATCGTCTTTCAAGAACCAATCCGATAGTAGCAGCTCATAGGATTCCTTCATCTAATTTACGTCCTCCATTTTCTCTCAATCTCTTTTCACACAATCGTTCGACAATTTTCAGATAGTCGTCTCAACGACAAGGTTCTCAGTCAGATTCCATGCAGGAGTAAGACTCGTCAGATTCAGAGAAGTCCATGCAAACGCCTTCGTTGGCTTTTTTGACTTCGACTCCTTGCGTACCCCTAGTTCGTATGCGCGGAGTTGAAGGTAGTGGGATATTCGAAGGGTCATACGCAACTGCTGAGCGACGAGTAACCAGCCGTTTAATAGCCAATTCCCTCTTACTATAGGTCACCTTCTCTCTTCGGCATGCTTCCTTGAGCTCATCGATGGTAAGAGAATCATAGAAGTCAAAGCACTCTTGTTCGAATTTCTCCTTCCCACCAACACCGCAGGATGCCGAGATGTGCTTCAAGGATAAATCAATCCTTGATGGCATGGTGGTTGAGCCAGGATCGAATCCAAGCTCGCTCTTCAGTATCTCAATCCGCGTTTTCGATTCCTCAGTCAACTTGGTGTTGGACTTCTTCTCCGGTGTGACCATTGGTGGGTTGTTCCCAACCGGAACTTCTGGACCACGCTTCCGTTTTTCGATTAGATTCATTCTGGCGGCCATCTTTCTTAATGTCCGCAACTCTTCATCCTCCAACTCGTCGGCGGATCTAACAGTCTTTGGTGCAATCAATCATCGCAGCTTCTCTTTCTCGGCCTCGATTGCATCACTCCTCCCTCCGGCCTTCTGGTTCCTTTCTCCTTACGTTCGTAACGTTCCCTCTCTTCTTCCTTATCCTTTTGGATTTCACTTCTTACGATTCGAAGCAGACGTACATCACGTTCCTCCTCCATTTTGAGACGTTTTTCTTGCCTTAATCTCCTACGATTCTCCTTCACCCGTTTCTCTTCAACTTCCTTCTGTATTTTTGCTTCTTTAGTCTCTCTTTCAACACGGAGCCGCCATTTTTCCGCCTTCTGTAGAAAATACTCTCGCATAAGTGAATTCGTATCATCACCCGTTTCTCCCTTCTCCCCTCCGCTCTCGGCCGAGCGACTTCGTCGGACCGTGGTGTTCATACTTGGCAAAGCTGGTCTTACCGTGCGGGCTTGGACGTTCGTCTGAACTGAAGGTACGAACGTACATCCAAGGGCCTTTGCCTGCTAATGCTCCGCATAATCACGAATGAATTGGCCGCCTTTGCCACATTTGTAGCATCTTCTGTTACCCGGTGGCAAACCACCGCTGCTTCCTCCTTCCATACTCTCAGCACTGCTACTCATGGACCCTGCGTACTCGGGTCAAACTCCCGCCAACGAAGGCTTCACTGCACACTTCCGCCAACGAAGACTTCCCTGCGAACTTCAGCCCGAAGTAGACTTCACCCAGAAGAAAACTTCATGAATGTCGAAAGAAGCACCACCTCTGCTAGGTATGATCTCCTAGATGGTTACGACATTAACAGAAAGGAATACAAAGACTGCACGATAGACGCAGTACAACACACAGTCGAAAGGCCAAAGAAACGCTTTGTCATCACAAACATCAATCATAATCTTTCCAAAACAAACTCACGTTAACACGTGGTTGTTAACAGTGGTCGAACATGAAGCTCAAAGATGGTGATGGTGATGAGTAATGATAGGATGCGATCCGTCCCTCGTCAAAATTGACGTCAAAAGGCAAACCACACTCTCAGTCCCCTCAGTCCACCCTCGTAGTCGCATCGTCGTCACCTAGCGAAGAGGAAGTAATCGGACAAAAACAACTGCAATGTCCTCGACGCCCGCTATCCCATGCACTGATGTCCGTCCACCGGTCACACTCCAAACAAAACCACACTAGGCCATCCGACAGTCGTGGCCTACACACCAAAAAAGGAAGTCAAAGGTCCCTAGTTCGATACTCGAAACAACGGACACAAACCAGCAGAACAAGTACTTCCTATTCTTTACAGGTTACTGGTTCGAAGCTCACTGCTAAAAACGAAAACACAAAAAACAGCTGCAAAATCAAACACGGAGAACGGCCTACACACCAAAAACTAAGTCAGGTCCATAGTTCGATACTCGAAACAAAGGACACAAACCAGTAGAACAAGTACTCACGGCTAAAAACGGAAACACAAAAAAACAGTTGCAAAATCAAACGCGGGTAATCATTGTTCCTAGCAGATCGTTGGTTCGAAGTCCGTCGGACTCTGCTGCCAAACAAGCTACAACCCAACGAAAAAGGTCGAAACCTGGTCCCGATATCAAATTTGTCAGGGGCCGTATATATCTCATTATAAAAAATGACAAAAAAAAAATCCAGTTTTTTTTTTTTTTTTTTTTTTTTTTTTTATTTTTTTTTAAGTCGAATTTAGTTTTTGATTTTTGAAAAATCCTAAACAAACTCGGATTCCAAAAAAACAAAACCGGCTTAAAATTCCCTAAATCTTGCTTTTTTTTTTTTTTTTTTTTTTTTTTTTTTTTTTTTTAAGTCGAATTTAGTTTTTGATTTTTCAAAAATCTTAAACAAACTCGGATTCCAAAAAAATGGGGTTGTAGGGCGAAAACCGTAATTGAAGGGTCTCGCTCGAAGCTGGGCGCACACAACAAGAAGGGATTTGCTTTATTTAATTTATTTTATTTTTTGCAATCACATCCAAAATCATGCGTGACAGCTTGTTGGCTTTCCGGTCGCTCGAAGTGGCTCGGCTGGAAAAAGTGCGACAAATATGACGTCGTTGCCGAGGACACGAAAAATTTCGTGTCCGGAACGAGCCTGGGTCAGCAAACAGCTTTGAGCTTTGATTAGGGCGTGAGAACTGTTGACAATATTTTGAACTTCATATCAATTTTATTATTCTCATTGAGTCTTGATTTTCTTGAGGATCACAGTTGCTAATTATGTTTAATCTCTTCATGTGTGATTGGACCGGAGAAGGAGAATGACGTTGATTGATGGAGAAGATCAGACTTGATCAAAGGTATGCTTTATGAACCCTTGACATCCTTGAGAAACTCGGAAAGAAGAGGACAAGTCAAGAGCAGAGACTCTTTTATCAAGAATGCTAATCAGTGATGCATTTAAAGAACATTCAAAATTCACTACAAAAGAGATATTCCCCTATCAGTATGAGCATTGTTGGACTTATCATTTTAGTAGTTCAACTATCTGTGTTTGTCCTTCTGTTCGACAATTCTCTTGAGACTCAGTGGACTAAACGATTGGAGCCTAGATGGCTTGGCACTTACAGAATCACAGGTGAAGCAGAAGAAAAAGTTATGAGATATCAGAAATGGATGGATCTAGGGTTCATGATATGGTATCTGGGTCAAGACTTCGTAAGTTCATCTTCAGAGACCCTGACTTGATCCCTACAGTGACTCCAAAGAGATGAAACAGAAGTCAACCATCCAAGTAAGAGAACGATCATAGAGGACTGAGAAAGAGTACAGTAAGACACTGAGACAGTGAGGCTCAGTTATCGGCAGACAATGATCATTCTTGCATAGTAAATTCAGCATTTCGGTTTCAGTATTTCAGTTTCAGTATTTCAGTTTCAGTACTTCAGTTTCAGCATCTCAGTTTCAATATTTCAGTTTTCAGCAAGTCGTTTCATTATATATTTAAGCAAGCAATTAAGTTAATGAGACTATATATTTGATGCAGCGCTGCAGTCGTTCCATGAATGTCAAACCTGAGAGTGGGGAGTAACTATGAGTATAGTTTTGGGAGCATTGGCACAATTTCAAGATCTGAGAAACTCATGGCTGTGGCACATCAAATGATATAAGCAGTATTATTCTTATGACAAAGAGAAAGCATGATGGACATAAAAAAGTTCAGTTTTGTCTGATTGAAAGTTATCAGTAGAAGGACTTCGTGTCTCTGACTAAGTTGTCCATCCAAGAGATTCAGACGAAGGCATGCATAAAGAAGTTCAGCTTTACTTGACTGAGAGTGGTCAGTAGAGGGACTTCGTGCTTCTTGGCTAAGGGTCTATCTTCACTCGGATGAGGGAAGGGACCTCTCTGAGATCAGTGTTTCAGTATTTCCTTGAGACTGACGGGACGTCTCTTGGAAAAGAAATCCCAGTTGAGAGAAGGGACCTCTCTAGGGCTAACACTAAGTTCTTTGTTTGAGGCTGAAGGGAGGTCTCTTGCGATATCTTAGTGTTGGCTAGCATGTTATTGTTCAATGCCTCTTGAGACTGAAGGGACGTCTCTTGAGAAATGTTTGTCCTGTTATGGGGGCATGAGCAGTCTGCTTGTGGGGAAGTGTATGCTTGTCTGACTGCCTGTGCTTGCTGTTATCTTCACTAACCTCAGATGTTGTTGATTGTCGGGGCCAGCCAGAGCCTTACCGCAGTAGGTTGCAATCTGGTGGGGTCAGCAGGTCCCCGACGCGAGTGTCAAATTCCGTAGTCTGACTGAGGCTAAGGCCCCGGGGGCCTGGCCCATGAGGTTGGAAGGGGTCAGCTCGAGTCCTACCGCCGTAAGAGGATGCAATCCAGTAAGGTTAGCCAGAGCCTTGAGTTGTAGTTAGACCGGGTCCTACACTCGAAAATTTGGGCGGGTAGCCAGAACCCTAGGCCAGAAGCTGGTGGGTGAGCCGGTCCCCGACCGCCGAGGTCGAATCCGGATCGTGGACAGCATGACTGACGAGACGTCTGCTGTCATAGGGTATTCTGACCCGCTATAGTCTGGGCATCCTTACGAGAGTGGCAAAGGGTCTACCATACTCGAGTAGTGGGTGTGGTGGGTCCTGGCCTGGAGGCAGGTCAAAGGGGTTGTCAAGACAAATGGTCTGGCGAGTCCTGGCCTGAGGCGGGCCGAATGAGGGTTGTCAGACTGACGGGACGTCTATCACCCCTAGCTAGTGGGAGGCTAAAACCAAGGCAATCGACTGATTCTGGGTGTGAGGGACTTATGTAATTTATTATTTCTTTATTTTATTAATTTATTGTTTATTTATGGGGCTTTATTTTATTCTGCTGATTGCGTGATTGATGTTTATCAGGGAGCTTGCATGCTGGGGACAATTGGTTGTCTGAGGAGGATGTTGTTTTGCAGGTATTATGCAGGTTCTGATGAGAAGTCACGGATCAGAGAAAAGAAAAGGGGTTGGTATCCCTTTCCCTGTCTGAGAAGTTGAGGAGATGCCTCACTCAGACCAGAGCAAAAGAACGGGGTTTGGTATCCCCATCAGGTGTTTGAGAAGTTGAGAAGACGTCTCACTAAGGCCAGAGAGACAGAAAAAGAGTTTGGTATGGTTCATCCTCGGCATGGCAAACAGAGTGAGAGCCCTCATTACTGGGACAGCATCCCTGGCACAGATGCCTGATCGAGAGCTAAGGTAACCTTCATACAAAAGATCAGCAGCAGAACGAGTCAAACAAGTAGAGAAAAATCCTTCTTAAAATTTATTTGGTGGCCGACAAGCGACCTGGTTCACGAGGAACCTGCATCCCCGGCCTTAAGGAAGCCAAACTCTCAGGCCTGGGGCGCTATGAAGTGGGCAGTGAACTGAAAATTTTGTGAGCCGAAATCAGGCTCAGAAAGCTGAGATATAAAAGACGGCCATGAGCTCAATCTGGAAACGAAAGAGAAGAAAAAAGATACTGAAGAGAACGCAATGACTGGGGTGATGAGGCGATGAGACAGCGCATGGGACAAAGGAAGGTGGAGCTGGCACTATGGCCTTGCTCACGACGGGGGTGGAAGAAGTCCTAGGGATATAAGGAGGCGAAGAAGCAATGGGTGTGCTGTAGCGTGCATCAAATTTTTTTCGGAGGTACTCCATCCTGTCCGGGGATGGAGTCTTCTCGTACCACCCTGTTAGTGGATAACGTGGGTAAGACCTCAGATGCGCATAGCCTCTTGGCTCTTCTTCCTCCTCCTCCTGTGAACCATAATCGCGCCGTTCCCTAGCCTGCGGCTCCTCCTTAGCCTTCCCTGTCCTACCTCCTTTTCCTCTACCCTGTCCCCTACGTGCCTCAGGCATAGTGCTGTGTGTGTCACCACTAAAGTCGATAGGGAAAATGAGTGTTAAGCGCTAATGGGCAGAAAGAGCGCGGTGCAAAGAGTCAAGAAACTAAAAGAAAGGGAAAACTGTTGCACAAGGTTGTGTAACGCTTACGCTGCGATAATAGTTTAACGGTGGCTCGCTATGAGTTCTCTAAAGCTGAGCTGCGGAGAGTGAATGAGAGCACTGCGTCTCTTCACTCCTTTTATACCGATCCTACATTAACTTCAGGCCCAGCGGGGACGCTGGGCAGGGGGCTTGGTATTATGTCGGAGGGTCCGACATTCAGGCCCTCCGCGGTGTGTCAGTTTGCCACACTGGTATGGTGGGCTGACACGCTCTGTGGAAGTAACCGGTCTAACCCCATTCTTTTAATTTTATTATTGCTTATTATTATTATTATTATTATTTAAACCTGGCCGTGATTTAAGGTATGGTTTTTGCAGGGTTCAACGACGTTAATTATTCGTAGTGGGATTGGTGAAGCCTACCGCTGATTTTCTTCAGGAGGGTTCGCCCAACTCCTAATGAAAATAAAAATAAAAATAAATAAATAAATAAATAAAATGACTCAATAAAAGCGGCCCTAAGTCGCAGTTGCGTGCATACTGGCCAGACCTGGACCTGGACCAAGCATCGTTCTGTTGTGCCCACATCTGTAGGAATGGGCCTGTAGTGGGATAGCCTGTCGAGAAAACTGTGTCCGCTGTAGCATTACCGGGCATGAATGTCGGTACCAACAGCCTAAGTGGCGTCAGTATGCACTTTGGCCAGACCTGGATCTAGACCAGAGGGTGCCCGTCGAGCCTATGTTTTTCTGCTACGGGCCTAGAAACCAGCGCCGCTAACGGGAGTATTGCACCTGGAGGCAGCTTACTCATCTCTCTGGTCAGTCTCTCTCAATCTCTTTTCACTAATCTTCTCTGGTGCCGAGACCCACGCCCATTAACAGTCTGAGACTGAGGCTTCGTGACAAAATGGCACCTGTAGCCAGCGAGCACTGAGCATGACCATCCGAGGCACATAACACGGTAATTAACCATAGAGCAAAACGCCTCCCACAATGTAGGCAGCCCGTCCACTTAGAAGACTCCCCGTCTGAGGTAGGGATACTTGGTGGGCTCGGTTAGTGCCTCAACGTCGATCACTGCCGGGGAGATGTACCTCTTTGCCAGACCAACCACATCCAGCCAACTCGTGCCATCAGTGAGAAGAGAAGGGACTGGAGGCCTAGGATAGTCTGTAAAAAGCATTGGCCCGAAGCTGCGGATCAACGTAGTGCCACTCTCATCGAGCTCCCTCTCTCTCTGCTCAAGGTATTCGGTGGCTGAGATCCAGACCGGATCGAAGTGCTCATGAGTCTCCTTGCCCTTCTTCAGGTAAGGCCTCAGATCGTGGATAGTGCCATCAACAAAACTAGTATGGAGAATGAAGATTGACAGATCTCCCTGTCTGAAACCAGTGGCACTAACATATTGATAGTGAAATGCCTCTTTGCATGAGATCCGATTGAGGTTGGCCAGCACTGACTCACTGACCGGCGCAGACTGAACTGTGCTCATAAGTACCCTTGCCAGTACAGGCTGATCAGATGGTCCCGGAGAACTGACTACCAAGCTGACCGCAGGGAACCGATTGCAGGAAAACTGATTGCTAGAAACTGATCGCTAGTAACTGATTGCTGATAATAGACTGCTGATTAATTGAATGTTGATGACTGATTGCTGATTAAACAATCATTGATGACTAATTGTTGAGTAAATGATCGTTGATGACTGATTGCTGAGTAAATGATCGCTGATGACTGATTGTTGAGTGTCCAGGTAGGTGGGGATTTCTTGTTCAGAGACAGAACGCTCATTGGTGGCTGCTAACAATCCTCCTTGCTTCCTCAATACTGCCCACTGAAGTTATGGTGGCACATAGCCTGCCATTCTTATCATGCAGGTAGTATGTGTATTCGATTTTTGTATGATCCTTCACGAGAACCAGCGCGCGTTCCATCATCATAGCAGTCTGTTGATTGTACTCCTCAACTGCACTCTTCCTCAAGGTCTCCGCAGTGCTCTGATACAGCGAGCAGGAGACTTTAACCGTGTTGTTGTGGTCCATATTCTCACTAATCTCTCGCTACATCAGTTCACCCAACTTAAGGTGGGTGACTCTTGGATGATCCAGACATGAAAAGGCCTTTGGATAGATTGTTGTTTGAACAGTTGTCTCAGATTGCCATTTCTTGTTGCAGTTCCTGGTTGCTGTCGACGGATTGCCGCTTTAAAAAGTTGATCTGAAGACTGAATGATTGCAGGATTACTTGCAGAGTCATTGATCTAGGTACCCATTTAGATGCTGAATCGAACTGAATATTGACTTAGGTGCTAATCTGGTAGCTGATTTGCCCGCTGGCCTGGTTGCTGATTCTGGCTGTGGTTTCTGACTACCTCTCCTGGATGCTATCCAGAGAACTGAATTTTACTGATTGGAATATTTAACTTGAGAAGCCGAATGTTTGTCGCTGCTCAAAATTGGTTGTAGTTTACTAATGAATGTATGCTGATGTTGATAAAATTTGAATATCAGTGATTAACCACTGACCTGTGAAACTGAATGTTGCCGAGTTTATAGGTTTGGGAAAAAACGATGCTGCTAAGTTTTCTGACTGAGAGAGAATCCTGCCGAATTTACTAACTGAATTATAGTTGGAAGTCGTCTGTTATAAGTCGGGTCAACAAGGGAAACGTTATGTAGGCAACAACCGCTGCAGGGCTAACCCCCGAGTCTGTCCGGGTGCTGACTGAGTACCAAATAAAAGTCGACTAAACTGTTGTCACTGATTGGTCGCTGATAGAAAATTTGATGTTGCTGATCGATTGCAGACCAGGAAACAAGGTTGGCTGCCAATTAATTGCTGCTTAACTCGAGAAAGTTGGATACTGTAGAGATTGTTGACTGAGAACTGAACTTTGTTGAGATTACAAACTGCACTGAACTCACTGAGCCTCTATTGAGCCCGCTGAGTCTGCTCTGAGTTTACTGAGTCTGCTTTGAATTCACTGAATTCTGAATTCACTGAGTCTGTTTTCCCAGTTGTACGAATCTGCTTTTCAATTGTCTGACTCAGTTCTCCGACTGTCTGAATCGGATCCTCCGATTGTCTAAATCTGTTCCTCCAAGTATCATCTAAATATGTACTAAATACCGTCCGATACGCTGGATATTGTCCGACACACTGGTTGTTACTTGATACACTGAATTACTAGTCCCCGTATCATTGTGCAGCTAAAGAGGCTGCAGACTGTTGCTATTTAAATACTGTTAGAGTTCTAAAAGTGCTAATTCTGACACTGCTGAGTTCAAGCGAGTTTTGCTTTGGCTTGTTCCACGCTTTCTAGCGAGGAAATAGTACCATGCAGTCTCTCGTCACGTCCGTAAAAATATACTACATATTCGATGTATTTTTTCTCCCGTGCAGATTTGAGTGCAAACTCCCTCTGTATTGATCTGTATATCTCCATTTCTTTACGGACATCTTCCTTCTATCCCTCTCCTTTATCCCTGTACAGTCTACCTTTCACCACTAGGACATTTTTTTCCCTCATCACTCTCCTTCAAAGCCGCAAATGATGAGCACTATGAATAACCCTCAGTTGGTCTGCAGAGATTTGCTATTACGTTAGATTTTTGCTTTTGTCGTCAGGGCTCAAAAAAGGTTTGAGAGTGCCCTCTCTGAGTACTAACTGAGATTACGTGGGCAATTACTTACAAAGTTTGCAGCAGCTAGTGATCAGTTTCTCATCAAGCAGAATAGCCGAGTTAGTCTTATCAGTCAGTCTGCCTGGTAGGAGAGCGACAGACAATGTTTTCGTGGTAATCAAATTCCTGTCTCTCGATCCCGGACACTGAAAACAAGTAATAGCTCAAGAAGCTTCGACGAGTTCAGCCAGGACTCATAACGAGTCACCTCCGGTAAAACCCAACCGACAATTCCTTGTTCAAGGAGGTGTCTTTTATGCCTTGTCGATGACACGAAGGAGTGAAGTGAGATCAAATGCAAACCCCGCTCGGCGCCCCTTAATAGCTCTCCGCAATCCCCATAAAACAGGGTGTCACGACAGTCCGGTGCCACTACCTGCAGTCAGTTTCACCTGAGTCCCTGGGGTTTTCGCTGAGCCTCTTCCTACTAGTTACGAGACTCAGGCTCTATAGACTCCATGGCAGTTTTCACGTTCAAGAAAGCAGGAACCGTCAATGAAATTCTTACTCCTACATATAACCATATGTCGATAGGGTGCTTCGTCTATCAGGTCCTCACTTATGAGTAAAGCATATAATAGTGGCTGGCTTGAAGGTAATTACCATCCCAGTTGAGGGTACGAAGTTCAGGAGTTCAAGTCTCCCGGGAGGGAACAGAGGGAAAATATGCAGTGCTCATTGTATACGGTCTGTCAATCCTCTCGCTGACCGTTAAATTTTCATGTGTACACAGGTGCTAAAAGGATGTCATGCTAATCCCCGTCAATGAGGAACTTAATTAGTAAGTATACTATGTTTCTCAGTATAGACTTCTTTTTACCCATCCCAAAGGGGAGAAGGTACAGTGGCCTGGTCATATGGCTTTTCTCAGTTTCTGGGGGAATTTGCATGCAACCCCCGTTTGCTTCATACCTCACCTCCCTTCTCCGCCTGGATTCGCCAATGGTGTTCTAGCCGATCATCAATGTAGGTGGTTCCCTCTGATGTCAAGCGAGCCGATAGTCGGAGTTAGACCAAGGCCTTTCCCGTTCAATTAGCTTGGCAAACTTATTCTGTCTTTTACTTAATTTGACGAAAAGGAAAGTACCATTCCCAACCTCATTCAATAATCAAGCTGCTCAGGCAGGGCATCAAAGAAAAATTGCCACCTCCCTTTCGACATACAGGCTGGCTAGGTGAGTCCCAAGGAAAATAATCAATCAAATGCACGTCTCTAGTCAACAGTCTCGCATGGCATTTAGTCAACTTATACAGGCATTCGCAGGCTTACACAGTCAAGCACTCAATTTACCGCAAGATACAACCGAGCTTTTACCACTAGACGACCATTCAACCATGTGGGTGCATGCTAGCCAATGTACTCGCCTCCTTGTGCGGTCAGGCAAAACAACCTCACAGTTCACACAGAGCAATCACACGTTGTCGTCACGCGAAGTGAACGCACAGTGCTATCGTGCAACACAATCATGCGGCACCGTTGCATGATACTGTCATATGACACTGTCGCACAATGCAGCTGTACTACACTACCGCACAAAACAGTCATACGGTGTAGCTGCTCAGTGTAGTCGCATGGTGCAATCTCATGGTACGGTTGCATAGTGCAGTTTGTACTATGTTTACCACGCAGAACAATTGCACGATGCGGACACTCAATGCGGTCACACAGAAACAAGACATACTAACACAAAAGCTTCACATCTTTTTTATCTTGTCGTGTGATCAGACAGGCCATACAAAGCAGGGAAACGCTTCCAATAGACAAGAGTTAATCATCAAAATTATCCAACCGCTTCAACCTTACTAAACTCACTCAGAATAATAGCCTGTACGTTAGATTCTCTTCATAACCTGCGTGTCTCCAATAATCGTTATGGTTTGGGGTTTTCCCCTTTGTTCCCCTAATCATGCAGTCCGCTAGCTCTACCGTAGGCTCAACCCTTACCAAGCTAAAACAGCCAGTTAACGACAACCAATCAGACCGATTAACTAAACAAAAGAGCAAAAAAAAAGAATGAAATTATCAATGCAGTGGTCACCATCTTATCTAAGAATTCTCGGACTGAGTAGCCACAAAGAGAGGCATCTTGCGGCCTCTGACAACAGTACCCGTCACAAGTTGAGAGTCGCTCAAAGCTAGTGAAAAGGTAATGAGTAGAGTTGCCTTCAAGGAAAAAGAAGTCTCTCTGCAAAAAGTTTTTGGCCGGGCTGATCACTCAAGCGCCGATGAGTAATGAGAAGCAAAGGGGGGGGGTCTGTCTCCGCAGCATCCAGAACGAACTATTTTCTTGGAAAACGCGCTGATCATCATGAACTTTCCCTGGCTTCTCTTTTGCTACCAGAAACGACGGTTCAGGTCCCCGAAGTGGCGGAGTCCTGGCTACTCCAAGCCAGGTAACTATGACTTCAACCACCAGCCCCTCTTCTGCCTTCTCACTACACACTGTTCCAGAAACTTCCGTCTTCCGGTTACATGTATTCTTCCCCCCCGTTCCGAGACGACATCCTTGATCACAACACAGGGAATGACTTGTCAAAAGGAAAGGGACTTGCCTTGGTTCCAAAGAAACGACAATAGAGAATACTCCAGACGGAGTGTTGCCCAGCGGATCGTGCGAGTGTTGACGTCAGCTAAAAGAGTGAGAGTTGGGGTCGTTCTCCAAACGTCCATGTTGACGTCATCACCGACTCGCCCACGTGAACTGCCCCGCACATCCACGGTTTTTCTTCTTTTTTTTTTTTTCTTTTTTTTTTTGACCTTTTCTCGACTTCACCATACTTGTACTCTCCGGGCCATGCCACCTGTCGCGCGTGTGCCTGTGCGCAAGCGTATCCCCCTGCGCTTGTCTGCTTCCCCTTTCGTTGACCACCTTCCCCTTCGCTAGCCGCACCACGTGTCAAACGAGTATCCCCCGCATGTGCTCTCTCAGGCTTGCCTTTTCCCCTTGTTCGGCTTCTTACCCACTCCACGGCCTCTGGGCGTCAGTTGTCGAGAGTTGGCCTCAGGTCCCTCTTCCACCGGTTTTGCGGCCCGGTGATGCTTCTGGATCTCCCCAGGTCTGTTCCAGGACCTGAGATCCGTCTCTTGGTCCGCCTCACTCATTTCGCTTTCCCCGCCTGAGTCTCTCTCATTGTGTTGCTCCTCCCTTGTCTCGGTCCCAGTTGATGATTCGGTCTCGTGATAGATGACCGTCACCCTCAAGCCCACGGTCACCCCATCTCGTCTGCATCTCCGCTCCACCTTGTCGCGCGCTTCAGAAATGGCAGCCTGCAGCCTCTGGTCACCTCGCATCTCCTCCTCTCTCCCCCCTTCTATGCAGACCTTCAGTCGGACTACCTCTCCCCCATCATAGTTCAGGGCCGTCGTAATCTGAGGGCCTTCACCCGACACTGGAACCCAGCGCACCGTGTGTCGCCAACAGCCAGGCCTATAGTCGTGTAGTGTCATTGCCACTCAGGATAGCCAGCCCCGCTTGATAGATAGTACAACACTAGACCATCAACTTCCTATAGCAGACCACTCCCCACCGGAACTCGCAGTACAGACTGTATACCACCAGGCAACTGGCCGCGAATGATATCTCAACTCCCTCTCCCTTTTTATAGGCCTGTCCCCTGCGTTCTGAACGAAAGACTTTGATTAGTCCTTTTCAGACCTTACCACATCTCAAGGATTTTAAAATAATAAACTAATAATTAAATTCTTCTTTATTTTTATTTTTTTTGGGAATAATATTCAAATCCAGAAAAAAAAGAAAACCCGACGGTTGATCGCGAACTAAACTAACACTTGTCCGTCATAGACCCTAGTGATATGATTGCAGGCCTGGCACTATGGTCCCATAACGGAATGCTAAGGGTCGCATTTCCCTCTTTAAAACGCAACACAGGCTACTCCTCGTCGGGTGCCCGTGTCCGATGGCAAGGAGGGGAGTTATGACCCTCCATGAAGGGGTGATAGGTCTCCTACCGATACGGCCGCGGGTCGCCCTCCTTTTGAGGTCCTGACGCGCGATGCCAGATCGCAACCCACCCACAGACTGTATACGTGGGTTGGACCTACTTAGGCCACGGATAAATGGTTCAAAATTTGAACCGTTGGCTTCCCACGAAAGGACAGGCCAACAATCAGAATTCAAAATTAGAGAATTAATAATAATAATAAAAATAAAATAATGATAATAACCACAGGAAAAGGAAAAGGAAGGAAAGGGCGGCGTCCCAAAATCTCTCTGTGCACCAGCCTTGCCTGAACCGCGCCCTGAGCTCCCACACGAGTCTGAGATTCCATTTTCTTTTTTTTCCTATTTTCTTTTCTTTTTAGTTCTCAATGTATCTGCATCTTAACCTGGCCACCGGGGTCCACGCGGTTCGGACAAGCAGGTCTGGTACACGTGATATACAAGGGATCAGTAAAACCAGGCCATAAGACCGCAGTTAAGGTCTGAAACCTGAATCAGCGCCCCTTTCCCTACGAAGTGACAGACCGACAGGCGAAAAATCGAAAATAGGGAATTTTAGTGGTAATAACAATAATAATAACAATGATGACGACAGTTCAAAATCGGAAAGGAAACCATAGCATCACAGCGGCCTGAGGCCACCAGATTTCCCCATACAAAAGAAAACGAGTTTAGATTTGACATTTTATTCTTCTTTTTCCGACAACGATTGCACCCAACCCATAACTTGGCAGAAGGCCACTCGGCGCGCACTAGAAAAGACTGCGCCAGTCCCTTCACCTTTGCGTCCCAGGGCGAGCCCGGCGGCTACCACGGTCACAGGCCGGTTGTGCTCTGCTGTATAGCAGGGCGTCGAGCCTGCGTGGACCAACGGAAGCCCTGTGGCGCACCCCTTTTTGCCGAGGGTGAGTGTTAAACCAGGGTTGGTCCAAACCGAGGCACTACTTGGATGTCTCAGTATAGTAACAAGTTCGATAATAGTTCAGCAAGCCACAACAACAGAGCGAGGGACTAGCATCAGGTAGGGACTTGGCGCACAGAGGAGGGCCGGGATACCGCGCCCTCCGACATAATACCAAACCCCCACCCAGCGTCCCCGCTGGGTCGGAACGAGCTAAGTTTTGATATAAAATAGTGCATCCTAATACGTTCTTGCTTATTTCCATTGTGGCTTGAGGCGGTTTCCGCACTACCGTTTTTGCACTAGCCGATTCTTCACCTTTCTCATAGCGCTCGTACTTCTCTGAGCACACCTTCCTTCTTCTCACTCACCTTCCTTCTCCGCGTCCGCCTCCCTCCTAAGTGTTCGCCCTCACTCTCCGCGCTAGCTCTCCCTTTGCGCTGGGCTTGTTTCCTTACGCTAGCCATCTCTCTTTGCGCTAGGTTTCTTTCTCTCTGTGCCAGGCTTCTTCTCCCTGTACTTGCTTTTCTTTTAGCGCTCATTTTCTTTCTCCCGTAGCATGCCGCAATCTCCCGTAGTCGGCGCGATCGTTTTCCTTTACTTCTTTTGATAATCTTCCACTCCCACTTTCAGGATTCATCTCATCATCGCAAATTTCACTCACACAACTTTCTTAGTCCTAGCCCTTAGACACCTCACGTGCATTAAGCCTGAGGCACGTCGCGGACAGGGTAGGGGAAGAGGAGGAAGGACAGTGAAGGCTAAGGAGGAACCGCCAGTCAGGGCACGACGCACTTATAGTTTAGAGGAGGAGAAGGAGGAAGAACCAAGAGGCTACTCGCACCTGAGGCCCTATCCGCGTTATCCATCATCAGGGTGGTACGAGAAAACTCCATCCCCAGACAGGATGGAATACCTCCGAAAAAAGTTTGATGCGCGCTACAACACACCTAGTGCTTCTTCTCCCCCTTATATCCCTAGGCCTCCTTCCACCCCTGCCGTGAGCAAGGTCATAGTACCATCTTCGTCGTCCTCTGTTTCATGCGTTGTCTCGCCACTTCATCACCCTAACCACAACATCCTCTTTAGCATTTTCTTCCTTATCTTTATTTTCCAGCTTGAGCTCATGGCCATTTTCTATGTTTTGTATAAGCATGACTTCTTCTCAGTCTTTTGAGTCCGATTTCGACTCATAGTATTTTCAGTTCAGTCCACTTCATAGCATCCCAGGTCAGAGAGTTTGGCTTCCTTAAGGCCAGGGATGCAGGTTCCTCGTGAACCAGGCCGCTTGTCGGCCACCAAACAAAAATTTTAAGAAGGATGTTATCTGCTTGTTTGACTTGTTCAAGTGTCGGTTTTCACATGGAGGCCTATTGAGAGTATTGTTAAGACATGGTCAAGTAAAAAAATCGACAGAAGTTATTCTATTTCAGAACTCCTTCAGATCTGGATCAGACAAATAACAGAAGTTGATCAGGTAGTGATGGATGCAGCAGAGAGAATGACATCCAGCAGACTATCGGATCAAGAAAGATAAAACAAGAAAAGATATAAAAAAAAAAAGAAATTGAAGATTGGAGATGTTGTTCTTCTGTTTGACGGTTCTCTTGAGACACAATGGACTAAAAGATTGGAGCCTAGATGGCTTGGTCCTTACAGAATCACATGAGAGGCAGAAGGCAAGGTTTATGAGATCTCATAAATGGACGGATCCAGAGTTCACGACATGGTGTCATGGTCAAGACTTCGTAAGTTCATCTTCAGAGACCCAGACTTGATCCCTACAGTGACTCCGACGAGAAGGAAGAGAAGTCAATTATCCAAGTAAGAGAACGGTCATAGAGGACTGAGAAAGAGTACAGTAAGATACTGAGACGATGAGGCTCAGTTATCGCACTTTTTCCAACCGAGCGACTTCGGACGACCGGAAAGCCAACAGGCTGTCACATAGGATTTTGGATGTGATTGCAATAAATAAAATAAATTAAATAAAGCAAATCCCTTCCTGTTGTGTGCGCTCGGCTTCGAGCGAAACCTTTCAATTGCGGTCTTCGCCTGACCCCGGTCTTAGAAATTTTTAATTGTGATTCGGAACAACAATGATAATGCAGATAATAAAAATTAAATTAAATATGCCATGTGTGTATCAAGATATCAATTTAGGGGATTGAGAACTGTGACATGATCAGTAAGGAAATACAATCATCAAGTAATGCCAGAAGAGATAATCAAGACTGACTGACTCAAGGCAAAGACAAGATGAATGAGGAAAAAGTGAGAGCTCGTATCATCTCAAGAGTATAATGAAAAGGACATGGTCAGTGCTCAGTGTCTGTGCCCTCACTCTCCCCTCTCACTTTCAACCTCAATCTCGATCTCTTAGAGCATCTGACACCACGTCCAAGTACATCTTGAGAAGATCTGTTGCGGTATGTATCCGGTGACTGTACTCAAGTCTTGAGTATGGTCTTTTCCATATGTCTGTCGTGCCCAATAAGCTCTTGCCTTGAGTCTGCTATGTCCAGAATGAGTCGGCTGAGTTCAGAAAGAGTCTGTGGAGAAATTGAGTCTACTGGAAAATTGAGCTTGTCACAAAGTGCATAACTTAGTATGTCGCTGGATCTGATATTGAGTTTATTACTGAGTATGTTGTTGGATCTGATGCTGAGTCTACTGCGGAGTATGTTGAATCTGCACTGAGCTTACTGAGTCTGTACTGAGCTTACTGGATCTGCACTGAGCTTGTTGAGTCTGTACTGAGGTTGTTGAGTCTGCATTGAGCTCACTAAGTCTGTACTGAGCTTGCTGAGTCTGCACTGAGCTCACTGAGTCTGTACTGAGCTTATTGAGTCTGTACTGAGCACACTGAGTCTGTACTGAGCTTGTTGAGTCTGCAATGAGCTTACTGAGTCTGAGCACACTGACTCTGTACTGAGCTCACTGAGTCTGTACTGAGCTTGTTGAGTCAGCACTGAGCACACTGAGTCTGTACTGAGCTTACTGAATCTGCAGTTTAAAGTCTGTTAAATCTGCTAATCTTCTGTAGAGTCTGATGAGTCCGGATTAAGTCTGTTGGGTTTGAAACTGGGTCTGTTGGGTTTGAAACTGGGTCTGTTGAGTCTGCAAAGTCTATCTCTACTACCTGCTGCGTCTGTTCCTCCTGCTCGATTACAACACAGTGCTGTAGTAGCATGTGGCAGTGAACCAAAACCGTGCACCCAAGAAAATCGTGCGCGCACATTAATTTTTCATTCTGTTCAATTTTCGTCAGAAGAAAGATCAGAACGGTCAGATTGTCCGTTTAAAAGTCCCCAAGATCCCAGTGAAGTCCGATCTTTGATCCGAGCAACGTTTTAAGAATGATATTTATTAACTCATCTTTATGTTCAAATCCCGTACGGAAGTTGCCCTCATTCTGAAACTTGCTGAGACCGAGTCAAAACCTGCTTGAAATGTATATTTGCATTTTCTACATTGTAACCGACGAACTCCTGTTTGCAGAGCATTTCTGTGTCTTGCTGTTTCCGTATCCTACTGATGTATGTTGTCTCTACGATTGTTGTCTCATGTTCTTCATATGTGCCCGACCAAATAGCATGCGGGTGCAGCTCTACATAGCCCCTATTCAAACAGAACATAGGGGTGTATCACTGCCCATTCCCGTTCATACAAAACACAGGGTTGAAGTGCTGCTTTGTCCCTGTTCGAATAAAACACAGGGATGTGTCGCTGCCCACTCCATGTTCAAACAGAACACAGGGTTGTAGTGTTGCTTTGTCCCTGCTCATGTCTGGATTGCTACATCAGTACTAGATCCACTCAAAACTGCACCCCTGTTCGAACAGAACACAGGGTGCCGCCTAGTGTAGCCCCAATTTATATACAACATAGGGGTGGAGTCTGCACACTCTCTGTTCGAATATAGCACAAGGGTGCAATGTGCTCACTCCCTGTTCAAATACAGCACAGGGGTGCAGCAAGCATGTGGTAGTAAACTAGAAACCGCAAACCCGAGAAGTTTGATGGCACGCTATAATTTTTCATTATGTCTAAATATTGGCCGAGCCAAAATCCGAGCGGTCAGAGTGTGCATTTCCATGTCCCCATAAACTATGTAGAGTCCGATCTTTGATGAGTGTGGCTGCGGTGTGCATCACGCGGCCATCACTCAGGGTCTGGGCACCGCTGCCGGCAACACTAATTAGTGGTCAGCCAATCAAAGGCTGACCCATAACATAATAAAATAAAATAAATCTCAACGCTCTCCTTGAGCGTGGCAGCGGTGTGCA
>BFEA01000443.1:279379-314607 GCA_003427395.1 Chara braunii
CTTAGGGCCTGGGCACCGCTGCTCGCAACACTAATTAGTGGTCAGCCAATCAAAGGCTGATCTCACTAGAGAAAGGGAGAGGCATACGTAATCAATTTATATTGAAGGAACAGTGGGGCTCGAAAGACCCTCGCTCATGGCTAATATCGCTGCACCGTCAGTTATTCATCAACAAATTTACGGAGGGGGCAAGACAGGAGTGCCCAATCAAGATTTTTTAGACTCTAACATATTGCTAAAATTAATAAGTAAATTAATTAATTTTCTCAACCAATCAGCGAAGGAATAACTTGTTGACTCTCAAAGGACACTCCAACCCCATTGATCTCTCGTGATTAGGCCCTTGACAATGTTACTCAATCACGGGGTTTCATGTTGAGATATTTCAAAATTTAACTAATATATAAATGAGGGGAAATAAACAAATGAATAAATGTGCGAGGTTACGTCCGCTTAGCCCTTACGGGGCCCTATCTGCAACAAGGTCGGCCGCCCTAAGTGAAGGCAGGCACGACAGGCCCTTCAGGCCTCATTCTTCAAGGTACCTCGCAACGGGGAAATTTAGACAGTTAAGTTGCGTCAGTTGGTTGAATGAATCCAGSCCCTGGGCCGCCTGTGTAAATGAATGTGAAGCAGGCCCTGGGCTGGATACGGGTACCGGGCCAAACACAGGCCGAAAGCAGTTGGGGGCATGCAACCACTTCAGGCCCAAGGCCTGCTCTCTTCGTGACTGGGCCTGTGCCTACCGGGGCCTACCGGAAGCTTCCTGGACTGGACGCAGGCAGGCCACTTCAATATAGGGAAAGGCCTGCCTCCTCATTCGGCATTCGGGTGCTGGCTGCATGCTGCGTGAGYGCTGCTGYGCAATCCGCTGGCTGGYTGGCACTCACGCTCTCACGGGCGAGTAGGAGGGAGCACGCAGCCATAGCCAAGCTGCGCTGCTGTATGCTAGGTGAAGCGCAGGGTGGTCCTTGGGGTGCTAGTAGTCTTGAGAGGTGCTGACCATGCCCGTTTACATGTACATTCTGAGATTATTATGAGTTTTTTCATTCCTCCCTCATTCAATTACCCCTGTCTTGCTCGAGTCAGTCAGTCTTATTTTCTGCATTATTCTTGCTTGATGATTGCCTTCGTGGATGTTTTGTCATAGTTCTCAAAACCAGATTGACATAATTGATGCATGCATAACACCCCATAATTTTATGATTATTATTTGCATAATTCTCTGCTGTTCCGAATCAGAATAAAAGATTCCTAAGACCGGGGACCAGCGAAGATCGCAATTGAAGGGTCTCGCTCGAAGCCGAACGCACACAACAGGAAGGGATTTGCATTATTGAATTTATTTTATTTATTGCAACCACAAACAAAATCCTGCGTGATAGCCTGTTGGCTTTCCTGTCCCCCGAAGTGGCTCGGCTGAAAAATGTGCGACAACGTGCTAGACGACAAATTATTTAGGAGGAGGAGAAAGAAGAGAGGTATGGGTATGAGACCCACTCGAGGGTTTACCCACACCACTCGTTCCCCGGGTGGTATGAGAAAAACTTCATCCCCAACGAGGATGGAATTATGTTACCAGAAGAAGTATGAGGCGCGCTACAGCGCCCCAAGTACTTCCTCCCGTCCATATTCCCCTAGGAAGACTACCACCCCCGTGACAAGTAAGGCGTTTGTGCCTGTACCTTCGCCCTCTGTCCCGTGCGTGACTCCCTCTTTGCCCCATCTCAATAACTGCACTTTCTACTGCATTTTCTTTCTTCTTACTCTACTTCAAATATAGTTCATGGTTATCTTTTACATCTTGCATAAGCACGAGGTCCTTTCTCTGAACTTCTGAATCTTTCTTTTCCTCGATGCCTCATCTCATAGCGCCCCTGGCTTAAGAGTTTGAATACCTTGAGGTCGGGGATGCAGGTTCCTCATGAACCAAGCCGCTCTACAGGCGACCGAATAAAATTTAAGAAGGATTATCTCTCAATTTTTTCGTTTGCAATTTGACCTTAACGTCTATTATCTTTAAATCTGAATTTTTCTTCTGACCTTTTCAGCGGAAAAATTATCTTGCCTCCTACCTCTGATAGTGTCTCCTGGGTTATCATCAATCTGATGTTTTGCACTGTGAACACTTGTTACCAACAGTATCAGGAGTGAGGCATACCAAACCCTTTTTCTTGTTCTCTAGCCTGAGTGAGACGTCTTCTCAATTTCTCAAGCAAACGAAGGGGATATCAAACCCCGTTCTCTTTCTCTGGTCCGAGGGAGGTGTGTTCTCAACTTCTCGGGCAAACAAAGGGGGATACTAAAGCCCTTTATTTTTCTCTGACCTGGGAACTTTAGATGAATCTGCATGAACCTGCAAAACAGCAAGCTCTACAAGTCACCAAGCATGATCCCAACATGCAAATCCTTTGGAAACAAACATCATGCAGCAATTAAATAAAATAAAATAAAATAAAACCCAAAATAAAATAATAAGTAATATAAACATTTTTTCACTCCCAACAGTTATTGATTGCCTTGGTTTTGGCCCACCACTGGCCAGGGGCGACAGACCTCCCGTCAATCTGATATCCCTCATTCGGCCCACCTCAGGCCAGGACTAGTCAGACCATTTGTCTTGACAGCCCCTTTAACCTACCTCCAGGTCAGGACCACCATACCCACTACTCGAGCATGGCGAACCTTTGGTGCACCTCACACTAGGACACCCAGACTATAGTGGGTTTGGTCACCCTATGATAGTAGACCTCCCGTCAGTCCAACTGTCATGTACCCGGATTTGACCACTATGGTCGGGGACCGGCTCACCCACCAGCTTTAGGCCTAGGGCTGTCTCTTATACACATCTAGACCTGTATAAGAGACAGGGCGAACCTTTGGTGCACCTCACACTAGGACACCCAGACTATAGTGGGTTTGGTCACCCTATGATAGTAGACCTCCCGTCAGTCCAACTGTCATGTACCCGGATTTGACCACTATGGTCGGGGACCGGCTCACCCACCAGTTTTTGACCTAGGGTGTTGGCTGCCCCTCCCAGATTTCTGGACATGGAACCAAGTCTAACCACGGTTCCAGGCTCTGGCGAACCTCYTTGGATTGCATCCTCTRACTAGGGTAGGGTTCCAGCTGACCCCTTTTAAACTTACAGGTCAGACCCCCGGAGTCTTTGCCTCAGTAACTATGGAATTCGACACTCGCGTCGGGGACTTGCTGACCCCACCAGATTGCAACCTACTGCGGTAAGGCTCTGGCTAGCCCCGACAATCAATGCATCTTTAGGTTAGAGAAGAAAATTTCAGGTACATGCATTCAAACAAACATACAAAACCCATAGTCAGACAGTCCATGTCCCAGATAACGAAACAAACATTTCTCAAGAGACGTCCCTTCGGTCTCAAGAGACATTGAACAACAACAACGACAGCCAATAGTGTATTTCCTAGAGACCTCCCATCACTCTCTCATTGCAATTGCTCCTCATGATTGCCCTTTTCTTAAGGATCTAATGTACGTGGATCGACTGTGGCTCAGTGCTCACGACATTTTGATCTCATTGATTCTGTTACTTGTAGAAATAATAAAATCAGTTCAGATGCAATAACAAATATAGATCATCTGAAAAATATTTCTCAAGTCCCTCGTGTCAGAATTTGACATGCCGAAAGTTGACATACTGAATTGACAACGTAAGAGTAGTTAGAGTCTGTTGAAGTTCTTGTCTTTGAAGTACCTTACTGTCTCATTATACTTCCCTCAGTTTTCTGAAACTACTTTCTTACTAGATGATTGGTTTTTCTTCTCTTTCTTTGTGATCATTGTAGGGACCAAGTCAGGGTCTCTGAAGATAAACTTACGAAGTCTTGACTCTGATACCATATCATTTACACTTGAATCATCCATCTCTGATATCTTATAGACCTTGCAATTTGCTTCACCCATAATTTTGTAGGGACCGGGTCATCTAGGCTCCAATCGTTTGGTTCACTGAGTCTCAAGGGAATTATCGAACAAGAGGACAAAGTCACCAACCTTGAGTTTCTCTTTCCTTATGTATCTCTTTATATTTCATCTTTCTTGATCTGACAATCTGCTCGTGGTCGTTCTCTTTGCAACATTCATCACTGTCTGATCAACCTCTGATATCTGCCTCATTTTGATCTGAAGAAGTTCTGAAATTGAGTATTCTTTGTCACTCTCTTGACCTGATCATGTCTTGATTATACTATCAATAGGCAAAACACATGATTTACAGAATCTGTAAATCATATCTCTCATGTCAGGATAAAAGTAAAGTTTAACTGTCTTAGAGTAGGTTGCTCTAGCATCCCTGTGGCCACCAACAACCTCCTCACATAGAGCAACAATTATTTCTAGTTGTTTTTATTTCCCATAGACAACTCTTAGTAGAGACAAACCGCTCTTGCCATCCACGAAGAGGTGACCTCTCTTCAATCTAAACTTTTTCCTTGCATTTTTGCAGTAATACTCCTTCGGTGGTTCTACCTCCATCTTATTTCCTATTTCTTGGTAACTCCCATCATATTCCTCAAAGACGAATAATATCTCTTCTTCTTTCTTTCCTGCTTCTTCCTCATCCTTTGACCCAGATTTTTTTCTCCTCTCATGGACAGTCACGACTGCCGTACAGAGTCCGACATACCAATCGTTTCGTTCTTCCTCCTCTTATTTTTCAAGAATTAAATAATAGACATAAGCATCAGGGATTTCTCCCCAACTGTCTCTCTCGTCAGGCCACAACCTTCATTTAGAGGAACTTGAAGTCTTATAATCTTCATCATCGTCCTCATTCAAGAAATTATTAACATAGGTAGATTCTTTTATTGTTCCATTGATATCTGCATCTTCATCTTCATCTTTCCTCCATTCAATTCGACTTAGGTCATCCACCCGATTTTTCTCAGTGGGAGTTTTTTTCAGTTTAAAATCAAAAGTCAAAATGAAGGCAATCCATCTGCTTACAAATGAATCTACTTGTTGATGTTTTTTAATAGCACAAATCACAACAGATGCATCAGTCCTTAGGATGAATCTCCTTCCAAATAGATAGTGTCTGAAACACTTGAGACAGTGAATAATCATCAGTAGCTCTTTTCTGAACTGGGTGTAACCTCATTCTGTTGATTAAGAGTTCTACTCTCAAATCTAAGAGGTCTCTCTTTCCCATTCTCATCTTTTTGGATAAGCACACCACCAAGAGTTTATGGCCCTCCATCTACATCGATGATGAAGGGTCTTCCCTCCTCATCATCGTAGAAAGACACCCGCATCACTACACCTCCATCTTTTAATTTTTCTTGTAAAGTTTTTGCAGCAATCTCCCTTTTTTCAGTCCATGATAAATTAGCCCATTGTCTTATCATGTCTCTTACAGGCTCTACAATGGTAGCAAAATGAGGAATAAAAATCCTCTAAAATCCACAGACACCCAATAAATTTATGACGCCTGTTGCGCGTTTGAGGGGCAGTGACTAGTTCAAAATCTTGTTTGTTTTCTTGGGGTCAGGACTCCTACCTTTGGAGAAACATCTAAAACCCAAGATGATCACCTTTGCTTGAAAGAGAAGGGACTTTGACTCACTGACAATCATATTGTATTTTTGAAATCTCTCTAGGACTAACTTTACTCCTTCAGTATGTTCCTATACAAACTTTCTGACTCCATCAGCGACCAAAATCTCATCTCTTACTATGGGTCCTGTCACAGGATTATCATCAATATAGGGGTTGATTATCTTAGGAGAAATATCCTGCATGACTTGAATCATGTCCCTTTAAACCACTGTTACACCATTGGTCCGACCTTGAGGCACCACGCACATCTAAATGAGCCCTATTGGCGTGCGCATGACAGTCATCGGTCGACTAATGGGATCAATGAGAAACTGATCATAGCCAGAATATAAATCAATTAACGAAGAAATGCATCAACCAGCAAAGGATTCAGAAAGGAGATCAACATTAGGAAGACTATCCGCATCACGTACCGTTATTGAGTTGAGTTTCTGAAGATTCTGTATCCATCTCAGTCCACCCCCTGGTTTCCAAAAACAAAACCAGTGGTTAGCATACAGTTCATCAGCAGGTTCATCAACATTGGAGACAATCTTCTTATCAAGATACTTCATCACCTCAGCCTCTTCCTTAAGGGTGTACTTGGTTGGTCTGTCATTCCATGAAATATGATCAACTATCCAAAGTTTTGCCATCTTAATCACATTCACGTCCAACCGCCCTCTCTCTCTTTATCATTAAAGGAGAATGCACCAGAGAATTTTTGACACACTTTGAAGATATACTCTTTCTCTTTAGGTAAGATGAACTGATCCGACCCTATCTTCATCGTGTCAAATATTTCCCTAATAAATTTATTTTTCAATTTTGCAGACTCCCTTAGTTCTTTAATGATTGTCCTTTTCTTTTCCAGTGCCTCATCATAATTATTTTCTATCAGAACTGTCACCAGGTTCTTTCTTTTTCCCTTAGGTTTGTATTTTCTTTTTCACCCCGTGGTTATTTTCATAAAAAACGATGAGTTGAAGCAAAATTTAATTTAATCTCCCCCTCTTTAGCAGTCTCAACAGCCTTTTTGAATGCTTCAATCTGCCCATCTTCATCTTTGAGTTTGCCAAAAGTTTTCATCATCTTTGAGACCTGATTGATATTTACTGAGACTTCCTCCTTAACCTCTCGTTTGTCTTTCCCTTTTATTTTTATTATATTCTCAACAGATTCCTCCCTTCTGATTGAGTTAGCTGATAATTAGTGCTTATGATAATGGAAAGTGCAAACCATAAAGGTATGTTCCTGTGCAGTCTCCGGATCTTGCAAGTCAATCTAGGACGACCCTTCATGAGTAAAAAACTGGACAACCTTCAATCTGTGCAGAAACGGAGTGTCGAGAATACAATCATGGTCTAGGTCTGACACAATGAATCTCAATAGTTCGAGTGACATCATTCCAACCTTGATAGGCAAGTTGTCAATGAACCCAACCACAAAGAGTTTTGCAACAATTTTTACTCAATGTACGCTTTGAAGGTCTATCAATGGTTAGGTCGCAAGCCTCCAAAGCCTTCTGAGAGAGAAGTACCATTTCCTCCCCGGAGTCCACTAAGGCTCAAATTTTCATCTGATTGGTATACATAGTTAAATATTCACAGCCCATGGTTGCCAATCTTATCTTACATCCAGGTAAGGTCCTGTTGACTTGACTAGGGAAGACTGATCCCAGATAATCAACTTCCACCCTTTTCTTCTCAATAAGCTTCTTGATTTCCTCTCTCAACATTGGTGCTAACGTCATTGCCTCCTTAAAAGACAAGGTACTTCTGTTTCTTCCAACCTCTTTGTAATTACATCCGTAATAACACTTTCATCCTCTAATTCACTTTTAAGAACAAATTTTCTCTTCTTTCCTTGCTCACTCTTTTTAGCTAGGTTGTTGGATCGGACGTCCGGGACCCCCCTGACCGTTCAGGATATCCGACCGGACGTATGGTCGGACGTCGGACCGAACAGGGTATGTCCAACCTAGCGCAAAAAAAAAAAAAAAAAAAAAAAAAAAAAAAAAACCATGTGGCTTACACCTTGCATTTAGGGCTATGCCACCAATTTTTTGGATCATTTGGACCAGTAAAATAAATATTAAAAATCTTCAAAGATTCTAATCCCCACCTATACCCCTCATATCCCCACCGAAACTCATCGTACCCCCCCGCCACCCCAAATACCACCCTATCACCAAATGCTTAGAAAAATCTGAATTTTTTTGGTGGGGGGTCTCTAGGGCATGTACAACACTGTGATTTTATTTATTTATTTATTTATTTATTTATTTTTTAGTGCCAAAAAACCATCGTCCGGAAATCCGGACGATGGGGATACCTGACGTCCGAGGAAGACATCCGGAGGAGACATCCGGGGGAGACGTTCGGTCTCCGGACCATTGGTAACCTAACTTTTTAGATAGAGGTTCTGGTTCTTGATCATCAAGAATTTCATTTAGAGAATCTTTGACCTTTCTTCTCTTCTTTTCCTCTATCATTTGAGGTGTGAAACTAATTTGAAGATTTATCGCTTCTCCAATCACCACACTGAGTTGTATGACGAGTTCCGGTGGTAAATCACCCTCAAAAGACATCATGTTGGCCGAACAAGAGGGCTCGCTAGGAGAAAATGCGACTAACTCAGAAGAAATCCGAAAAGCAGAATCCTCCCCTAACGATAGTTCACTTGAAAAAACCTCATCAGACATGTCTTCTACTGAAGTTAGAGACTATAGAGACAATTCAATTAACGAAAGAGGGTAATCAATTTTTTGCATAAGTTCTTCAGACAATTCACTAGTGAGGAAGTGAACACTGCCATTGATCTTTCTTTTCTTCTTTTTCTTCATCTTTTCTTCATGTTTAAGGGCACAAAGTCTCATACCACCAAGATGCCTGGGGTCCAATTTGTTCTATGAGTTGTCACAGACATGGCCCATTGCATCCTTCTTTGACACCCCACTCTTCACATCCTCTTCTAGAGGTTTACAATAGGTGGTAGTATAACCTCCTTCACCATATAATAGCAGACAAAGTTTTTCATTGGACGATCATCATACTTTCTTCTTTCCCTTTCCCTTTTCCACAATTTCCTTTATTCTTTCTTGATCTGGAGGAATCTCCTCTCTTACCATAGTCATCATCATCATCATCATCATCTTCTTCATCTTTACTATCTGCCTTCTTCTTCCCTTTTTCATCCACAACATGATTAGCAGACATATAATTGATCATAGCCCATTGAATAATCCAGTGACCACTTATCGTGTGAGACCGTGGGCAAAGTTCTTACTAATGCAACAATTTTATCCCATCTGAGAGGGTAGTGTTGAGCTTGATTGAGAACATTCCGTCTCTCATTATCTGTAAAATTAGTCAGAAAAAGATGACATTTCTGAGCCTCATCCAAATATGGGACTCTCCTGGCTATTCGGATGAAAGTTTGAAAGAAAACATTGAAGGTGTTATACTTAACTCTTCTGATGTTGAGAAGATCCTTGGTAGCGGTTGGGACAAAGTCTTTTGTCAAATTATCTTTTCATTCTGTCTTTGACTTCTTCCAATGTTATACACCGTCTATGAACTCTTGAACAACCAACCTCGAGTCAGTATCTCAATAAGATAGAAGGTGTTTGAGTCCATGTTTGTCTATCCAACCATAGCTGAGCCCAAATAATTCATATTCATCCAATAAATCATTTACCTGAGACCCTCTGAAGCATGAAATCCTCTCATTCGGCCTCTTGGCTCTTGCAATATCTGACCCTCTTTTTATTGTATTAACTCTTTCAACCAGTTGTCGTATAACACCAACCAGGGTCTCTTCATGAGTCCCTGCACAAGAGCTAGGTCTCCCTCGTCTAGTCATTTTCACCATAAACTCTCCCTAATGCTCTCCTCTCTCTTTTCGTCACTTTGACCTCCACTTGCTTAATATCAATCTCTTATTCTTCTCGCAAGAGATACAGATTTATTTCTCTCTTCGTTTGTTTGCTTTATCTCTTGAAAATTTTGTACATAGGGAGTGTAGGCAATAATAGACTGAATGGTGATTACAGACAACGCAATTCTTCTCAGTCTTCCAATATAATCCTCAATCATTTTTTTTTCATCATCCCTACTCAGTCTTCTGTTATATCCTCTCATAGTACCCCAAATTATGAAGTATCGTGTCAGGTCTATAATCTCGTAGTCAAATTGCATGGCTTATTAATCGCCATTGATTCTTCTGGCAAGAAAAAATCATTCTCTGGTGGAGTAATATGATACTTTTTCAGTGACCCCTATTTTCAGTACCTTCAATAAATAGTTGATCTAAGTTTGGTCAGTAACGACTCTCAAGGCAGAGTCTCTCATCCGATCAAAGAAAGGTTGCAATAACTCAAGTTCATCCATATTAGARAGACTTTTGTCTGAGATCCGAAGAGTCCCCTCTGTCTTGGCTACTCTTCCTTCCAATACAACCCCGAACGTTAGCTGCTCAACCGTACTAGACATTATCGACCATTATGGACAGTGTCAAGAGAGGTAGGTCTCTAGATGAGTGTAGTCARGGATCTCAAACTGGTGCTCAAAGGTATCTAAAAGTAAGAACTTTATCACCACTGCARAATTACTCTCCCTTACGTTGCCTATTATGGTAATAGTTTCTAGAAGATGCAACCAGTCTTTCCTATCGTCAAAGTCATCATAGTTAAAAAGTTAGAGAGTCTCTCAAATTGCCGTATTYTTTTATCCCAAGGTACTTTTCTCTGTAATTTTTCAAGCCACTCTTTTGTCCTTATAACACTGACATAAGCTCCAATCCGACATTCCAAATAACTAYCTTCCTTCTCTAGGCATGCTGGAGTATAAATTCTTACGTCCAAGCTGTCARTGTTCATAAATTTGACTACTAGAATGTTAAAATTATTCGACCTCTTACACAGGTCTTATATCTCAGAATTACAAAGGGGCTATTACATCCAGTCACTTCATAAAGTTTTCCTCTCACAGTTGTTATCCTTGCTGCTGAGAGTATTCTTCCTGAACCCTCTTCATTTTCCATACAAAATCTATTATGGTTGACCAATCGTCCCTCGAAAGAGTCAACCCTTCAACAGGAGGGGACAGCGTCTCAGTGAAAGGCCTAGCATAGGTACTCCGAGAAAAATTATCCCCTTCTTGTTCAAGTCTTATTCTTTCATCATGTACGATGTTTACTGCTTGTTCCCAGCATTGACTATGTGTACACCCTTCGAGTCTTTGTTTGGTACATTGATTCAAATATCAAACTCATAGAGATCAATAAAGCAGCAGGTAAGGACATAAAAACGGTTGTGGTCCAAGTCTAGACTCTTTAGCGCCTCATATCTCACTATTTCATAGGGGAACACAACTCTCCTTATTATAGAGTTAAGGGATTTCAGTAGGTTCTTTGACTCTTCCTTACTCAACCTCCCATGCCCTCTTCCGAGTCTGAACGTGAGCCTCATTTTTGAAGGTACGTACGACTGACTCATTAGTGTCTTTAATCTTCTCCTCTCACCCTCAGTGCAAGCTTAATCACAGCAGACCATTTGTTCATTGACAGACTGTTACCGGGCAGAGGAGGAGTTGAGAATCCCTCAAGAACAACAAATCGAATGGATTCAATGAAGCACTTATTTTCCCCCTCAAGTCTCTCTTTCTCTTTTAACACAACTTCCTTAACAAATCCCAAACATCTCTCATACATTGCCTTAACTCTTCTTTCCTTGGGAACATAGATCCTCACATCATATGTGTCCAGCTCCATAAAGTGAAATCTCAAAACATAGAATCGTTCCTTTTCCCATTCACTTTCGACCATCTCAAACTTGACAACTTCGTATGAGAATATTTCTTTCTTACTTAGAGCATTCAGTGATTTCAAGAGACACTCAATCTTTTTTTCTCTTGGACCCGAACCTCTATCAAATTCCGACCTCTGTTGTCTGATTCCCTTAGCTGAAATTCCCCTTGCTCTCATGACAACCCTCTCATTTCCCCCACTTCAATACTATCTTAACGATTGGAAATCAGCTGCTTCTGTCACAATAGTTGTCAGGGATATGATAAATTGAAATTGTCTTATAGACCACTGATATTAACCCCCATTCCACTTTCTTTTTTCGCTTGATTAGATCCGCCTTTTCATCGTAGATAGACTGAACTGCAATTTTCCATAACCAATTAAAGGCCTCATCATCGTTGCAGCCTCCCTTTTTGACATAAGGACGGATATCATAGATATCTCCCTCCAAGAAGCTAGCCACCACTACACTGATAGTCGAACTGTTAGAATGGTAAAACCAACAATGCTCATACTGATAGGGGAATATCCCTTTAATAGCGAATTTCAAGAGTTTTTCTAACGCATTAGTTGTTAGCATTCTCGATGGAGTCTTCAAACTTCTGACCCTTTCTCTTCTCTCTCGGTGTTTCAAGGACGTCAAGGGTTCATAAGCCATACCTTTGATCAAGCATGATCTTCTTCACTGAATAATGTCGTTCTTCCTCTCCAGTCGAGTGTGGTACCTCACGCATAAAGAAATAAGACTCATTTAACAACTAGGATTTCCAAAAAAATAATGACTCAATCAAAACGTGAGAATCAATCTGAAAATCAAAATTTTGTCAATAGTTCTCAAGTTCTAATAAAAGCCTCAACGCGGTCGCTGACCCAGACTCGTTCCGGATACGAAAATTTTTCATGTCCCCGGCACCGACGCCATTTTTGTCGCACTTTTTCCAGTCGGGCCTCTTTAGGCGACCGGAAAACCAATAGTCTAACACGCAGGATTTATATGTTGTTTGCAATAAATAAAATAAAGCAAATCCCTCCCTGTTATGTGCGTCCGGCTTCAAGTGAGACCCTTCAATTGCAGTCTTCGATGATCTCCGGTCTTAGGAACCTTCTATTTTGATTCGAAACAACAAAGAATCATGCAAATAATAATTATAAAATTTTGGTATGTCATGCATGCATCAATTTGTCAATCTTCTAATTTTTAAGAACTGTGACAGGATTATCTGAGCACGCAATCATCAAGCAGAAATAATGCAAAAGAAGCAAGAATGAATAACTTGAGCAATGACAAGGATAAGTGAGGGAAGAATAATAACTCATAATCATCTCAGGAAGCACAAGTGAATAGACACGGCCAACACTAGTCGAGAGTCCTCATTCATCCCTTTAGAGTCTTATCACTGATCACTCATGTGACTGTGCGTCTCTTGTGTCTTGAGCCATGTCTACGTACTTCCTGAGATTGTGACCTCTAAATGTAGACTCACCTGAAGCCTGCGAGCTCTGAGCTTTTCCATCCAAGTCCCACGATGCGGAAGTTAACCATAGCACAAAACTCCTCTCATAGAGTAGGAAGATATGGTTGAGAGAAAATCTCTCGGCTGAGATGTCGAAACTCTGAAGGCTCGGTCACTACCTCATAGTTAATCGGTGCAGGACAGATGTACCTCTTAGCCAAATCCACTTGTTCACCCCAATAAGAACTGTCAGTGAGAGTAAAAGGAACTAGAGGCTTGGAGTAATGTGTGTAGAGCTTTGGTCCGAAGCTGCGAATCAACTTCACTCCGCTCTCATTTAGCTCCCTCTCTCTCTCCTCAAGGTATCCGACTGTTGAGATCCAACTGAATCAAAATGTTCATGAGTCTCCTAGTTTTTTTTCACATAGAGTCTCAGATCATGAATGGTTTCCTCTGCGAAACTGGTGAGAACGGCGAAGATTGACAGATCTCCCCACCTCAAACAGACTGCACTGAGGTATTGATACTGGAAAGCATCTTTAAGAGCAATCTGATTGAAATTGGTCAAGACTGACCTACTGACCGGAAATGATTGGATCGTACTGATGTGGATGGAAATTGTGGTGTTGTTGTATTATGGTGATCTCCTTGATTCACTTGACTATCTCAATTGCGTGGCTTTATTGATTACTTCTTTGCTTCGATTTTTGTGGTACAAAGTTTACCTGATCACGACTTGTCTCTCGTCTGATTCTTAATAATGCGAAGTAGTCAGCCTCGGAGTTACCTCGCTCACGCCACTTAAGAGTGGGCGACCAGATCAGGTCCAATAGTGGTAGTAATGCATGATTCACTTTTGATTACCGATAATCTCCCTTGAGTGGTCGACAGGCCCAACAAATGAAAGAGTGTTGTATAACTTACAATCTGTTCCGTGTAAATAGAAGGTATACTCAATGAACTTCTGGTCCCTCACTAACCCTAGAGCTTGTTCCATCATTAACTTCGGATAATAGTGGATGTCCTTGACAACATTTTCTTCCCAGCCTTCTGTTTTCTCCCAGTACAACGTGCAAGTCACTCTCAGTGTACCTTCGTCTTCCTCTCCTCGGCAAAAGCCCATTGCTTTAGCCCTGGGTCAAGAGGTTGACGGATGCGGGAAGAAATCCTTATCAGTAAGGGTTCCTCAGAAATCGCTTAGGTTTGCGATTAGCGATAGGTGATCGATGAAGACTGTGACAAACTTATGATTGTGGCTGTTTTTGTTTATTAGTGATCCCTGCACTACGCACTTTGGGTGGCGAACCTGACCAAAGCACTGCGGGGAGTATCATGGACACCACAACCTCTCTCTAATTTGACAACAGGGGAAACCCATGTGTCAGCGGCAAAAAACGGCGGGAATAACGAGTAATTAAGTAATTAATTACGGATTTACGATCTATGTCGTCATTCGGGTACTCTGCCGTGCATGTACTGGGCAGTCTCCGTGACTAACAGTTCTCAAAACCAATTCATCTTTGCAAGGGAAGTTGCCGGATACAACGTTCTTTGGGTAGAGGAGGTGATCACAAGGCATCAGGAAGACAACCAGACGAGCTATGTAGAGAGGTCCATGATAATAACCCGGATCACAAACTTGTTCATCACGGCATGGATGAGTGAAGAGTGCCTCAAGATGCACTGATCCTTCACAATACCGTTTCCGGGAACTTTCTCTCAATCCCAATCAGGATAAGAACTTAGCAATCAAACGACCGTTTTTCCTCAATTTATGTTCCCTTCCCCGGTGATTCATCCCTCAGACCTAGCAATCGCAGAAGCTGATTCCACTCACATACTTATATCAGTCGGAGCGACGAATTAGAGTAGTAACCCAGTTATCGCTACACTGATCTAAACAAATAGCACTAAGTAACTTCACAGTCATCAGACGAACTCGTTACTTTGGTCGCACCCTAAGTTCACACAAGCGATTATCGGTTAGCTGAAAATTCAGGAATGAAAAATATAAAGTGAGAGTTTTGGGCAGTGTGAAAATCCTGAATGGTCCTGAAGTGGTGAAAGGTCCGAAGACCTTGAAAACCACCTGTTTAGGCAGGTTGCGTCCTTAAGTGGTGAAGGGTGTCCTAAAGTGGTCAAGTGGGAGTTTTGGGCAGTCTGAAAATCCTAAATGGTCCTGAAGCGGTGAAAGGTCCGAAGACCAAGAAAACCACCCTTCACCACTTGAGGATGCAGCCTGCCTAAACATGTGGTTTTCAAGGTCTTCGGAGCTTTCACCACTTCAAGACCATTCAGGATTTTCAGACCTGAATGGTCCTGAAGTGGTGAAAGGTCTGAAGACCATGAAAATCACCTATTTAGGCAGGCTGCATCCTGAAGTGGTGAAGGGTGGCTTGAAGTGGTGATGAAAAATACGACTATTGTTAACCTTCTCTCTAAGTTCAGTACAATTCATTCCTCAGTGGCATTTTATCAGATAGAGGACACAGATACTCAAACTCTGTACTCAACAGACCGAGGCAGGGGAGACTTTGTGTGAGACTGAGTCTTGAATAAGACAAGGATATACTGCGTGTGAGGCTGACCGAGCAGCACGTGGTAGGCCAATCTCTATCAGCCCAAGTAAAATAGCGGTCCCATGATTGGGCAATCTTTTAACTTGTGTGTATGGTCATACTATTATTCTCAGGTTATGAGGCTTCCCCCACTAAGGCACGGTTTGATACATCATTGCACACTGATCCCTTGACTTTTGACACTTTGCTCTTGGCTGAGTGGTTGACTGAACGTCGAGGTTATTCATCAATAGGTTAGCTGCTGGTGGTTAGTCACGCCTATTATCTATTTATACTTCTCTTTTTATAGTCGCTACCTGTTTTTCTCTTTAAACAGGAGCACATACTGAATAGGACTCAGTTAAATTCAATCTGTTCGCTTTCTTTACCCAAGCATTATGAAAAGCATTTTCAGCCCACATACACCTGTCAGGATACTACTAACCGTTAAATCCCTCGTGCGTTGTTGGGACTTTTCTCTTTATTGTGCGCGCCATGTTGCTAAGTCTGTTTCATAAAAAAATCGATGCTAGCCCCTCAGTGGATGGTCCCCTGCAGTTTTGCCAATCAACTACTCACAACGAGGCCTCTTAGCAGATCATCCGCTGTTGCTTCACGCACCACAATGAGTCTTCTAAGACGTAGACAACTTTCCAACGCTTTCCTTCAAACAAGATTTTAAGGTGTCGTTTATAGTAAGTATCATTCAAATAGCCTGCCATGTGCTGCCGGCGGAGAGTCATTCACTAAATAGAGCACGTGGTTCTTACGGCCTTAGCCCTGTCTAGAAAGAATCGTCCAGCGTAGCCACTGAAAGTGATAAAGATAATGTCGGGCATGTCCTCTGGTTATTAGGCATTAGGTTAGAGAGTTGCCATCAGCAGCTTGGTTCACAGAGTATGTTCAATGCTTTGAATTAGCGTTTTCTTTCGCCATTGTCCCGTTTCATCCCCTAGCAAGCCAAATGAGTAGACTTAATCAAGGAAGTTTAACCAGTTGTCGAGTGTAGAGTCTATCATTTTTAAGATTACAACGCAAGGATAACGGTGATGACCCGAGTGAAGGGCGTGGAAAGACACTTTTCTCATACGACATTCAACGTGCACATTTTCATTTAGCTAAGACTATGTGCTGGACTTATGGTTTATGGACTGTCATTCTTCATCGAGCAAAAACTTGATCAAAAGGTAAATGATTTTTCTTTTTACATTTATCTTTTTTCCCCATTGAACAGGGGATGCTCTGATGAGAGGAGGAAATTTGAGGGAAGAGAACTTGGCATTTAGTGACCATAATCTTGTCTGATTTGGCCATATTATCCATCCATTATTGTTTCATTGAGTCAATCCCTCCTTCCTCCTTTTCCCCTCATGTCTCTCTGTCACACCATATTGCATCTCAACCACTCCTAGTCCTTCACTTATAATCACACTCAATTGGATGATGTCGTAAAATGAATAGCTCAATAGTAGTTCATCCTACTCCCAAGCTAACGCTAATAGCAGCTTGTCACCGGATTATACATTCTAAGACGACTTTCTGCAGCACTCGCAGCTTCTGAAGACTCAACTCATCCCTCTCAACTATCCTGTTGCAGTTGAACCACAAATACTTTCTCAAGGGGTAGCCATGATGGACCAGCATAAGCGGAGGGGCAGAGGCGATAGTAATACACAACACAAATGACCATGGGTTTACCATGCGATCGACGGAGAGTGTGACCAGCGTATGACTTTATTTGTGTGTAATCTTGATGGGAGCAAGAAAGCTGCATGTCCCCTACACGTCTTTCTGGAGGCTCATTACCCGAGGTAAGTATAAACGTAGCTAGCAATCTTGCAACCAATAACTCACCCACTAATCATCATACCACTTTCACACCACTCGGGTCATCTTGTGATCCAATCACAAACAACTAACGAACCCCTCTACATGAGTTTCACGAGGCTCACTCTCTCTCGACGGTCACACATTCTCCTTGATGAGGGGACGACAACAGCCACACCCCTCTCACTGGAAAGCAGCATGCGAGTCAACCGCTAAGCGTCAGCCCCCTCCTCGTAGTGGTTACACGCGTACTCGGAGAGGCATCCTTAGTTCCTGAGCATGATCTCGCTACTCAGACTAGGCAGTGCTGACGTTCAACAGTAACTCATGACCTCCAGAGTACCCTTATGTATTGGCATTGACTTCCTTCTTGCCCCACCGTTCTGGCTGTGTCTCATTCTCAAATGCACGCATGCATTGGTTTCCACCATACGCATGCTTCTGCCAAGTTCAGTCTCGCTTGTTCGTTCTTGGCACGAGCAAGCCACTCGTAGTTCTTGTGGCATTCGGCCCCGTCATTGTGGGTCCACATTGATGACGTCAACCTTGACGATGAGCTCACGTCTTGCGAGCCTCTCTCTCTCTCTCTCTCTCTCTCTCTCTCTCTCTCTCTCTCTCTCTCTCTCTCTCTCTCTCTCTCTCTGTTGATGCAGGTCCACTTCCCTCTCTCTCATAGTCTTCACTCTCTCTTTTTCTCCCTCTCTCGTCACCACGTAACTGTCTACCTCTTGCTCTGAAAAACCTCTCTCTCGGGCGCTGACTTCTGAGTATTTGCCGCCTAGCGGTCTTGGTCCCTTCTCCATCCCGAATTGGCCTCTGGGCTACTCTTCACAGGTTCTGCGGGTGGGTGGTCCCGCATCCACTGGTCCAGTCCGTGCTAGGACTGGGTATTGGCCTCTAGGTCGCTTGCGTCGCTTTCCGCCTCTGTGTCATGGTCTAGGTGCTGCTGCTCCCTCTCTGTAGTGTCCGTCGAGGTCTCTCCGTCCAAGTACGAGACGGTCACCTTGATTTCATCCGATAGCCCGTCTCGTCTACACGTCCTCTCTGCTCGGTCCTTTGCCTCCGTGATGGCCGCTTGCAATCCCTGGTCCGTTCTTATTTCTTCCTCTTTCCCTCCTTCCACTTTTATTTTAAGCCTGACCTCCTGATTGTAGCAGTCGTAATCCTGGATGGCGGTTACCGTCGGCCTTCTCCCGACATTAGCTCCCACCTCTAGAGGAACTGGAGGTACCTTGGCCTATACCCATATAAACCGTGATCGGCACCATAGTCTTGCCTTTCAGGCCGTACATGGTACCAGGCTGCCAACTCCGAAATAGCCAAAACTAAAAGCTCAGGGCATGCGCACGCAGACAAACTCTCGCGCACACCTCACCTCTCGGTCCTCCCTCCTCAGCTCACCCGTGCTAGGGGTAACAGGGCTGCCTAAGTCCGAGTAGCCAAATGCTTGCCTCCTCCCCTATTTATAGGTTTGTCGTAGACCGCAACCCCCGTGCTCTGAACAAGAGATTTCGGGTAACTTTCAGAGTCCAATATTTTAGATATCTGTAAATTCAAAAATTAATAAAATAAAATACAATATGTAAAAAAAAACGAAAACGAGAGCTCAAACCTTAAGGGTTGTAATACTAGACGCCCACTTCGCTATCAGTCACTGGTCCTTTCATTTTTTGTATGAAACGATAGCAGGTTCATCATAATGGTCCCATAACGGGATACTGACGAGCGCTTCCCTCTCCTCATATCGTGTCGTTGGTTTACCCCTGATGGGTACCTGTGTCCGATGGCAAGGAGGGGGCTTATGACCTTCCGCGGGAGGTGAATAAGCCTCTTACCAATGCGGTCATGGGTTGCCCCTCTTTTGGGGTCCTACCTCAGGTCGCTTGACAAATCACTTCTGCGACACAATAAAGCGCGAGAGGTTAATCAGCCTGGGCCGTTAATTCGCTATCATGGTTCATAATTGAACCGTTGGTCCCCCGCAAAACGACAGAGAGGAAAAAATGGATAGGAAAACAAGGGAATAATAATAATGAGAATAGGCTATTAATAGCTAAGGAAACGAGGGGTGAGAAAAACGAAGACATAGCGACATTGCCATTCAGGACCACTTGTTAGTCCCCTGCTAGAAACGGGGAATTAAAATCAGGGTGCAGATTCAACATGCGACCTCCCCCGTTGTCTATTTTTTCTTTTCTTTTCTTTTTCTTTGTTTCTTCTCACTGTGATCACGACTGCCCTCCGTATTCATCCCATAACTTCGACAAGGGGGAACTTGGTGCAGAGTAGAAAAAACGACGTTGGGCGAGCCCGGCGTCTACCACGACCACAGGCCGGTTGTGCTCTGTTGTACTGCAGGGCGTCGAGCCTGCGTGGACCAATGGAAAGCCCAATGGCGCAACCCCCCCCTTTTTGCCAGCGAGTGTGTCGACTGGACCAGCCCCGCAGCAAGAGCTGAAATTCGCCAAGTTCCTCCGATGATCCACAACAAAAGTAAGTAAATAGACATTTGGTATGCTGTGAAGGTCCGTGGACTAGGAGTAGGCTTGTCATGAGATCCGAGATAGGGCTTATGAGCAGGCATCTGGCACACAGCGGAGGGCCGGAACACCACGCCCTCCGACACCGTGCAGTCCATGAGCCTTGCCACCTTTTCCCTTTACCCTTGCACAGCCCAACCCTTCTGTTTTTCCCGCAACCCCCTTTTCCCTTCTATTTGTTCGTGGTCCAATTGTCTTTCAAGCCTCGGTTTATTCCCTTTTTTGGTCTCATTTCCAGCTCGTTGAAGTGTTTTCCTGTTATACTCTTATGCCTTTATTTTACCTCTTGATGTCTCTTCCTATATTCAATCCCATTCAATACTCTTAACCGCTTATCAGGCTTCCCGTGCTCATTCTCAAGCATTCCCTTATGTGATTTTTATGGCCATTTTGCTAGGCCTTTCAACTCATTCTCATGCTAGGTTACCAATGGTCCGGGGGCCGGTCGTCTCCCCCGTACGTCCCATCGGACGTCCGATACCCCCGTCATCCGGAAAAGAAAAAGAAAAAAATCGTAAAAAAAAAAAAAAAAAAAAAAAAATTGGTTTTTTATTTTTAACTCATGATTAGCTGCGAATTTGAGCATGACTCCAAGGCAAAAGTTGCTTGTATTGTTATGTTACATAACATATATTTTTTTTTCAGATTTTTCTCAGATAGTTTTTTTTTTTTTTTTTTTTTTTTTTTTGCACTAGGTCTGATATACCCTGTCCGGTCGGACATCCCGGACGGTCAGGGGGGTCCCGGACGTCCGATCCAACAACCTAGTTCTCATGTTATTTCTTGCAATCCCTCAATTTGCTTTGCCAATTTTTTTAAACTCTTCTCAAACAATTCCTTTGGCCATCTAACCAGACTTTTCTCAAACCCGCGCTCAGACAATTTCACATGCAATTCCTCTTAACATATTTGTCAGACTTTTATGAAGCCCCAACGCAAACAATTTCGCATGCAATTTCTTTGGACATTTTGCCAGACTTTTCTCAAGCCCAAGCTCAAGCAATTTCGTATGCAATTCCTCTGGACGTCTTTCCCATACCTTTCTCAAGCTCCAACTCCAATAATTTTACATGCAATACCTTTGGACGTCGTTGTCAAACCCTTCTCAAGCCCAAAGCTCAAACAATTTTACATGCAATCCCTCTAGACATCTTGCCAGGTCTTTTCTCAAGCCCAGTCTCAAACAATTTCATATGCAATTGGTTTGGACATCTTTGTGAGACTCTTTTTAAGTTTATAGTCAGTTTTGCTCTTTGCCTGTTATTTCTTTCGCATGCTTTCTCATCAGGGAGATGACACGTCTTCCCTCCAGTCAAACGTGATGTCCCGATCAGGCAACTGGTTCTCACTCGGAGGTACGCAAACCGTGCCTGCCAACTAAGTGAAGGATGCCAACCCATCCGCCCCTAAAAGGAAAGGTGATCAGTCCTTGCCCTGCTGATAACTCACCTCATCCTCCAACTTTGTCCGACTGCCGCTTATCTGGAGACGGGCATGATTATTGAGGTACCACCTCGCATCTGACAGGTAGGTTTAGTCCATGCTTCCCAGGACCCCGTCTTACCATAAGTGGCTCCCTCGCGAATCATTCCTCCCGAGTGGTATTTTTATTAGATCCGGTCTCTTCCTTTTAAGAGAGTTGAGACTCTTTATAATGTTAGTTTGCTAATGCAGTTACGAAGACTTCACGGTTAGTCCCAGAACGGTTTCAATGCTCCAGCAGGGCAGTGCCAATGCCCTGTGGTGGTGGCGGACTTCACCCGGTATCTCGCCTGACCTCCTTTGTGGATAATGTTACTTGACTTAGCACGAGAAGCCTTAGTCCATCCCAAACGACCGGGCAACCCCTCAATGGCGCGGCGTGTGGTTGGAGAAGGTAAAAAAGACTTAGAGGAGCAACTCTCGGTCCCTTTCGAGCACCCTCGACATTTAAGAACTCATCACGAGGTACAATTCGAACCTTCGGACTAGAGCTCATTGTTGAAGTTGGTTCCGGATGTCAAGCATCGTTAGCGATACCTTGATCCTTTAACCGTTGTCCCTTCTTATGAGGGACAAGCCGTGCTTGGACTTTTTTCCTATAGGGCGGAGGTCCTGGGGTCACGACACTAACGACGGTATCCCCCCTCCCATTAAGGCCTGAGACTAGAAAAAGAGAAGGAAGCTGAGCAACTCAATACGTGGTCGTCATGACTCACAAATGTCTGGGGTCCCCTGATATGCAATGCATTTTCCAATTCTTAGGCAAATATTCAATCCACATACTTTTTTCCAAATTTTTCTTAAGGATGATTCTCATGACCATTTCGGCGACCTCTTTTCAATTATGGTCGTTTCTCATGGCTGACCATCGACCCTTTCTCACCATCAAGACCATTCTTCCAATTTCTTTTCAATGTCACTTTTCATGATCGTCCCCCGACAACCTTTCCACATCCATATTCCATCTCTTCCAATCTTCTCCTCAAGGCTGATTCTGATGACCGTCCCGACGACCTTTCCAATCCATATTTTTTTCACTTCTTTTCCCAGGGCTGCTTTTTGTTTACCGTCCCAACGACCGTTTCAATTCTCCATCCATCTCTTTCAATCTTCGTTTCAAGTCTGATTCTTATGACCGTCCCGACTGTCCTTCCAATAAACATCCTTTTCTCTTCCTCCCCTAAGGTTGTTTCTTATGACCATCCCAACGACCATTTCAATTTTCAATCTATCTATTTCAATCTCCTTTTCAAGGCTGATTCTCGTGACCAGTCCAGCGGCCATTTCCTTTCGCATACCTCACTCTAGCTCAATCACATTAAGTATTTCTCAAGCAATCATGCAAGGGGATCCCAGTGCCAATTATTTGTTCCTCTTAAGGTTCCTCCCCCATGTGGTAGGATACCTTAATGCCGATCTCTTGATGACGATACGAAATCAATCTCATGTCTTCACTCTTTCTCACTCTCAGCCTTCTGCCACTTGAGACTTGACTCGACTTGGTTGGACTAGGCTCTTAGGGGAAGGACGCCTTTGTGCCTCTCTACCTGTAGGTTGCTTAATGCCTCCTGGACTTGACTAAAAGTCAATGCTTCATTTGTATCAAAGTCATATCCATAGTCTTTTTCCAATATACAATATTTGTCTTTCCCAGGATCCTGAAGAACAATCATCTCAACAAGTTTCATATCAAAGTCCCTTGTCAATCTTTCCCTCGCAAATCTCTTAAGGTAGTTCACACATAAAGTAGTTCATAACTATACACTGTTTATCTTGCTAAATCTTGACCAGTCTTTGTCTTGCTCATATTCAACTACCTTATTCACATCTGCCAAGGTCAATGTTACAGTTGCTAGAGACGTTTATCAAACATTTACCACTTCAGTCATTTTTTCTTACACTAGCCTTTTGTTGATTTCCTTTTTTTCTCGCGTTCTTCCACATCAGTTCCTCAACTCCTAGGCCAAAGGTCCCGATTTCCTTCTTTTTCCTTACGAAGACTTGCAATTTTTCCTGATTGAAGAAGTCCAAAGGCGTGACCTCCTCCCCCGTCCTTGTTTTCTTCCTAGTCTTAATGATCCTGTTATGTCTGATTATACTAAGCCACTGGTTAAACCAATGACTACATGTTGGGCCAAACTCATCCTCCTACTAGGAGGGCCCTGCTTTTGAGTCACCCTGCGCTGGTCGCCCTACTTCCATTGGTCTCGTAATCTTGTCCGTCTCGTCCCCGCTACGGATCTCAATGACCTCGCGGGGCTCCTCCTCAATCTTGTCCTCTTCTTCCCGTATGGGGCTGTACTCCCCCGTAAAATTCTCAGGGTTTAGGCTGTAGGCCCAGTGTAGGGAATACTCAAACTCCCCTCATAGTTCGCGTCATAGTCCCCATAATATTTTTCATACCCATTGAAGTTTTAGTCTCTTTCCTCAGTTCTCTCCCCTTTACCTTTGAGTTCGTTATCTCCTCTTCACTTCCATCCTCATGTCGGTAATCTAGTTTTTCGCCCTCCTTGAGGGGTGAGGGCCCGTTACACAGGATCTTTCTCCTCCTCTTTCGAAGTGTACTTCTTGGCTGCGGGCCTATGAACATTTTTTGTTTTTGTCCGTCCTGTCGTCCCTCCGGTCTATGTCATTCATCCTGGATTGGTACATTTGCATAGTTAGCATTGTTCTCATTGTTGAACTACATTTTTTACTATAAACTTTTTCCTGTTCCTGCAATCAAAAGGAAAAACAGGATGCACAACACATTCCCGAAGAGACAAATCCAGACTAAACAAGAAGGAAGATAAAACTAATTTCCTTATCGCTTCATGATCCCCCATCCCCAAGAATGCATCATTCGCCCCGGTCCTCTTCATGCAATACCATTTGATACACCGTTCTGCGTCAATTTAGCCGCCTTAACGTCCAAATCCCATCCATCCCTAAAAAACTATGATACATTGCCCGAGGCATCCCTATCCTCGACATTCAGCACTAAGCAGCCTTACCTAAAGGTACAATTATAGCCACAAAAACAAAAACAAAACGCATCACAGATATGATCCTTGCCTCCACTTAGTTTGCCGACTCAACAGTTTCTTTGTCATGAGCTTCTTGTAACCATTGCTCCACCGGGTCCCGACTTAGAAACCTTACTAGTCGTTGTCCCAGAAATGACCCTTTCAATCCAATCTCATCTATATTTTTTAATTCGAAGGTGTTCATCCCAGATGCTTAACCACCCGGTAAGAGCTCTTCAATCTCCTTCCTAATTGTCTTTTCCAAGTTCTTTGTAGTGCCAAATTTCTGACTAGGACCATCACCTCTCTTGGAGTGTTTTTTTCCTGATACTCTTCAGCTGGTCTTATCTTGCCTTATCTCCCATTCTGCTATCAATGACTCGGTTCACCACCTCCTCTGTTGCCTCCTCATTGCAAATGATCTTCTGACATCGTGTCTCAATCAATTGCTGCGTTGTCACGTGTGGATCGTCGTCGAGCCTATTCCAAGTTGGTATTAGGGTTTCCACTGGGAAATCAATTTCCTTCCCATACCATAACTCGGTTGGATACATCCTGTTTGCTGCGAAAACGACCTGCTTAAGGTACTTGGGCCAGTTGTCAAGATCGGTTGCCACTAATTTCGCGATCGTGTTCTTCAGGGTCCGATATCCCCTCCGTACGGGCACATTAGCCTCTGGGTGGTATGACTCAATGAGCTTAATGGGTACCTTGAGTCTTTTGCAAGTGCTTAATACTTTCTGATTTACAAGTTTCATCTCATTATCAGCTATAAACCTTTTGATAAATGAGTGGCTCAGATAAAAGTCTTCAATCCAACTCGCCACTGATTTTCCTGTTTTTCTCTTGAGGGCTACCGCCTCCACAAACCCACTAAGGTTGTCCCTTGCGTAAAAAATGTACTTATATCCTTCGGAGATACATGCATAACTGCGAGATCGAGGTGGACCAAGTGCCCTGGTCCTATCACCCGTGTGGATCTTAAAGGTTCAAAAACACAAGCCGAACTCCGCTTTTGGCGGATCAAGCAGGTCTCGCATTATATGGTCACCATGCTCTTCATTCCCGACCAGAAGTAGAGTAACACTATTTTTACCAGCGTCCCTTTTGAGGAGCGGTGTCCCCCAGCTAGTCCATCATGCGTTGCTTGGCTTATATCCACCTGTTTGGACCGTCCACACACAACTCTTCTGGCATTAGGCCTTCCTCCCTCTTGAACAGGTGTCCATTCTTCAGTATGTACTTCTCGGTTGTTCCCTACTAGCATCAAACCGATTTCCCCAAAAATCCCGTCATACATTTGAATATAGAAGTACTCCTTCCTATTCTGGCGGTCCTCTTTCCCATCCCGCGCCTGATTCACCAGGTACTGTTGTGGCTTCTGTTCGCACGATTCGACCAGACTCGTTCTTTTTTCCCGTCCTCCTTCTACCACCATTGTCATCAGTTCCTCTTTGGTCCCACAACACGTCCCCATGAATCATTTCTACCTTCGGCCCTGCTTTGTAACTGGTCCTTCTCCGAGTTCCGCAACTATGGCGGGAGGCCCCTTTTCCAAAGCTTTGATCCGCAACTTCCCAGATGTGCATGCCTACTTTATTACCTCGTTATCCACCACAAGGGTCGCCTCCTCGTAGTCGAGGAATACATCGATAGGTTCCACGTTCCCTCCTCCCTTCGGTGTGATGCAAACCCTGCCCAGGCCATCGACCCTATTCCTAAGTTCGACAATGCATTCGATCTTGTGATCGAACTGCCAAATGAACCCTACCCATCTTCCCACCATAGGATCTATGGGCTTGTAATTCTTTAACTTTCCTACGACATTCGTCGGATCGATCCTCAAAATGAAGCGTCCCCAAATAGGTACGCTTGAAAGATTTTGAGACAGTGGAGGACAGTTAATACCTCCTTCTTGAATTGAGGGTAGCGACGCTCCGCAGAGATCAACGTCCTACTCTCGAATCTGATGGGCATTTCTCTCTCATCTTTACCTCTCTGTATCAACACTCCTCCCATAACTAAAGGTCCCCTATTGGTCTCAAGTACCTCATCATTGAAACATGGTGCGGCAGGTGTAACTTGCTCCGACGTCAATATGCCTTTGAGGGACTGGACAACGGCCTCTCGTTCCTCAGTCCACTCCATTGTACGTTATTTGCGAATCATAGCTCGAACATGTTCTGCTATCTTGGCGAAGCCCTTAATAAAGATCCTCTAGAATCTTACGACCCCTAGGAAGGCTCTTACCTCCGTCGTTATGCGCAGAGGCATTGGCCACTAAGAGATCTTGTTGGTTTTGGTTGGGTCAGGTTTCCTTCCATACACCCCACAACGAAAACCTAAGATGGTCCCCTCCATGACTGCAAGAACACTTTTGGGACCGATGACCACGGTTGTCAGGCGGGGACCCCCGGGGGCAAAGTCGGGGTAGGGGTGTGACCCTCGGACCCCTGCCGCGGGGGTGCCCCACCCCCCCCAGGGCCTGTCTCTTATACACATCTAGATGTGTATAAGAGACAGCCCCCCTGATGGGTACCTGTGTCTGATGGCACGGAGAGGGCATAGCGACATTGCCATTCAAGCCTACTTGTTAGCCCCCTGACAGAAACTGGTAATTAAATCAGGGTGCAGATCCGACACGCGAACTCCCCCGTTGTCTATTTTTCCTTTTCTTTTGTTTTTCTTTGTTTCTTCTCACTCTGATTACGACTGCCCTCCGTACTCGTCTCATAACTTTGACAAGGGGGAACTCGGTGCACAGTAGAAAAGACCACGCCGGTCCTACCTCCTCCGCGTCCCTGGGCGAGCCCGGTGGCTACCACGACCACATGCCAGTTGTGCTCTGTTGTACTGCAAGGCTCCGAGCCTGCATGGACCAATGGAAAGCCCAGTGGCGCACCCCCCCTTTTCTGCCAGTGGGTGCGTGGACTGGACCAGCCCCGCAGCAAGACTAGAAAATCATCGAGTTCCTCCGATGATCCACAACAAAAGTACGTAAATAGACGTTTTGTATGCTTCGAAGGTCTGTGGACTAGGAGCACGCTTGTCATGAGATCCGAGCAAGGAGCCAACACACGGTAGGGCTTATGAGTAGGCATCTGGCATGCGGCGGAGGGTCGGAACACCGCGGCCTCCGACATAATACCAAACCCCCGCCCAGCGTCCCCGCTCGGCCCAAAACGCAGCAGTCGAAGAATATAAAATAGTGCGAACCAAAAACTCTTTCACTCACTACTACGTTAGCCCAGTGTAGAGCTCTCTATCGCAGCTTTACTCTAGCCGTCAACCTTCGTTTTGCCATGACACATAACGCACTTTTCTCTCATCCCATCACGTAGCTGTTGCGCGCGGTTCGCGCAATGCCTGAGGCGCGTCGAGGACAGGGAACAGAAAGAGGTGGTAGAGGTGAGAAGGCTCTAGAGGAGCCAGCACCACGTGCTAGACGACACATTATTTAGGAGGAGGAGGAAGAAGAGAGGTATGGGTATGGGACCCACTCGAGGGTTTACACACGCCACTCATTCCCCGGGTGGTATGAAAGAACTTCATCCCCAACGAGGATGCAATTATATTACCAGAAGAAGTATGAGGCGCGCTACGGCGCCCCCTTTACTTCCTCCTCTCCATATTCCCCTAGGAAGCCTACCACCCCAGCGACAAGTAAGGCATTTGTGCCTGTACCTTCGCCCTCTGTCCCATGCGTGGCTCCCTCTTTGCCCCATCCCCATAACTGCACTTTCTGCTGCATTTTCTTTCTTCTTGCTTTGCTTCAAATAAAGTTCGTGGTTATCTTTTATCTTGCATAAGCACGAGGTCCTTTCTCTGAACTTCTGAATCTTTCTTTTCCTCGATGTCTCATCTCATAGCGCCCCTGGCTTAAGAGTTTGAATACCTTGAGGCCGGGGATGCAGGTTCCTCGTGAACTTGGCCGCTCTGCTGACGACCGAATAAAATTTAAGAAGGATTCTCTCTCAATTTTTTCGTTTGCAATTTAACCTTAACTTCTATTGTCTTTAAATCTGAATTTTTCTTCTGACCTTTTCAGCGGAAAAATTATCTTGCCTCCTACCTCTGATAGTGTCTCCTGGGTTATCATCAATCTGATGTTTTGCACTGTGAACACTTGTTRCCARCARTATCAGGAGTGAGGCATACCAAACCCTTTGTCTTGTTCTCTAGCCTGAGTGAGACGTCTTCTCAATTTCTCAAGCAAACGAAGGGGATATCAAACCCCGTTCTCTTTCTCTGGGCCGAGGGAGGTGTGTTCTCAACTTCTCGGGYAAACAAAGGGGGATACYAAASCCCTTTATTTTTCTCTGAYMTGGGAACTTTAGATGAATYWGYATGAACCYGCAAAACAGCAAGCTCTACAAGYCACCAAGCATGAYCCCAACATGCAAATCCYTTGGAARCAARCATCATGCAGCAATTAAATAAAATAARATAAAATAAAACCCAAAATAAAATAATAAGTAATATAAACATTTTTTCACACCCAACAGTTATTGATTGCCTTGGTTTTGGCCCACCACTGGCCAGGGGCGACAGACCTCCCGTCAATCTGATATCCCTCATTCGGCCCACCTCAGGCCAGGACTAGTCAGACCATTTGTCTTGACAACCCCTTTAACCTGCCTCCAGGTCAGGACCACCATACCCACTACTCGAGCATGGCGAACCTTTGGTGCACCTCACACTAGGACACCCAGACTATAGTGGGTTTGGTCACCCTATGATAGTAGACCTCCCGTCAGTCCAACTGTCATGTACCCGGATTTGACCACTATGGTCGGGGACCGGCTCACCCACCAGTTTTTGACCTAGGGTGTTGGCTGCCCCTCCCAGATTTCTGGACATGGAACCAAGTCTAACCACGGTTCCAGGCTCTGGCGAACCTCYTTGGATTGCATCCTCTRACTAGGGTAGGGTTCCAGCTGACCCCTTTTAAACTTACAGGTCAGACCCCCGGAGTCTTTGCCTTAGTAACTATGGAATTCGACACTCGCGTCGGGGACTTGCTGACCCCACCAGATTGCAACCTACTGCGGTAAGGCTCTGGCTAGCCCCGACAATCAATGCATCTTTAGGTTAGAGAAGAAAATTTCAGGTACATGCATTCAAACAAACATACAAAGCCCATAGTCAGACAGTCCGTGTCCCAGATAACAAAACAAACATTTCTCAAGAGACGCCCCTTCGGTCTCAAGAGGCACTGAACAGCAACAACGACAGTCGGCAGTGTATTTCCTAGAGACCTCCCGTCACTCTCTCATTGCGCTCCTCATGATTGCCCTTTACTTAAGGATCTAATGTCCGTGGATCGACTGTGGCTCAATACTTATGACACTTTGATCTCATTGATTCTGTCACTTATAGAAATAATAAAATCAATTCAGATGCAAAAACGAATGTATATCATCTGAAAAATCTTTCTCAAGTCCCTCGTGTCAGAATTTGACATGCCGAAAGTTGACATACTGAATTGACAATGCAAGAGTAATCTGAAGTTCTTGTCTTTGAAGTACCTCACTGTCGCATTATACTTCCCTCAGTTTTCTGAAACTACTTTCTTACTAGATGATTGGCTTTTCTTCTCTTTCTTTGTGATCATTGTAGGGACCAAGTCAGGGTCTCTGAAGATAAACTTACGAAGTCTTGACTCTGATACCATATCATGCAATCTTGAACCATCCATCTCTGATATCTTATAGACCTTGCCGTTTGCTTCACCCGTAATTCTGTAGGGACCGGGCCATCTAAGCTCCAATCGTTTGGTTCACTTAGTCTCAAGGGAATTATCGAACAAGAGGACAACGTCACCAACCTTCAGTTTCTTTTTCCGTATGTATCTCTTCTTATTTCATCTTTCTTGATCTGACAATCTGGTGGTTGTCGTTCTCTTTGCAGCATTCATCACTGACTGATCAACCTCTGATATCTGCCTCATTTTGATCTGAAGAAATTGAGTATTCTTTGTCACTCTCTTGACCTGATCATGTCTTGATTATACTATCAATAGGCAAAGTGGCAGAGTGAACGATGCGTAATCAGCAGTCCTCTTGACAGTGATGTTGTCAGCATAGACTGCAACCCTTAATACTTTTGCCCAGTCTCTAAGGTTCCCTTTACACCATTTAGCCAATGAATCTTTCAAAGTTATGTGACCTCTCTCAGCTGGAGCATTTGCTTGAGGATGGTAAATAGTTACATATCGAATCCTGACAACCAGTCTGAGAGTGGTTCTTCTTACAATCTCATTCCTGAACTCAGACCCTCTGTCTGAGACAAACAACTCTTATGAAGGGATACCTGAGATAGACTTCCTCTATCCAGTCAGCCTCTTGCTCGGCTGTCTTCCTCTTCAGAGTCTTTGCCTCAACGTACCCAGGAAAATTATTTCTTATATTTAGTATGTATCTTATGTCGCCTTTGCCTAGAAGCATAGTGATGAGATCTAAGTGGACTCGGCTGCCTGGTTCCAGGATAGTGGGAAATAAGAGTTTGAGTCATCCTTGCTGTAGATTTTTTCTTACATAACACAAGATTTACAGAATCTGTAAATCATATCTCTCATGTCAGGACAAAAGTAAAGTTTAACTGCCTTAGAGTAGATTGCTCCAGCAGCCCTGTGGCCACCAGCAACCCCCTCATGTAGAGCAATAATTATTTCTAGTTGTTTTTCTTTCTCGTAGACAACTCTTAGTGGAGGCAAACTGGGACCTCTCTTCAATCTAAACTTTTTCCTTGCATTTTTGCAGTAATATTCCTTCGGTAGTTCTACCTCCATCTTCTTTCCTATTTCTTGGTAACTCCCATCATATTCCTCAAAGATGAATAATATCTCTTCTTCTTTCTTTTCTGCTTCTTCCTCATCCTTTGACCCAAAGTTTTTTCTCCTCTCATGGACAGTCACGGCTGCTGCACAGACTCTGGCATACGAATCGTTTCGTTCTTCCTCCTCTTCATTTTCAAGAATTAAATCATAGATATAAGCATCATGGATTTCTTCCCAACCGTCTCTCTTTTCAGGCCACAAATTTCATTTATAAGAACTTGAAGCCTTATAATCTTCATCATCGTCCTCATTCAGGAAATTATTAACATAGGTAGATTCTTTTATTGTTCCATTGATATCTTCATCTTCATCTTCATCTTTCCTCCATTTAATTCGACTTAGGCTATCCGCCCAATTTTTCTCAGTGGGAGTTTTTTCCAGTTTAAAATAAAAAGTCAAAATGAAGACAATCCATCTACTTATAGTTGGATCTACTTGTTGATGCTTTTTAATAGCACCAATCACAGCAGATGCATCAGTCCTTATGATGAATCTCCTTCCAAGTACATAGTGTCTGAAACACTTGCCACAATGAATGATTGTAAGTAGCTCTTTTCTGAACTGGGTGTAACCTCTTTCTGTTGATTAAGAGTTCTACTCTCAAATCTAAGAGGTCTCTCTTTCGCATTCTCATCCTTTTGGATAAGCACACCACCAAGAGCTACTCGTCCTCCATCTGCATCGATGATGAAGGGTCTTCCCTCCTCCTTATCGTAGAAAGGTACCTCCAACACTAGCCGTGTCCTTAGCATTGTTCCCATCACGTCATGTCGTGATTGTGTAGACCACGATTACGGGTTGCATGAGGTCAATATAGCAGGAAGCAATATCATGATTAGTCTGAAGACTTTAAATCCATCGGGAAAACGGGCTCATGTCAGAGCACGGGTATATCTGAACGGTGTCGCCCTCACGTAGAATTTTATATATATATATGGCGCAAAAAAAATTCGAAAAATTAACCCAACTGACCATACGATTGCATATAGCATCGGAATTTTCTTTTAATGCAAAGAGTGTGTTACAAAATCGATTTTGTTTTCATGCTATATATGTCTCAAACTAAATTATGTTTGTTTATAAAATAACAGCTCCGTATATTAGTTGATAGTAGATATGCGTCAGGGATTAAGCGTATTTCTAACTGTTTTATAGTTGTTATGCGAAATCCGTTTTTTTTTAAAAAGGATTCGGGGTTACGTAACTAATAAGTCCGCGAGGACGTAGGGACAATATTTGATTAATAGGGGATCTTGTATGCAGTATGACAATTACTATATATCTACTGGACGATCAAAATACAATTGCAAGTCCGTGAGGACGCAGTCATTACCTAGTTTATAAGGACAATATTTAATTAATAACGGGTTTTATATATAGTATGGCGATTACAATGCATCTACTGGGCGATCCAATAACAGTTGCAAAAGTGACTCGGTGACTATGCCAATCGGAAAGATTACGATGTTGCTTACGAAAGCACCAGCGTGCAAAAGGTTGTCATAGTGAGGAATTTGATCTATATACGATCGAAGGTCAGGGAGGTCTACGTGTGCTTAAACGAGTATGGGTGTTACTTATTCCTAGTGACCGATACCTTTGTTAGAAAACGTTCCTGACTTTTCTCCTTAGTGTGATAGGTACTTGTGTCTCCGAAATGCTGGCACATCTAATTACAAAAAGAGCTTATTAATCAAGCATATCTGGCTAATAATAATGTCATTAATGCACATCAGGCCAGTGCGCAATTAATCAGAGTTTTTCTCAGGGATTTTTATTTTATTTTAATACGTACATAATTAATTATATTTATAATAGAATTTTATACTGAATGCGGTGAAAATATTTTTTTTCGAAAAAGGTTTGGGGTGTGTGTGTGAGCATTTATTTAGTAGTGTATCTTTATGTTATAGGGAGGATTATATGCTGCGGAATGTAATATGTATAGCAGCATGATTATTTAGATCAGGGTTGTATGTATCGCGTGGCAGGTTGTATGTATAAGGCGATATTTTTTTGAGGCGTAATTTTAAATAGCGAGAGCGGTATTTTGCGGAATAGAGATGATTGCAGAGCGCCGACGAGAAGTTGGGTTTGAGGAAGATGGGGGGAGAAGCTGGGGAAATTGTGTGGTGGTAGCGGAGTTAGCATGTTTTAACTGCAGAGAGTTAGAGAACGCAGGTATGGTGTAGACTTACGAGGTCTTTGTCAACAAGGGAGTCTACCCTGGTTTGGCAACTGGATGGAACATCCGGGTATGTGTGTGATAGGTGTGTAAATACGGCCACCCCGTAAAGAACGGGAAACAAAGGGTCGTAAGTCTGTCATACCGCGGATAGTTAGCGGTAGTTTAACATGGGTGGTGTGTTTCAGCCATCAACTCAACAAGGAGGATGTGTGGGGGATAAATGTTAGGGGGGGGAGCAGTTCAGTAGTTAGAGTAAGTGATTAGAGTTAGGAATGGCTGTTTGAGGACAGCCATAGGGGGGGTGCATGCCCTGAAGCGTGCTTTTCGCCGCTTAGCACCCATAGCGGCTCATAAGAGGGCCAACCTCTGGCTCCCATTAGTAGTTGACGGGTTATGTTAGCGGGTACAACAGTAGTGGACACAGTGTTTTTTTTAAGAACATACCTGAAGGTGGAAGTTTTTCGGAAAGGACGCATCATTAGTCGCCGCCATCGCTTGCAAACTCCGCCTGCAATGGCTCACACGAGTAGCAGATGCCTCTGAGTCGTCCGTTAGGAGCCAGGTAATGTCGGGTTAGGAAGAGGTAGTGTCTTGTTGTACGGACGAGCTTGAAGAGCTTCTCGTCTTTCCGGGAGAGGGGGAACTTGTGTGGGTAGTATTTGTATAAGAAGTGTGGCGTGCGGTGCGCTGCCAGAGCTATGGTCATGCCCGTGCGATGTGTTGCAGATATGTATGTGAGCATAGCAAGCAGCGTTCGGCTGGCCTATGTGTGCCATAGTGAAAGGGAACTTGCAATTTGCGCAGGGCTTGGGGGGTGCGGGCGTACGAGCCGGCAGGGGTTCTTTCTTGGGTGTAGGTTCAGTAAGGGTGAGGGTGGGTGTGTATCTGCTGGTGAGTGGCAGGGGTATCGGCTGCAGGGGTGCAATGTTTGTCTGTTGTGCATCTGTGTGCGGGCTATGCGTCGGCGGATTTTAGGAGTCTGCTTACTTCTTTTTGTTTTACATAGTGTCTGTATGAGCCATGACTCGAAGCTTCTGAGTTTGTCCATATTGTCGAGGACAACACGTTTGTCATCTGCCCGAGATGGCGTAGCTCGAGAAGTCTTTGTCGTGCGGGATGGTGGTGAGGTTATGGAGGAGGATGTGTCATTTTAGTTTTGTCTGTTTGTTCAGTTCTAGCTTTCGAGCGGACAGTTCTACGTATTTTAACATTTAAATTTGTTTTTTTATAAACAATTGTTGTCGTATCATTTTTGTCGTATCAGTGTTGAACTGGTGCGTCTTTTTGTTTTAGTGTGTAGTTCAGCAGGTGCCTGAAGCTGTGTCTTTATTGGTCCGTATGCTTGCGCGGTGTGGAGGTTTGTTCATAATTTTTTGAGCCGGTCATGCAGGTGACCCATAACTGTTTCTTGCATGTCTGTGTTATCTATTTATATGTTGTGTGTGCATATTCTGCAGTTAGAGATATTGACCATATTTGTCTTGCTGCGATCAGAGGGCGATGTTACCGTTGTAGTATTTACGTGCGAGTTTTACTGGTGGGTATGTATATGTATTTTGTGCTTCCTTAATATTTTTAATTTATTATTAATTGAAATATATATATATATATATATTACTTATTATAGTTCTATATATTATTTATGCAATCATACTCGACTTCTTCACACTTGTCATGTATGCAAACAGCGAAACAGCAACTGGCGACATGCGCCCACACAATACTCAAGATATCGTAACCAGATATGAGTTCTCTTCAACTGGCTATGGCGACTGGGCGCCCACACAACTCACTGTTCACACTCTGGATCACCCTGGATGTCCCACACGCAACACTCAGTATCATACTTCACACACCACACATGCTAGGCTACAGCTATGGCAGCGCTAGCTGCCACTACCTATCGCTGCACCTGTCTCTTATACACATCTAGATGTGTATAAGAGACAGG
>BFEA01000443.1:322737-333582 GCA_003427395.1 Chara braunii
AGCTAGCCTTCTAATCTACAGGTCTACGGCTCGAATCCTGACTACCTATAGACCTACGACAGACCTACCTACCACTGGCGGTTCTACAGGTCGCAGGTTCAACTCTTCGAGTTGACGCAGGTATTGTACACAGGTAAGTTGGGAAACTAGGGATCGAGCCCTGGGATCTGTCTCAGCTACCACAAATTGGTGAATACCGTTTCATTTAATTATTATTTTATTATTTTGTTAATTATTGCAAGGAACATGAATGTGGACGAAGCAAAGAAATCCCAATTGCAAATCACACCGAAGTCCAAGCAGTCAAAGCAAGAGCAAATAACATATTGGAACCAAGCAACCATCCATTTGAGAACGATACAGCAAAAGTCGTGAGTCAATGTCCAAGCCCAATCGGGCAACACCAACAACATAATCCGAAGTTGGCCTCTCTCTTGAATGGCGCCAGGCGCCCTATCTACTCTACAACCTATCCTACAACTACAGTCATGGAAGCAACCAGACGACTTGACGACCAACTAGTGATGACGTCAACACCAATGCCGACCTCCTCTTCCACCAGGTACGTCACTCTCTCTCGTCCCTCATTCTTGATTGTTATCCCACACAGCGCCCTTCACCTCCCGAAGAACCACCTTCGCCCTCACCTCCTCCAACGCCCTCCTGCAGCCTGGCTATGGCTGTCAGCGCCCTGCGCCCAGGCTGCGCCCTACCGCTTAGCACCAGCCTGCCTTCTCTTAGCCTAGCGCAGCGCAGCACACTCGCAATGCAACAGCGTGCCGGCCTTGCTCGCAATGCCCAAGATCCCTGCCCACTCGCCTGCTCTGCCTATATGCCAGTGTTGAGTGTGGGTGGCCTCCCTTCAGCCTGCGCCTGGGCCGCATTACCTGTACCCAGGCCCAATGCGGTTGGGCCACACGTAATACAGTTGCGCCTCTTTCATCAAGGTCTGCGTCCAGATTCAGATAGTGGACCGGTTTCCCATTGGCATTTTCGGCCTCTATGTCCAGCATGCAACGTCGGCCTCACGTTTATGCGCCCAGGGCCTAACCAATTCTGGGGCCCTGGTCCTTCTGCATTTGCAGAGATATGGTACTCGGTGCACTCCAGCCAACTGGCGTGCGGCAACTGTATGGACCCCCTTCGTGAAATGTTGAACAAAAAGGGCTCTTGTTGATTTGCTGGCCCGCCTTCACTTAGGGCGGCCACGAGGCTTGCTGAGGGCCTTAGCCCAGAGCATGTACATCACGGCAAGACCCCTTTGAGGGCTCAATCCTCACATTTCATCCCCCTTAGCTTCGAAAGTCCGCTGAGATGCTTACTTCGCAGGTGCCTTCCCCTTTAGTTGTCTTTCATATTCAGTGACCACCTGATGAGCTGTTTCAACCAGTTCCTCTCTGGTGAACCACCGATATTCTTTCGGATCTGTGTGATGCCTGAATCTGACTCTATATTCTCTTCGGGGTTTAGGAGGTCTTCCTCGACCCAGAGGTCTTGGAACAGGCATGTCTCTGTGTTCCAGAATGTCGCCGATGTCCACGTGGCCATCCATGGTTGGGGGCAGCATTGATCTCCGTGAAGGAAATTGATCTGTCTCAGCGAAAGATGCAAGGTTTGAGGCGTGAAAAACTGGGTAAGTGCGCAGGTGACCAGGGATACGTTAACATAGGAAGGGCCATCCAAACCATCCCCAACTATGTCTAAAACTTCCCAAGGACCGAAGTACTGTGCCATTACTTTTCTATAGATGCCAAATTCTTGTCCTAGCTCACTATCCTTCACCCAGACAAGTTCCCCTACCTGAAATGTGGACTGTCGACGGTGTTTGTTCTCAGAGGCAATCATTGCTTCCTGAGACTTCTTAATGTGCTCGACAACTTGCTGCAACAGTTTCTCGTACTGCACCCCATATTCTATTGAACCAGGGGTTGCAGCAGGTCGGTTTCCAGGCAGGAGGAAGTCAAGAGCTGATTTAGGCTTCCATCCCAAGTGCAGCTGATTGGGACTGACGCCGGTACTGCTGTGCACAGCGTTGTTGTACAGGCTGGCAATGAGAGGCAATTTCTCATTCCAGTCATCCTGGCTGGGTTTGATGTAATGCCTCAGCAGGTGTTGTACAACTCTGTTCATATGCTCGACCTGTCCGTTGGCTTTGAGATGATTCCCGGAGGTCATCTGATGTTGACTGCCCAATTGCTCAGCAGTCTTCTTCCACAGCTCACTTGTAAAGCGGACATCTCTGTCACTAACGATTGACTTTGGTAGTCCAAAATGACGCACCCAGTTGTCCATAAACAACTTGATGACGTGTTCAGTCCTCGCCGTCTTTGGCATGGCAATTAGTCTAGCATACTTGGTGAATCGGTCTATGATGACAAAGATGTGCCTCTTGCCACTCCTGCTGGTTACCAGGGTGTCCATGAATCCATGGAAACACTCTGTCCCTGACCAGCGGGGATAGGTAAGGGCTTCAGCAACCCAAGTGGTGCTTGAGTTCGCAGCTTGTCCCGCTGACAGACCTGACAGGTCTCCACATATTTCTTTGCATCATCTAATATTCCGGGCCACAAAAATCGTTGTACTAGATTGACACTGTTTTTTTTGTAGCCAAAATGTCCAGTTGCGTCATGACATTCTCCTAGAAATAAACTACACAAATTCTCACTAGATGGAACGACTAATCTTTCATTCCCAACCTTTCTCAGAAAGAGTAACCCATCCACCATCACAAACTCATCTTCTGTGGCCTTACCTTTCGCTTGCAGTTTGCATATGATGTCCATCGTGACAGGGTCTTCCTAATAGGCTCCCACCAGTGATTGAGTTACTTCCTCAAATACGCCAAACTTTTTGTAGAACGCTGATGCACACAAGCAACCATAGGATTCTAGTAACCTACTAGCCTTATACTTGGCCAGCCTCACGGTCCTTCCATCCGGCAACTTATGCTTTAGCACCTTCTTGTCCCAGTCAAACTGGGGTTTGGCAACCTCAAGGTAGTACATTCCTAACAGCATATCAAATGGTAAGTCGTCGCTAACCAGGAACAAAATCTTGTGATTAAGTTTCCCTCCTCCATAGGAGAAGGTACAGACTACATCCCTTATATAGTCTTTGACTACCATGCGCTCCTTATTGGCCGAAGTAGATGCTATCGGTCTACTAAGGTGTTGTACTCGGTCCTCTAGGTGCAGCCTTTCCAAACAGTCGCGACTTATATCATTCCGCGTGGAGCCTATGTCTACGAAGGCACCACATTTGCGGTCTCCTACAACATTTTCCACGACGAAATGTTCCCCTCTAGGACCTCTACTTAGTGCCACCCAAGATTCGTGAGGGTCCTTGCTTGACCACTCACTTTCTAAATCTTCTAAGGCCTCAGACACATCCAACGTACAGAGCATAGTTTGGTCTAGATGAGTCTGCAGGGTGACTAAAGAGTCATTCACTATGGCCATCTCATGAAGTGGGGAGGGTATCTGGCCCACTTCACCATGAGTAGGAGCAACTAAAACTTCCACCGGCCTCACGTGTTTCCCGAGGTGGAAGCCTGGGAAGAAGGCACCCCTCCCTTAGGGGGTATCTTCTGCGTGAGCTTTGCGTTCTTGCACTTGTACTGGCTGTGTCTGTATTCACCACAGTTTATGCAAGCACCACGCACTCGGCGGTCCTGCCACACTTCCTGATCAAAACTTGCCTTAACCCAATCTGCTACTTTGGACTGATTGGCGGCAGTCTGTCCTTGACTCTTTTGATGACCCTTTCCTCGGCTACTTGCCTTAGTCTTTACTACTGCGGCGAGGGTGCTACCCTCAATGGTTTCCTCGCCGTCGTACTCTGTACTGTCCATCAGGTCAGAAAGCTCATCGATCTCGCTTTGGGTCCCATCAGACTCAACCATCATCAATCGACTCCGCTTCTTCTTCCACTCCTGTAGACTCTTCTTCTTCCTCCCGTCTACTGGAGTAGGTTGAGCACTTCCCAAGGTAGCCTCCAAATCTAAGACCTTTCTAGAGAAGGTCTCAAAGGAATGATACACGAGGCGAGCGTCGCTGGCCAATAAGGTCCTGAGATTCTCAGGCAGACATCTTAGAAACATGGTCAGTAAGACCTGGTCATCATAGCGTATACCGGGCACGACGATGAGGTTCTCTACAGTAGACGTTAGCTCTCTGACAGACTTGTACCTACGCTGGTCCAGTCTCAACATCGCGTCAGTGGTAATTTGTGCCTGCTGTGGATGGTAATTTGTGCCTGCTGCGGATTATGCCAGGCGAGCTTCTACCATGTCCAAGAACTCCTCTAAAATGAGGGTTTTACCCCAATCTGCCATGCGTCGTCCGAACCCGGCCTTCGCTACTATCCCATGTAGCCATTTGGCTGCCTTACCCTCAAGGTAAGATGCAGCAGTAATCACCTCTTCCTCCTGCAACGTCCTCTTTGCCCTTACCCACATTGGAGTTGTTCTCAACCAAGTGTTGAGTTCCTCGTCCTTCTTCTCACCGGAGAAGGCAAGGGGCGGTTTCATTGGGGTCTTTGGGTACCATGGACTTTGCTGCTGTCCCTGTGGTGGAACAGTTTGTTGCGGTTGTGGTATAGCTCCATCCACTGGACCAGAAGAAGAAGAAGAAGCAACAGTCTGTGCGGCTGCTGCAGACGTACCACTTGGCTGTGTGCCAGCTTGTACCGGAAAAGGGCCTGACATCGCCGTTAACGGCAACGGCGACTGTGCTGCTGGCGGTAATCCTGGCCTTTGCAAAAGGTCCAAGATTTGGTCCAAGGAGTTTTGCATGAAATCCAGTCTGTTGTCCACATGCGMATGCAATGACAGTATGYTGGACTTTAACACTTTCATWGCGTCARWCATTGCTRACTCATCTAACTCCTCTAATGCAGCTTTGTCTGCCTCTAACGTATCAAGCCTGGCTGTTCTATTTTTAATTTCTCTTTCTCTATCGGTAGCTTGCTTTAGTTCCCTCTCTAATCGAGTGCGGATCCTCTCGACTTGTTGGAGCTCTAGTAGCTCTCTACCGCGTGGGGTCGACGGACTGAACTGCGAGCCCGCCATTTGACTTGTGGACTGACTGGAACCTACTGATCCAGAAGTACCCGTGGGTCCAGGGGGCATCCCCAACTGGGTCCCATACGAGGATGCAGCAGAGGATGCTGCCACGATAGTCATTGCTGTTGTACTGGCTGCTGCTGCTGCCCGTTCCCTAGCTGCGGTGTTTGCTGCTGCCAACGCCTGACTTGCAGCTAGTGCTGTTTCCCTCGCTGCTGCGTAAGCACGGGCTCTAGCTTCGGCATGAAGCCGTCTTTCGTCCCCTGGCCGTAGGGCCTGATACACATGCGAGACCCTAAGTGATCTCAAACGTGTCAGCCTCGCATCGTCAACTCTACCCTCATCGGTGTCTGACCCACTCATCAGTTAGGCAAACACTATCTGCACTACAACTCCCTGTTGGAGTCCTACCACAACATATGTCTGACCGACACCTAATTTTCTAAAAATAAATTTGTCCGGCAGGTCCCCTACTCAACCGATCAAGTGGCAGCCTACAACATTCTCAAAGACTGTAAACATAATTTAGTTATATCAAGATTAGTTCACTCACAGAGGCTTTGCATAAAACTGGCTATGGTAGTATACAACAGTCCTAAACTAAGCTATCTGTGAGGTGTTAGCAGTCTGTCAACCAACTACTCAATAATAAAACTAAACTATGTTGCAAATGTATGAACAGTGGATGTGGTTGCATTTACAGCTGAGCACCAATTGGAACCTACCCTCCCCTCAATCCAACATACCGATAAGCATCATTGAGCAGCAGTGTCTTAGGTGTGCAATGCCGGCCCACCCCTGTGCCCCAGGTGCATGCTTATGACCAGGCTTGCCCTTTCTTTATCCTCGCGTGCAACGAGCCGTACGTCCGACAAATTTGGCTGATCAAGAGGCCTATTTAAGGATTGCCCCCAAGGTCGCTCAAAAATTATTTAACGTCGCAATCAGGACGACGATCACAGCCAGTGGACAGATCGGAACCCCATCCAGAAATGTTTATAGACGGTCTGGGAGCATCTGCATAAGCCTGTTCAGTCTGCACACCCCTCTATCAGCGCAGCAAAAGAGCCCCAATGGACAAAGTAGCCATCGCATGCGTGTACTAATCCCATTGGGTTGGCATGGTGACCGTGACCCATGTGCTTCGACCAGGGCCCTTCAGAGGCACCGCCCTTTCTCCTTCCAGATGCGCCACCGGGAAGATTGTCATCTCTCAAGGTAGAGCGCTCACGACACCTCACCAAAAGAGAGGACTCTCAAGTTGGACTCACTTCCTCGCGGTAAGAAGAGATTAAGAGGGTAGATAAGGTAAGGGATCAACGTACCTGTAGATAGCTGCCCCCAACCACAAATTTCTCACCAATTGAGCCGATTGTGCATTTGATGACCGGTCGTAGCCTCGGTACCACCCACAATGCAATGCAGTGCCACCTCAGCCTAATGCCACATCGGCATGCTCTCATCATCATTCATACATTCCGTCGTCGCCACGTCATCCCAAGCCGTATAGCCTTTCGGCGCACACCTCTCTACCCAGGTCGTGCGCCTATTTTCGGCCTGGCGTCACAAGAACCAACTGCGAAGAAGCATCGTCAATGCACCAAGTCTGTATAACACCAGCGCACCAACATGAATGTGGACGAAGCAAAGAAATCCCAATTGCAAATCACACTGAAGTCCAAGTAGTCGAAGCAAGAGCAGATAACACATTGGAACCAAGCAACCATCCATTTGAGAACGATACAACAAAAGTTGTGAGTCAATGTCCAAGCCCAATCGGGCAACACCAACAACATAACCCGAAGTAGCCCTCTCTCTTGAATGGCGCCAGGCGCCCTATCTACTCTACAACCTATCCTACAACTACAGTCATGGAAGCAACCAAATGACTTGATGACCAGCTAATGATGACGTCAACACCAATGCCGACCTCCTCTTCCACCAGGTATGTCACTCTCTCTCATCCTCACTCTCCCTTGTTATCCCACACAACGCCCTTCACCTCCCGAAGAACCACCTTCGCCCTCGCCTCCTCCAACGCCCTCCTGCAGCCTGGCTATGGCTGCCAGCGCCCTGCGCCCAGGCTGCGTCCTATCGCTTAGCGCCAACCTGCCTTTTCTCAGCCTAGCGCAACGCAGCACACTCGCAATGAAACAGCGTGCCGACCTTGCTCGCAATGGCCAAGATCCCTGCCCACTCGCTTGCTCTGCCTATAATGCCAGTGTTGCGTGTGGACGGCCTCCCTTCAGCCTGCGCCTGGGCCCGAATACCTGTACCCATGCCCAATGCGGTTGGGGCCCACATAATACAGTTGCGCCTCTTTCATCAAGGCCTGCGTCCAGATTCAGATAGTGGACCGGTTTCCCATTGGCATTTTCAGCCTCTATGTCCAGCATGCAACGTCGGCCTCACGTTTATGCGCCCAGTCGGCCTCACGTTTATGCGCCCAGGGCCTAACCAATTCTGGGGCCCTGGTCCTTCTGCATTTGCAGAGATCTGGTACTCGGTGCACTCCAGCCAACTGGCGTGCGACAACTGTATGGACCCCACTTCGTGAAATGTTGAACAAAAGGGGCTCTCGTTGATTTGCTGGCCCACCTTCACTTAGGGTGGCCACGAGGCTTGCTGAGGGCCTTAGCCTAGAGCATGTACATCACGGCAAGGCCCCTTTGAGGGCTCAATCCTCACATTATTTATTATTTATTAAAAAATATTGTGTGTGTTATTATTATTATTACTATTATTAGTATTATTTTACTAATTCAGTAATTTTTTGTGCATGTGTGTGTACATGTGTGTGCTTGTGTGTGTGTGTGTATGTGTGTGTGTGTGTGTGTGCATGTGTGTGGGTGTGTGCGGGTGTGCGTGCTTAATTGAGAGAGTCGGAGTACATAGTGCGTGTGTGTGTGTGTGTGTGTGTGTGAGCCGGCGGGAGGGGAGGGAGGACCCCCCCCCACCAATCAATCAATCAATCAATCAATCAATCAATCAACCAATCAATCAATCAATCAATCAAACAATCAATCAATCAATCAATCAATCAATCACTTAGTCAATAAAAAAATAATCAATCAATCGATTTTTTTTTTTCTATATATATATATTTTTTTACACATCAACCCCCCCCCCAACAAATTTTGGATTTTTTTTTTTTTGTATAGGCCGATAGCAGCCGACATGTGCAGGTCGAGCGCGCGCACCGATTTTGAGTGCGCCCCCCCGCCTGGACGTGGCGCGGCCGCGCGCGAACTCGGCCGCAAGATCCGCGGCCGACGGTGTCACGTAGCCCTCCCCCTTTCGCTTGGATGAATACTCCGTTTCCCAGTCCATGTCTACTCAAGACAATCACTTTCGCACTATTTCTTTTTTTTTTCTCTCTTCTCTCTGTCTTCCCTTTGGTTGCGAGTCTTTACGGGCATTGATAAGGAACTCAGAGAAAGAAACAAAATGAAAAGCTCAAAGAAAGAGAAGGTAAAACTCCTAGCCAGAGCGACTTTTCATTCGGACTAGAGAGCAGTCAATAATAAAAAATAAAAATATTAATTCAAATGAGAAGTCTGATCCAGTGACTCAGCCTGGTCAGTCCGAATACAAGATCCGCTCGAGTCCGATCTGACCAGTTCGGTGAACGTATAACAAATCAGACAACGAGTGATGACATGCAACAACTGAGAATTGAGTGGTGTACAAGGTGTGAGTCGAGCCACGAACTGTGTAATAAAAACATGTGAAACGTCTTAGCAGAGACCCCTTGGTAGTGAGTGTCCTAACAAAATGAATAAACTTGGAATCCCAATCAGAAAGAGAATGAAACAATGTCTTACAGATTTGGGTCTAAGGGGCACTTCTTGCTTGAGCCTGGTCCCACTAGGTCCCTAATGGTCCCACGTAGGTTGTGACCGAGTCCCAACCAAGAGGAGTCTCACGTAGACCTACTGTCTGCCTCTGCCGTATTCAAAAACGAATTTCAATTTTCAGAGAGAACCTACAGACTACAGCCGTTCAGAGATGAAAAGACAAAGCACTGTAGAAGGAATCGGCATTCAAAGCGAGATACTTCATTCCTCTACCCATCAAGTTAGTAAGTAGTTCACACGCTCAAACACACAATCAAGACCGCAGAGGAGTAGGAAAGAAACCCATAATTACCCCAAAAGGACAATCAATACCATACACACATACATGGGTATTTCGTAGGTGCACGACACTTACCTGAGTGGTCAGAGCTTCGAGATGAATAGAACTCACCCCCTCTCATATGATCCTCTTGACCCCTGTAATGCTACCCCCACACTAGTATCCGATCTCCTAGGAGGGTCGGACTCCAACACCCAACTGCAACGTCGGATCCCGCGGCGATGCTGAAGAACAAAGTTGCAACTTGCAGCCCGTACATGCAGAATGGCTGCTTTCCCTTAAGCCCGCCTACTTGAGGGAAGCCCTTAAGTCGCCAAGTGTCTCCCTTGAATCAGATTCCAGGTGTGTGTGCCTCTCACTATCGCCTCTCTCAAATTGTCTCATGATGTCTCCACGAAAGGTCTCGCCACCACAAACTTACTCTCAAGCAACCTGGTCAGGTCCAGTGCCGACCCAACACTACCTAACCAGGTGCAGGGAGCTTCCCTTAACCACGCTGCCCTGCTTTCCTCACAAACCAACCCTAAGTGGTGCCCTCAACCACTTAGGTTAGGGTTAGGGCAGCAAAGTCAACTCCCACCAGCGAGTAGAATCCGCTCTGATACCAATGTCATGATCCTGGCCAATTTCGAAGTACAAATCCATGAGAAAGCACAATGTCGTCCAATTGCAAAAAGACATGAATGAACTTGAGAGGAGAGAGAGGGAAGGAAGAAGAAGAAGATGTTCACCAGCAAAGACCAACTTAGGGTAATTCCCTTCTTCTCGCCAACCACTCTCCTCCTCCTTTTCTCCTCCACTCTTTATTCACAATAAATAATAATAATAATGTAGAATGGCTGAACCAGAATCAATGTCCAAATCCCTCTTCTGCTGCAGGTAGATCATGAGGTCCACCATAGCCATGGCCACCCTTTTTGTAACGAGCGTGAGGCTGAGGGTGAGCCGAGGGAGAGGAGAGAGAGGGGGAGAGTGAGAGCACACACACACACTCACTCACTCGACACGACGGACTCGGACTGAGGATCGGACGCAGACACAGTGGCAAGGCACAAAGTCGAAGTCTTGGATTCCCGAATGTCGAAAACAGCCTGTCACACTGAGTACGAGTACAGCAGCAGAGAACTGGTACGAGACTGGTCCCCGTACCGTACGGGGAGCCGGTATAAGTACCGGTGACACGTACGGTACTAGGGGCATTTCTGCAAAGGCCCCGAGGGCAGAACTGAAAAATGCAGTATTTGAAAGTGGCGCCCGAATTGCAGCATGGCGCCAGTTGTCCAAGATCCTGCGGTACCAAAGGAGGGGTTTGGAAAAAGGGTGCCAGGCCGAAAACGGGATGCAGCTGAAACAGCAAAAAGATAGACCAAGGATCGAGCCATGGCGAAGTCGGTAACCCTATCCCCTCCCTCTAGAAGGCAACGTCCCGGCTGCCAAAAATCATGAAGCAATGCTGAAATCTGTGAAGGACGGGACGGGGCCGATCACTGGTAAGCAAGTCGAAAGGGAAGAGGGGTATAATGTGGGTGGCATGGGCTGCGGGAGTAAGAGGGAACAGGGTTTGGTACCGGTGAACAGAGTTGTCCTACTGATGAACTAGGGGGGGTTGGAAGGAACAGGGTAGTCCGACAAATGAATTAAAGGGA
>BFEA01000443.1:386724-399340 GCA_003427395.1 Chara braunii
TCTTTACTTTGCAATACTTTGCAATTCCAAAAAAACAAAAAACGGTTTTTTTTTTTTTTTTTTATGTTTCTAAATGCAAAACGGGTGCCACACACCGTTTTACGCATTGCTAGTCGGTCCCGCAACCACACCACTCCACATACATCGTTACTGGGATCTCCCTCTAGGCCCCTGGTCACCTGTGGATATATCTAAAGACTGCTGCCCTTTAAAAAAAAATTAAAAAAAATAGGGGGAACCGGTAGCACAAGACCACAGGTCCATGAGGGCTACCGGTAGTACATTGGGGGGAGCTGGCAGAGTGGCAAAATTTAAAATTTGAATTGAATTACCCCCGCGATTTATTTTGCGGTTGAAATAAGTTTTTTTATTTTTTTATATATTTTTCCTGTAAAGATCACGGCCAAATCTATAGACCCTCAAAGTTTCAGAGTAGTTGGGTTATCCTTCTGATTGCAAAAAATCGCGAACGTTGGGTTTCTTTTCCCATTGTCCCATACGTGGTAGAGTTGCTGTAGCAAAAATAGAAAATGTGACAAAACAGCGCGGCATTTACTTCACCGTTAATTTATTTATTTCTTTTTTTTCTGATATTTTCAAGGAAAGATCACGGCCTAATCTACAGGATATCAAATTTTCATACTTTTTTGCCTATTTTTTTGAGCGTGAAAAGTCGTCAAACTTCGCGCTTGAAAATGCTTGGCTCGAACCCGCCTGCACGACATTAGGGTTCAGACACACAGGCACATCCTGACGTGCCAGCAGCCTGACGTCAGATAAAGACAGCAGTCCGCCAAAACAAACAGGGACCCAGTCCACCATAATGGTTATTGCATCGGGCAATTGGGTATTTCAAATTTTGTGCGTGGGTTCAAACCCCAACCCAACCATTGTGAACAAACTTCAAATACTGTATATACTAATACTAATATATGTATATGTACTAATACTAACGTGTGTGTGGGTGTGTGGGTGTGGGTGTGTGTGTGGGTGTGTGGGCGCGTGCGTGTGGGTGGGTGGGTGTGTGTGTGTGTTTGTGCGTGCGTATGCGTGGGTGGGTGGGTGGGTGGGTGTGTGCGGGTGGGTGGCTGCCGCTGGCCGGGCCTCCTTGCTTTTGTCCTCGCAGACTCAAAAGAAGGGGCAAGACGAAATGCGACAGGTCGCCGACTTAACAGAAGGGCGACGGAAAAGGCGGGAGCACAACAAAAAAAGAAAGAAAAAAAAACGGGAACCAACCGACGACGACAAAAGGGAGATCAGAGGAATGCAACGGAAAAGGGGAGAACACGACAGGAAAAAAAAAAGAACAAAAGGGAACCAACCGAGAATGGAAAAAGGGAAATCAGAGGAATGCGACGGAAAAGAAGGGAACACGACAGAAGATTGCAACGGGAAAAGAAAGAAAAAAAAAAAAAAAAAAGAACCAACCGACGACGCAAAAAGGGAAAAGAAAAAAAAAGGAACTGCAAATGAATTTTAAAAAAAAAGGGGCGGCGGCTATCCGACGGCGGCTGCTTCGAGATATTCCCTCGCATCAACGCCCGCCGCCGCTCGGCTCGATGGGCGCGCTCGCTTGTTTTTTGGCGCGCTGTGAACAATTCGGTACGCGCGCCGCTCTGCACGCCGCCCCTCCCTCGATCGCCTTCATCTGCTGGCCCGAATCAAAACTTCGGTCCATTCCCGGCGCGCAGCGGACACAACCTCCCCTGCGGGCCGCTCGCGCTTAAGGGGTAGGATAGTAACTAGCTAAGCGCCCGCGGTGCGGGCGGTGTGGGCTATGCCCGCAAAAATAAGAAATTTTGTAGCGAACCTGACACAGACCACTCGCATAAATTAAAACAGACTTAAAATAAAAAAAAATTGAATCACAGGGTAATAAGAAATTTTGTCTATTTTTAATTTGAGGCACAAAATTAATCATTAGTTAGAGTCCTTTTTTAATCACTGTGTGGCCTTGTGTGGGTAATAAGAAATCCTTCACAAAATTGGCTATAAAGTTCGAGTTTAACTAACGATTATTTTTTTTTTTTTTTAATTTGATGAAGGATTTCGATGTCACCTTGAGGCAAAAGTTGTTCAGTTTATTTTTCTTCATAACATTGTTTCGTTATGGACTTTTTAGATTTTTTTTTTTTTTTTTTTTTTTTTTTTTTGCTGGGACCTCTCCTTGTCCTTCCACGGGCTGGCCACCCGCGAACCGGGCTGCCCAGCTCGTAGCCAAAAAAATCATTAAAAAACAAAAAGTAGGAGGAAGGGCGAGGAGAGACAGAGACAAACAAAGAGAGATAGAAAGAAAGAAAAAGAGAGAGAGAGAGAGAGAAAAAAAAAAAAAAAAAAAAAAAAAAAAAAAAAAAAAAAAAAAAAAAAAAAAAAAAAAAAAAAAAAAAAAAAAAAGGGAGACATACAAAGAGAGAGAGAGAGAGAAAAAGAGAGCAACAAAAGAGCAAAGAATAAAGAAAGACCAACACCAGTATACAAAGAGAAGAAGTTTAATATTATGATTTATCGTTCCATTAAAGTTAGCAAGTGCCCGCAGTATGATCAAGGCACAATTATTGCGTAATGGAATCCACCTTGACATAAAAAAACGCAATAATATCAAGTTAAAATTATTTTCTTCTCTCTCTCTCTCTCTCTCTCTCTCTCTCTCTCTCTCTCCAACCCCCTATTTATTTATCTCTCTCTTCTTATCTCCCTTGTAAGGGCAATTACTTAACCGAAACCGAAGCTGACCATACAAAAATCTGTCATTAAGGCAACGCTTGGACGACCGCTCAATCAACAATTCTCTCTTCCTATCTCTCTTATAAGACCGATCAACTTCCTTCACTGGAACGGTACTCTTGCAGCACCTCACGAACAGAAACTTGTTGCAACACTTTGCGATGATACTCCTCAAAAGTTATGAATCGACCTTGTCTTTGCCGATTGTAATCAAGATGAATTGAGGCATGAACACATCTCCAAGTGTTCATGCTCGTATTCAACTTTGTTGCTGCTTCCATAATATCCTGCACCCTGTGAGAACTGTCAAGATAGGACAGGTGTACAAGTGTCTTTTTGGGACCAATAGATTCAAGAGAGTCATAAATGGTAATGTTAAATTAGAAGAACTTGGTTGTTCCAATGGTCCTGTATGGACATGCGAATAATCTTTTGATGTCGTAAGAGCGTGCACAACACAGCTGACAGGAGACGGAGTAGCCATAGCGGTCTGCGAAGCAGAAACAACAACAAAAGTAGTGACAATCGACGTTGACATATTGGAGGGTGGAGCATAATCCGCAAGACGTTGAAAATTTGGAGGAGATGCTGCTTGAAGGGGGAATCTTCGAACCGGAGCGGAATGAGGAGCGGAAGAAGCAACCACAGGAGGAATCCTTTTCAGAAGTTGTTGTATCCGTGCATATCTGTGAAAGGGTTGGGGAATGGTCCCTTCTGTCAGACAATGTGGCAAATCAAATGTCATCCTAGAAATTTCCTCATTAGAGAGACCAACATACTCATCGGTCAAAAGTGAATTCAACATGGAAGAAGCCTCCAAATCCGAAATATTCAACGGGTCTGAAGGAAGAAGGAATTTTCGTTCCAACCGCATATAAGTGAGTTTGTTTATTTTCCACTCGAGGAAGTTTTCCCATATTCGTGCGTCTTTTACGACTGTGACACTTTTGACAAACATTTCAAAAAGAACCGCAGTCAAGACATTTTGGATGTCAACCTTCTTCACACGGATTCTGCGTGCATTGTCATTATCCGATACAACGATAACCCCCAAACGATCTTGTGGTTGCGATGTGGTGCAAACATCATTTTCGTGTCCACTGCTTGAGATTCCGAACAGGAATCACGAGCACGTGCAAGTCCACCGACCTCGACACAACGGAAGAGATCCAAGCGCATCGGGAGGAAGCGCATTCAGCGCTCTCAGAACCTGAGTTCCGATTTCAACAGCAACAGGTTGTCGTCCCGCCTGATTATTATCGAATGTAGGCTTAAACAACTCGGGCAAATCCAAAGGATTAGATTTCTTACCACGACTGTTTTTTCTCTTGAATGTAGAATCAACGTACTCCTCTTTCGAATCACCTGTACTGTCATCATCCTGGTCATTGGGAAATATAAGGTTATTAGGCCCACCCGACAGACCTCTGCGCGAACCATCCCCAACAGCACGACAACCGTCACCACCCTCCTCCGCAAACATATTCTCAGCATCCTCAAGGGTATTCCCTTCTGAACATCGATGTTCAACTTCACCAAGAGGAGCATGATCGCCTCAAGCATGTTCACTTCCAAGATTCATCGATCTCTCATCATTTCCACTCTTTTTCGACCTCTCTGAATGTTCGGCTCCAGCTTTTGATGTAACATTCGTCTGCAAAAAAAAAAATAGGACGAAATTATTTGGAATGCGAAGGCTTGACGAAAAAACAAAAAATGACTCACCCTAAAAGTTCATGATATACAATATTCTTCGTAAAAAAATTCTTATCAGGCAATGCAACACGGATGTTGTTGGGATGGCCAACACGGGACAAAGCAACGTACAGTTGGCCATGCGCAAAAACCGGTTTGCGTAGCCATACCCCGGCACGCGACACAGTTTGTCTTTGCGACTTGTTAATCGTGACAGCAAAAGCAAGACGGACTGAAAATTGCCTCATAAACCATTTGAAGCCCGTGGTCTCACCATCGGTTGTCAAATCAATCTTGGGGATCAGTGATGTCTTACCCATATGCATTATTGTCATTTCCAACAAATTATCATTAACGATTTTCTTCATAATCAGCCTCGTACCGTTGCAAAGTCCTTGCTTCGGTGACAAATTTCGCAAAAGCATCACAGGTACACCAATTTTCAAGCGCAACTTGTGAGGTGGAAGACCAGATTCGTCGAGAGAGTTTAAAAACTCGCGCTCAATAATGAGTCCGATATCATCCAAATCAGGATAATCAACACTCAAAAGGTGACACACCTCCCCAGGAAAGTCGTCAAGAACACGGTTGTTAACAGAAGCGACATCGTCATTAGTAGGGCATAGAATTAATCGACGCAAGAAATAATCGGCATCCCCCACATGGTTGGACACATCATCTAACGTCCATGAAATCAACTCGTCAATCGATTTATCCGTGCAAATGTCACGTGGTAATCTGACCGCAAGAGGTTCATTAGGAACAACACGAGGATGGTCACCATTTCCAATTCGCATAAAAAAGTGGTCATACATTCGTATCATTTCATCGTTCCCCAAACTTAAGATTTTCATATTTTTGGTCAATTGATAAACCTCAAAAAGTTTCCACAAAGAGGACATTTTCATGAACGCATCCATTTGTTGCGCTCGCGATCCGTGTTTCACAACCGGCAAAACCTGTGTAAGATCCCCAGCAAGAAGTAGAACTTTCCCACCAAACGGCTCGTCGTTGTTACAGAGGTCCCGGAGCGTATTGTCAAGAGCTTCCAAGTGGAACTTGTTATTCATCGGAGCTTCGTCCCAAACAATCAATTCTGCATAGCGGATAAGCTCCACAAGATCACTTTGTTTCAGAATCAAGAAGAGACGCGTTTTATTAGGTTTCAAAGGTGCGAAAAATTGTGAGTGAAACGTTCGACCGCCCGTCAAAAGAGTCGCCGCCATCCAACTGGACGCGACGGCCAATGCAATGGCAGAACAGGACCTGATGCCCACAAAAATTGTTTCAATGCAAAAAGTCTTTCCTATTCTAGTAGGTGCATCGACAAAAGCACGCAACAGTCTTTTCTCTTGCATAGCCCGAACGACTTTTTCCACCAAAACTTGTTGACGTAGACGAAGACGTCGAAAATTACAGTCATATCTGCGTTGCATTTCAATCGGATCATACGACAACTCGTCATTTAGAATCGAGGATACCGTTCTCTTCTCGTAATGCCTGGTTATGTTTTGAGCAATTGTTTTTCCGTCGGGTGTTGGATAATGAAGGCAGAATTAACGGATGTTTTTTCCAGACTCTTGCAAAATACGATCGAGATGGAATAACACTAACGATTGCAAAATGTTCGGGGGAACAATTTCACAACTGTGGCGATGCTGAAAATCGTCACACATCTTATCCCAATGTCGTTCGAAGAAATGGACCGGATCGTTCACTGGACCAAACGTGAGAAGCATAGCGAATATTTTACGAACTTCTTCAGGCAAGTAATGTGCAGCGGCTGTGTCTATGCATTGATCGTATGCATCGTCTCTTTGCAAAAGGCCCAATCGAAGACACATGAATCGGAAAGAATCGTATTCCACTCCGTCCACTATACGAATTTCAGCAAAAGAGCGCACGCCACGAGAATGTTCATGGTTTAGCAACACGCGCAGATAGAATCGTTCGCCTTTCATGATCCTCATGTGATGCAACTGAGATATCTTTTCGAAGGGATCGCCGTGAAGATCACGTTTTCTTCGGTTCCACTTCTTATTTTTGTTATCCCTCACATGAGTATTAACGATCTCTGCGTACAGAGGAAGCTCCTCTTTAGGAACATGCTCATTCAAAGAGTTGTGTTTCATCTATGCCGTCAATTTCATTTTCGGGGGCCCTTGCGAAACAACGCCATGCTCAGTGCCAGGTTCGAATTGCACTTTTTGCATGTTTTCGAGATGCACGGACAATCTTTCGACCGCGGGTCATTGTTCCGCAACGTCGAACTCAAATAGACACAAGCATGCTTCGCATGCACCTACAACATACATATCTTGATATAATTTGACCTCGTCGATGGACGCATTATTATCTTGCTCGCAAACACCAGCACGATCACACCCTTTGTACACGTACTTATACACGTACTTGCACGCCTTGATGTTAGCACAATATTCAACATTTATGTGGCAATTAAACCTCATTAGCAAGTATTGGTTTTACGGGACTACACGCCGATTATCGTAAACGACTCCATTTTGAACAATGGTAAAACCACCGTCACTTGGTTTTCTTTTCCTATACGAAGAGTACGTTTGTTCGTATTTGATTGTTGTTGTTGGAATAAAGTCTTTCAGAAACCCTTCTGTGCATTCTCCGTCCTCCGTACACGAAGCCTCGCATTTCTCCGCACCGCAAATCTCGTGCAACATGAACTTGGTCACCCTTTCTCTCAATTCCCCTACCGGAGGAATCTCGGCACACACCACATTGTCAACAGCATCCGCATCCCGAATTTTATCATTCGGATGCAGGATAACCAATATATGTACGTATGGTAGACCCCTTTTTTGAAACTCCACCACATACAACATTGCACTCACCCTACCAAAGATCCGTTTATTCTTTATCTCATCAATCAGTTATGCAAGATAACCTTTGAACACTCGCGCCAGAAGATCCGGTCTGTCGTTAGGACATTGACCTCGCAACATGGCTTGTTTGATCTCCGGCCAGTTAGTGTTGCACGTCATAGTGATGAAAAAATTCGGTTTTCCGATCGCCTCACAATTGCCATACTGTCGTGATATCTTTCACTCATATATCGAGACCCCCCAGTGAACGTTGACGGTAAAACCATTTTTGTCCAAACATCATCACTACGTTGATTTTGTTGCACGGCGTCTCTTAAATCCTGATAATACTCCGAGCGAAATTCTTTTTGGTGGAATCTCACTCATTTTAAGCGGAGGGATTCAACTTTAGCGTAGGCCATGCAAGTGGAAGAGACGTGCTGCATAAAGGAGGTAATGCCTTTCACCATCGCGCTCGTGAAGGTGAAAAACATAGTACTCCTTGATACTAAGTCCTGGCGGTCATCCTGCTTCCGAGGCATATCGAACAGACCAACTATCAATTCCCTCCGGGAAAAGTGAAACAAACCTTAAGCAGTCGTGCGCTCGAGAACATTCCGGAACCACAATCGTCTGCCGCTCACCCGAAAAAGGAGTACGCAAACGAATCTCGAGCTCACGAGGAAGGAGTTCATCGGCCATCAGAACACACACCTCATGTAAACCCATAGGACGGTTATAACGCCTTCCATGTTCCCCATCAGGCATGGCATCTGGATTTATGACCAACTTCCTCCCGTTCAGCGCTTCCAGCGGAAGGTCAGCAATCGTCATGAAGTCCTTCACGTAATTGTTACATTGTTGCAGCAATTCGTGAAACCTTCTCAATATGCGTTTCGCTCGATCAAGTTTGGCATCGAGTGTACGTGCAGGTAAGTTAAGGAAATTAACCCCTTGATCAATCACATCATCCAAACGTTGAGGATCGTGCAAGTACAGTTGCGCAAATTGAGGACGTTCGCCTTCCCCCACAGCCAGTGCACCGGCACGATGAAAGATTGGACCTTGAGCCCTAAGTTGGCCATGAAATCCTCGAACACCAGGTTGCTTCAACGGCGAGGATGCAAGGGATAAACTATTATTAATTATCCTCGCATTGTTTCGAAGGAATCGACCGTCAAAACTTTGAGACGTCCAAAGGGAGAGAATCTCATACTCCGGGAAACCTTCGCAAGGTCATTCTCATAGAGGACAACGCTTTGTACCTTTTCGGCAGCACATCTTTGTCCATTTCCTTTCGTGATGCCACAATTTAGCACCGCAATGCTTACATGGATCTCGACCGCCAATGCCAAACGGTTCAATAGTGCTAGCATTCCCAAATATCGCCACTGTGTTCTCAACCGCCGCATACGTTGTTGCCACGGGTGCCAATGAGAATGCATTAAGATTAGGAGTCGGAACATCATGGGAATCATTAATTTCTTCCTCGTGACTATTTGGCTCACTGTCTTCGGGATTGTTCATTGAATTTCGATTTTCCACGAATGGATTCTGCGGTTGTCTCGCTCACGATGACAGACTCCGCGAGTGTCGCACCCGAGAAGATTGACTCTGCGATTGTCTCGCAGGAGAAGATGCTCTCCTCGATTGCGTAGAGGCGCTCGCTCGAATCTCTCGAAGGATATTCACAACGAACAAACTTCGCCTCACAACCCGTATAAAATTTGTATGAGCACGCACATCTTCTTTCCTCTTATGATTCTTAAGCGCAACTCTCAATGCACGCATACGTTTAACATAAAAGTTTAGTCGCCTTCCCTAACTTTTCCTTCGTTTTGAAATTATACGTGACGTAGAACATGGTTCATTCACATTCATTTTATCGACTTGTTTCATTCCTTCACCAGCCTCCTCAATATTCAACAACTATTGCACTTGCATCATAGCCCAATGATATATGGTGAGGCATCGACGACAACGATCTAAGTTCCACACGACGCACGACTTTATTTTCACGGAGCCGTCGAATCAATAACATACGGTACCGTCGGTTGCGCCTTGAACAAATCGGTTTCCATAATAATAATTTTTTCCGTCGATTATGAAATCCAACAAACTTTCTAATCAACGTGTTCGGCGAATTCGGCGGGGTCGTGGCAGCAGAAGATGCATTTGCGTAAACATCCCTCAAGGGAGAACAAACATTACTCTCCACAAATCTTTGTGTGTGGGACATCGGCAGTCAATGTGAACGATGAATAATTGTGCATATGTGCTGAGTGCGAGGGAAAATTATCGAGTAAAACGAAGCTTTCGACAATCGAAATGGAATCTGCATTTATTGCAACATCCATACGAATTTCAAGTGAAAGTTCATAGAGAGATTTCTAGGACAACAAATGCGATCCGTACCAACATAATTATCTCCTCGACTCATCCTGTTGAAAAACACGGGGCTTGTGAAATCATTCATCGATGGAATTGATTGTCGAAAAGATAGAAACCTATCACTACATTGTTCTTCATTAGAACAATCAAGACTATAATCTTGACTTACCACCGGTTGTTTATCTCTCCTGCGAGCACTTGACTCATCTACAACACCTGCCGCCTGTAATAAAGACCTCCGGGTTCGACGACTTTAGGAAGGTGGTCGTCCACGTTGCGGTGTTCGTGTTGTGATTGCATCGTCGTCTCACTCGTAGAGCGACAGGGAGTAACATCCGAACCTATACGCAATCCCAATCCATAGTTGGATGAGGAAGAAGGGCCCTCGAACGAAGACAAACCGACTTGATCTGGAACAATTGAAGGACACCGAGTACATTCTGATATTACCGGCGAAGACACTAAAGGATCATTAACAACCCTTTCAAAAGGCCGATTGCATTTGCGATGCTTCCATAGAACATGCAAGGACCTATCCGCAGGTGAAGAGAAGGTTGGAATGGTGGATAAATTACTGTTGGTTGAAGTGTCACGTGGGTCTAGTTCCTCCGTCAAATTAATGGGCACGTACGTATGTATTTGTATATGAGCACGTCACAGTGGATAGGAGGAATAAGATGCATATAGACAACTGAAACGAAAAGAATACACCTCAAAACATCCATATATAAATGTAATTATATAAAGAAGAGTAATATAGTGTTAAGTAAAAAAAAAAAAAAAAAAAAAAAAAAAAAAAAAAAACCATAGTGTATCACAAAGAACGCAACTAAAATGCGAAGCACAGACGATAAAAAAAAAAAGGAGTCATTTCGTTTTTTTTTTTTCTTGAGCGCTTTTATCGAGGTTAATCAATGTTAATTCACATCGGAATTTATTCGTTCGTGCAAATATAGATTTATAGGTCCGCTTTCATGTTCTTGCAAATGTTTGATCGGGACCGGAACTTCTTTGAACTCCTATTGAGGTTAATTAACACGCCTCCTATTTTTTTCGTATGCCTCATTCGTTTCTTATGTTCGATTTATGATCCTATACGCCCCTTAGTCTTTTCAGGGCCCCATGCGATATAGTCATACGTACCTCGTCTATCCACGTTTGCCCTTTGTCATTCTATGGCAGGGCTCATTTTCCCGTTCAGATAAATTTGTCACTGGGATGGGAACTTCTTTTGGCTCCAATCCACCATAGTCGAGGCGGTTCCTACTTGCGGCCAGCCTGAGGTATCCTAAGTCAGTCATCCGTCAAAAAAAGATTTGAAAAAGGTAACATGTATTTGCCGACCTCTCCGAATCTCGATCGCTAGGAAGTAGTCCGTAGTACCCATTTTCCTCATCTGAGCACTAGGCCCAGATCTAAGAAGTAGGCGTTGGCTCCACCTCAACAACATTGCACCACCCCATAAATGGGTCTATGCGGTGTACCGCACCTCCCCCCAGCCAACCTCGAAGGTCGTGGATCCAGGAAGAGTTATTCCTAGCGATCGAGGTCGGGCAAACCGTTGATGGTCTCACTTTTTTTCTCCTCTTTTGCTTGGGCGACTTTGATGAAATAGGAGCAAAGCGGGTAGATAACATAACTTTTTGGAAAAGGTCTAGGAGAGAGGAGGTCATTCGGGATAGCATGGGTGTCTTGGGAAAAAGGCTACGTTTATTGTCATCTTTATTCCTTCTTATCGGATTGGTTCCTTCTCTAATATTAATTCGAAATACATGGTGTGACCCAACCCTCCCAATAACACTTGATTTGCTTCATGTAACTGCCTGAGTATTTTGAGCGGCCAATGTAGATCAATCATATGTACCTTGATTATTCCTGAGCATCCTTTGCTTTCCTTCAATACCGTTTACAAGAAGGCGGCCTAAGTTTATTGTTGTTTTTTAATCTTACTATCGAGACTCTTCCTTTCTAATTATTCATAAAATTCATATTATAATATCAGAGAACATTTATGACTACATTTTCCCCCCCCCCTAACTTCTTACTCATCTCAACCGCTTTTTAACATTATCTCATGTCTATATTTTGAGGCATACTCACATGTTTATTTTTCAAGAATAAGCAGAACAATGTAAGAATGAACATAGAAAACCATAAAATATAAAAAAATTGAATTTAACAAATGTTAACAACTAAGGATTAATATCATCTGCATAACCATGAATACGTAGAACATGAGATCACATACCAACAACTATGTGTCCTATGAACGAAGAACAGGCGAAATTCAACGCCGTTGGACCCGTTCAACGGGCCTGGGGGCCCCCGTTAAATCGCGTTTAACGCGAAAATAGGGGTTTTCCGTTGAATTTTGAAAAAACGGAACCGGCGCGTTGGGCCTCGGACACGTATCCCTACGCGCCCAAACACAAAAAACAAGAAAAAAAAATAAAAAAATTGACCCCTGCTAATAGGGTGGGGTGGTCAAACATGCCCCTTCCTCCTAAAATTCAAACTGCAAGAGGGAAAAAAGTAAGGGTCACCCCATACCCTAAGACTGTGAGCACATGTGTGTACATGTATATGCATTTCCTTTTTTTTTTTTTTTTTTTTTTACAAATGCTGCAATCCCTACGAAGTAGCACAGACCCTTTGTGGAGCAGAGACTTGGAGACTGCCTTTGTGGCCCGAGAATATATAGTCTAGATTCGAATTCAGGTCTGTGGCAGTCTGTGCAACTTAGTTACGGGTCACTAATTCTCTGTTTTCTCGTTGTTTTTTTTTTTCTCTTCTTTCTTTTCTTTTTCCATTTTTCTTTTGTTTTCTCATTTTTCTTCTGTTTTTTCTCGTTTTTCTTTATTTAGGAATACGTGCAGTGGCCCTAAGGGCCTCTACTCACCACATGCACAAAAGACAAAACATATAGCGTTTTTTTTTTTTTTTTTTTTTTTTTTTTTTTTTTTTTTTTT
>BFEA01000443.1:400035-412836 GCA_003427395.1 Chara braunii
GCTCAAGCCTCCAACGAGGGAACATGCGGGAGCTGCACCCACCAGCAGGTGCGATACCTGCTACAGCAGGTGGGCGATACCAGCCAGGGGTCAGCAGGTAGCATCAGGACCGAGCTTCTTCGATGGGTCAGTCACTGTGCCTCTCCTCCGGTCCCCTCCCCCTATGAACATCAGCAGTCTCTATTCATGTGGAGGTTACTTTGTTCACTGTTTTTGCAACCACCACCATCAGGTCATTTATGATCTGATGGTTGGGAAGCACTCTGCGGTGACTTTCGGTGAGAGGTCTCTGTTTCTTTTTTTTTTTTGACCTATCTCCTGTTTTCTCAGCCTAGAAATTCGTAATAAACCTGTCTGGCCGCTGCTACTCAGTGTCACAATGGATCGGCCAAACTTCTATCGGACTGCTAATGGGACCACACCCCAGGGGCATGGTCCCATTAGCAGACGGATTGGAGTGTGGCCGATCCAGTGTGACACTAAGTGGAAGCGGCCTGACAGTTTCATTACGAGTTTCTGGACTGAGAAAACAAGAGAAAAGCAAAAAAAAAACAAAAAAAACAGGGACCTTGCTGTATGGGACTTTGGACGCAAGGCTCATGCAATCTTCTACAGGCCCAAATCAGGGAGTCTATCCAGCAAGATTACCTAAGCATTGCAGGCCAAAAAAAATCCCGTTTATGGTTTTGATTGTTTTAAAAATACACGAAGTTACAAAAAATAAAAGATTTTTTTTTTTTTTTGTACGTCCTTAAAAGATCTACAACCCTTTATATATATATATATCGTCAAATAGAACTTATATTTTTTCTGTTTATGTTTCATCCATTGAAAAATCTCTGTGAAACCCAAAAAAAATGACTCATGTCATTTCTTGTTTTTGGTTTTTTCATTGTGCTTATGTTTTTTATTTTTTTTAAATATACTCAAAGCAAAAAAAATAGAAATAAAAATATTGGGTTGTAAACCTCGAAAAGATCTATGACCCCATTTTTTTTTTTTTCCCGATTATTTTTAGCCTGGGAAAAAAATCATTGCGGACCCCGTTTTTCCCCGTCTAACGCGCGTTCAAACGGGGATTGAACGCGAATTCAACGCGCGTTGAATAATTCAACGCGGAACCCGCGTTAAATCCAAAATCGGACACACAGGCTTGGGTCGTGTGGACTTGATCCGTAGATTAGTTGTTTCGAAGTCTTAAACCACTAGTACCTCCGAGCCTATTTTCGACAAGTACTGGTCTACCTCCGAACTTTCAGGAGGCCGAGCCCGCCGTTGTTAAATCTGATCGGCGCCCGTCGTGTCGTTTCGGCGTCCTTAAAGGTCGGAGGCCGAGTATTTTCGAACCGACAAAGGTACTAGTGGTTTAAGGGTCGTCTGTAAGTTTCCTAAAATGGCATATTTACAGTTGACCTTTCGAAAGGTCAACTGGCCATACGTCCTCTGAAAGGTCAGTAGGTCGTGGCTAAGAGTAGGTGCTCGAAGAGTTAAACTTGAACCTCTTGCAAGTTGAGGAAAGGGCAGTCCGTCGATTTCTGAAAGGGGTCAAGACTCCCAAGTCCACACCGAAGGGGCAAGCGAAAGGGAAGTCCCAGTCCAGTCCGTTTTGCAGCAAGTACCAGAGTGGGACTGCACATATTGAGGGCCTGGGACATCGGGCAGGCCCAGATCACCAAACGAAACAGTATAAATAAAGAGGCAGCGATCAGTCATTCACTCATTTTCTGGGGAACTATGCGGAAGTGCTGCTCGAGTGACTTGTGCACTGAGTTAACCGGTGGTAAGCAAGAGAGCCCGGAGGTGGAAGAGGACAAGCAGCCATAGCCATTAGAGAGGAGGAAGACGATGGCGGCCATAGCCGCCAGTGTGACGAGTTAGTAGTTAGCGTGTGTGTATGTGCAGACATTCAGGCTAGATCCAAGAGTTGTCTGCGTACGTGCATGGGAGTGTGTCTGACGGTGGATACAGTGTTCGGGCTGGAATTCCAGACTGGCGCTCAGACGCCATAGCCATGCAATGTGACAAGTTGTTTTAAGCTGCGTTCCTGGCCGAAGGCCGAATCTCCGAGTTTCCTGTGTGGGCGCACTGTGCCATCTCAAGTCTGTTGCTGATTCTGCGTCTGTGGAAGTTGCTGTTGCCATCGCCAGCTGCATGTATGCACGACGCATTGCACGTTGAACGAGAGGTGAAGACAAGACTGATTGCACTGGCCTCTGCTCTGTACAATCTGCTCTATGCGGGGAGCAGCGCGCCGGCTCCTAACACCTGGCACGAGGTGGGAAGCCAATTATCTGGAGTGGTGAACCTGAAGATCGTATCTTTTTTGTTTGTGAAGGCAAATACATTTTCGGTGCGGCGAATAACAGCAAAAAAATGCGGAATGCGCAGGAAGGAAACAGAAGATAAGGACAAGACCAACACTCCTAGCTCAGTTGGTACACCCCTGCCCTGTTGAAATACAGACCAGGTGCTGAGTTCGAACTCCACGAGGAGCAGATGAGTAAAAGACTACGATTCAGAATAACCTATGGCCGGGCAGTTCGATTATCATATCTCACGGCCGTCACGCTTCAAACAAAAAAAAAGAAAAAAAAAAAGGTCGAGATCAAGAGAACATGGGAAAAAGGCTAAAAACAGTTTCTTGCACACACGAGCGCTTTTTTGACTCCACCCTGGACGTGATCGCAGGTAGATGCATCCAGGTCTGGCCGTTCAGTGTTGCATACTCGTGAAACACAGTCATAAGTATGGCGCAGACTGCCAAAAACACTCACAAACATACATCGGTGGTGTGAAAGCCCTGGCCTTGGACACAGAAGAAAAGGCCAGGGTCTGAGATCATACACGGACGAATGGAGGNTGTGTGTGTGTGTGTGTGTGTGTGTGTGTGTGTGTGTGTGTGTGTGTGTGTGTGTGTGTGAGAGAGAGAGAGAGAGAGAGAAAGAGAGAGAGAAAGAGAGAAAAAAATTAAATAAGAGAGAAAAAACTGAATTCAAGCGTCTTATAATAAAGCACTTTCAACTGTCATCATCATTACCGAAATCAAAAAAACGTGAAACAACACATTCCCCCCACCATCCCACTCCAACTCTTTGTTCTCCCTCCCACTCTAACTACTCCCACTTCTCATTTTCTCACTCCAATCCAACTACTTGAATATTCAATGACAAATACAAATCGCACTATTCACCTACATCATCCTGTCCACGGAGTTCCCTCCTCCTTTCTTCCATTCTAAACAACTCCTGCTCATCAACAGCAACATGTTCATCAGGATAAAGGTTTATCGTGTTGTCACACCTAGGTCTAACAACCGTCAAATCATTTACATTTTTGTTGTCCCCCTTTCGCAAATGGCTGGTATTGCCACAACATGGACATGGACGCATTAGAGCTTCAACTAATGCAAGTACCAACTCATGTAATCTGGTCTCATGTTGTTTATTTATGCTCGCAAGAGCATTCAATTTTTTTTTCACATGCTCCATCTCCTTCATAAACTGCACTGGGGATTGAGCACTAATAACATTTGCTAATAAAATCCTCAGAGTATACGATTGTTGCTTGTAATTTGTCATCAAGCCATTCGTTAGTCCCTTATCACATCGATACGAGAAATGCTCCCGAAACACAACGTCAATTAACTCTTCTAGCGTCTTTTTGTAACAACCGTGACCCTCAATTGACTATCGCTAACTGGAAACCTCATTGTATTCTTCACCTCCAATAATGCATTTCTATGTGCAAGCTCTAAACCAACCGTTCGTAATGATTGCAACATAGCAATTGCACAACGTTTTGGAAACTCTTCCAAAGTTTCAACTAATGGAAGGTCAAACAACTCCGATGCAAAAGAAGGATCATTACATGGCAAGGCACCCGCCGACAACAATGTTTTGATCCCGCTTTCGGTTGCTTCACATCGTCGACGCAAAGACTCACACTCTTGCCACACATGCGGATCAATTCTATCACTAAGCTCAGCAACCTGGTCAAGCAACCCATTTATAATGCTGGATTGCATTAAATGCCTAAATTGCTTCCTGGTCTCCTCGCCAACACCATCCTTCTTCCTCACATCCACAGTACCGGACAAAAAAAAAACTTTCACCTCTTCACTTCGTTTCCTTTCAAGGAAACTTTCAACCACTGATTGTGCATTCAATTCGATTTTTTCAAACGCACTTCTGAGTGCAGCCGGTCCCACCTCCTTCTTCTTCAACATCCCGAGCAACTCGTCCTGGGTCCACCGAAGGCCTTCATTGTCTGTCGTGTAGCGGCCGCATTGTCTCTTCAACACATAATCATTCGGAACCTTACCTCGAACACCGTAGGGCACTTTACACCCGGACCGAGGCTCACGCTTATCCTTCTCATGAATCTTCAAAGTCGTGGTATACTCGTATCGTTCACGACATTCCTTAAGGTATTTCTCTTCCGTGAGAGCATCGACGAGGTAATCGTTGACTACAACAGATGCATATCCGTCTGCGGAGACCACCATGAAAAAAACAACGAATATACCGGTAGCAAAATTATATGATAATCTAACGTGTATTATTATCCATACTCCAACCTTCCCCTCTTCTCGTCTGCCTGCATGTTCGTTTAACCCTTATGTACCATTCAACAAAAAAAATAAAAAATCAATCGATCAATCGATCAATAGATCAAATTGATTGATTCATTAATTGAGAGAGAGAGAGAGAGAGAGAGAGAGAGAGAGAGAATCCCCTTACTCCTAATTGAAGGTCATCCCCTACACGTTCTACCGCCCTACCTAAGCCTCCCTTGTATCCCGAACATGCGCCGAGCCTGTGTTCCCGACCTGCCTTGTGTCCCGGACCCTGCCTCCCTGACCTGGGCCTGCTTGCCTGCCTCCCAAATATACAGATAGACAGTGAAACAAACAAACAGACAGACAGACAGACAGTTTGTCTGTCTCTCTCTACATCTTTGCGTCTTCCTGTTTGCCTGTCTGTCTGCCTCTCTGCATGCCTATCTCCCTGCCTGCCTGCACATCTATCAGTCTGCCTTTCTGCCTGTCTACCTGCCTGTTTGTCTGGGCCCCAGCAGCGGCTCAGCCCTGGACCAAACACCCAGGATTCAGGGTCATTCTGGGCCTATGTACGGGTCCATGTCTGGGCTTCAAAAAAAAAAAAAAAAAAAAAAAAAAAAAAAAAAAAACCAAACACGCAGACAGACAGACAGACATCAAGGGTAGGTAGGTGGGCAGGCAGGCAGCCAAATAGACAATCAAACAGACAGACAGGCAGATAGACAATCAAACAGACAGACAGATGGACAAAAAATTAGACAGACAGACGGACAGAGAGATAGACAGACAGGCAGACAGACATACAAAGAGACAGGCAGACAGACAGTCAGATTGTTCAACCTAGCAGACGGGTAGACAGACAGACATGCAGACAGACACACAAACAGTTTGTCTGTCTGTCTGTCCATCTCTGCGTCTTCCTGTCTGCCTGTCTGTCTGCCTGTTTGCATGCCTATCTCCCTGCCTGCCTGCACATCTGTCTGTCTGCCTTTCTGCCTGCCTGTCTGTCTGGGCCCCAGCAGCGCCTCAGGCCTTGACCAAACACCCAGGATTCAGGGCCAGTCTAGGCCTATGTACGGGTCCACGTCTGGGCTTTGAAAAAAAAAAAAAAAAAAAAAAAAAAAAACAGCAAGGAAAATGCTCCGGTCTCTGGCCTATGTCGAGGACCTGCATCTGGGCCCATATGGACCTGTAATTTGGTCAACTGCTCCCAGGTGCAGACGGAAGTCAACCCAAGGAAACACTACATAAAGGTTGACTTCCTCCACGGTAATCAACGAAAGTCAATCCATGACCTCCTGCAGCCCGCTCACATGTCTGTCTGTGTCTGTCTGTCTGAGTCTGTCCGAGTCTGAGTCTATCAGTGTGTCTAAGGTCCTCGTCCAACCGGCCAATGGCTGCAAAAAGCAAGAAAAAACGTACACCCAGGTAAACCTGAGAACACAGACAGGTCCAGGCTCAGGTCCTGGTGCAAGCTTACGTCGTGCGAAATAAAATAGAAAAAACAAATTAAAAATTGTCAAGCCCTGCACATGGGCCCACGGCGTTTGGGCCCACGTCTGGGCCCAACATGCAAGAATCGGCCCCATTATGGGCCTTGTCCTAGGTCCTGCCCAGGTCCCGATGTTTTCATGCGCCCTGACACCAGGTAAGAGTTCCACCTGGTTCTGAAAAGAGAAAAAAAAAAAAAAACAAAAAAAAAAAACTTGTACCTGTTACGAGGCCCAATATGGGCCTTTTCCCAGTTCCACACCCAAGTCAAAGGCCCATCCACCACTATAAGATGGCTAACCTTGACCGAGGTCATCAACGGAAGTCAAAGTACGTACTCCTCCTGATGACCCGGCGACTGAGTTGTAGCCTCCATAGCGTCTCTCTCTCTCTCTCTCTCTCTCTCTCTCTCTCTCTCTCTCTCTCTCTCTCTCTCTCTCCCCGTCTCCATATCCATCCACCTCTTTCTTTGAGTGTCTTCGTCGAGCTTCATGGCCCACTCGTCCGAACCTTGGGAGAGGAGGATGGCGGACGATGACGACATGTCATCATCCTCCTGTGACGAATGGTGGGTGGAAGCCGCTCCACGTCCGCGGCATGACGTCAATGGCACCACATCACGGCGCCACGTTTGCATTCACATAGAATACACATTTCGTAAAAAATAAACTTTTTGTTAAAAAATGAACTATTTCGACTGCGAATAAACACTCAGTACATGGCCCAATAGGGCATCATGCGACACTTTAAATGGTCAGTATATGAGGTGTTGACATAGCAAATGTTGCGGCGGGGCATTTTGAGCCCTTCATACATGAATAGTCGTTATTAAATGCGAATTAACACAGTGTAAAAAAGGGCAGGGGCTCTTTGTATGACACCTTCACAATGTTGTCCTGGCTTAGTGTTGCTGTGACAGACAGTACACGATTCAAAAGGGCATCGTGTCGGGTATGTGGTGCCTTTTTTCCATAAAAGGTCAGGGGTCTGGCGCCCGACACCTTGCAAGTTGATGGACTGAACCTGTCAACTGTGGTCGGGCGGAACACCCAGCCTGGTGCACAACATTTGGCAAGTTGAACCCGCAACCCGTCAGTACCCCTGCAACAATTGTGTCCACCATTTATCTTCCCGGAAGGACCTCCTTCTCCGGTTGACAAATAGTAGTTGAACAGTGTCAGCGAATGATTCGGGAGTTAGTGGTGTTCGACAGAGCACCTTAAGGAAGTGGCAAACAGTCGTTCGCTCTCGATGCCGATTGCCAATAGCACTGTTAGGGGGCCTTGATGCTGGTTCCTGATCTGTTTGGCGATCGAGCAGCTTGAAGAAGTGTGAAAGAGTCATTGGTTGTCTGTGTGGATTGTCATTAACACGCTTGGGGAATCTTAATACGAGATCTGATTCCGGAGAGAGAGAGAGAGAGAGAGAGAGAGAGAGAGAGAAAGAAAGAAAGAGAGAGATCTTTGCTTTAACCCGGAAAGGCATTGACAGAGCAGATATCGGTTTGGTGACTGAGCACCTTCAACAAGTGTCAACCAGTTGACGTGCGGATGGCCACGCACTCTAAGGGAACCTTGATGCTGTGTGTGGATTTGCTTGCCGCAGGTTAGCAGTTGCTGGACAGTCTTGGATGCTGAAGTCCGCCACTGGGGGAAGGTTTGATGGTCTGTGGTGGGACTTCCTGTTGGATTTGGATCTGTTTCGAGCAGAGTTTCGCAATCAAGAAACACAATTGAACTCCAGATCCTGCAGGTTAGCAGTTCTTGGACATTGCTTGTAGTGTTGTCGGGGTACACACCACAAGTCGGAGTGAACTCTTACTTAGATGGACAACATGAACGCACACCACTGGCTTAGTGTTGATGTGACAGACAGTACACGATTCAAAAGGGCATCGTGTTGGGTATGTGGTGCCTGTTTTCCATAAAAGGTCAGGGGTCCGGCGCCCGACACCTTGCAAGTTGAAGGACTGAACCTGTCAACTGTGGTCGGGCGGAACACCCAGCCAGGTGCACGACATTTAGCAAGTTGCCCGTCAGTACCCCTACAACAAATGTGTCTACCATTTATCTTCCCGGAAGGATCTCCTTCTCCGGTTGAAAGATAGTTGAACACCAAATGATTCGGGAGTTAGTGGTGTTCGACGGAGCACCTTAAGGAAGTGGCAAACAGTCGTTCGCTCTCGATGCCAATTGCCAATAGCACTGTTCGTGAGAGAGAGAGAGAGAGGGAGAGAGAGAGAGAGAGAGAGAGAGAGAGAGAGAGAGAGAGAGAGAGAGAGAGAGAGAGAGAGATCCTTGCTTTAACCTGGAAAGGCATTGACAGATACTAATTGAACAGCGAATCAATTCGCAGATATCGGTTTGGTGACTGAGCACCTTTAACAAGTGTCAGACAGTCGTTGACAGTTTGTGCGGATGGCCACGCACTATAAGGACACCTTGGTCTGTGGCGGGACGTCCTGTTGGATTTGGATTTGTTTCGAGCAGAATTTCGCACTCAAGAAACAAAATTGAATTCAGATTCCGCAGGTTATCAGTTCTTGGTCATTTCCATGGACAACTAGCAGATTGCTCGGGGTACACACCATAAGTCGAAGTGAACTCTCATTTAGATGGACAACATGAACGCACCCCATCAACGCGGTGATACAATATGGATAGTGGCTTGTCATTTGCATGGACAAATCAATAACATAGATTCCTAACATTCACTCTTGTTATCGCAATCATCGATCCGCTCCTTGACATAAGCATGTATAGGACTGTAAGACATTGGCATGAACATCGAAGATCAAAACACTTGCAAGGTCATTGGCGTGACATTTCTTTGCATGGACAAGATACATAACATCCATTCAGAATATTTACTCTTGTCACCGCAACATGGAAATGGAAACACTCGCAACTTGCATAGTCTTTTCTTAACATTGCACCTTCGTAAATGGAAACACCGCACGCAGAGTTGCGAGAAATGTTCAAATCACTAAACCGCACATTGCAAAGTAGACAGGGGTTGTTTCCGGAAAAAACGTTTGAAGCAAAAAACAAGCAGTAGATAGAGGTGTGAGAGGCAATAGTTGCAATAGGTGTGAGAGGCAACGTATATGAAGTAGTAGATAGAGGTGCGAGAGGCAATAGTTGCAATAGGTGCGAGAGGCAACGTGTGATTGTCTGCATATCCACCATTTCAAGGTGCACATGCACATCATGTTCCACAAGATTGTATTTTAACATGTTTTCCCTTAAACACAAGGTCTGAGAGCATTCATAGAAGTACACGACACGACATCGCAAGACGACGTAACATCGCGACACAACACAAGATAGCTGTAAAACCAGAAGAGTTCATTAGAATTACAATCGCCCTTAAACACAAGGTCTGACCACACGTCCGTATCTTGTGACATACGGGGTTTCTCGCGGACGAGGTCGTGAACCGAAACCATACATGGCATTCATAGATGATCCACATACGTGGCTCTGCGGTTCGTGGACAGTTGCAGTATCCGAAAACACGGACATGTATTTCATCCTGACAAACCCTCCTCATCGTGCTAAGGAATTCCCTATATAGTCTCGTATTACGGACATTTTTTGTTCCACCTCATAAAACAATTCTAAACATCTGACCTGACCTGCTCTCACGAAATCTGACCGCCCATCTACATCGGGGCGAGACATAACCGGCTTGAATTTGTAATCTTGTTGTACCATCTCGTTCCATGACACGAGCACAACTGCATCCACGAGTTTTCTAGTTTTGTCTGAAGAAGCCACACATAGCACTCCGGCGAAAGGACATCTGTCATCAGTCAACCGCACACAACAATATGATATAGCTTGTGGAGAAGTCCCTGGGCAACGGGGTGGGTAGTGTTCCAAGAATGAACAATGACGAGTGCAGTCCACCAACTCTTGCTTCTGCGAACTTCCCCAAGTTCGTGGCGAAGATATGATGTACTCGCAGTGGAGGCGACGTCTGAAGCTAGTACGGTAGCGGATCGGTTTACCCTTATCGTCCAGGGTCTTTCGCTGGAGGACACCATCAGGCAGTGCAATGAGGTTCCCGAACTCTAACATGTTGGCAAACTTGTAATGGCTTGCCCAAGGGCAGACACGCTCCATCGCCTTCCAATCATTATCGTTCCATTCGTCGAGATGCCGGTTCATGTACGGGACGGCGGTCATCCATGGGTCCTCGTCGAAGTCCTCCTTGGCTGCTTCGTCGATCCACGTTTGGCCGTCATGATGCCGCACCGATGTCGCACAAGGTGAAAACGGTTTTGCCAAGCGCATGTGCTTCTCAGGACTCAAGCGCGTGTGCGTCTCGGGACTCATGTTGACGCTTGTCGAAGGTCTCAATGGCGTTACGCTCCCTACACATCACGAACACACAAACGACACATACGGACGTGTAGACCGTCGTAAATAAAGTTGTCCAATGATAAGTCCCCTGGTGAGGCCAACACTCAATCGTCACGCCCGCATTATATATCGACAAGCTCCTCACTTAATCAAAGTGCGAGTGAACTCTCACTTACGTGCGAGCTAACCCTCACTTAAGCAAAGTGTGAGTGAACTCTCACTTAAGTCTGACCACACGTCCAGATCTAGTGACATTCGGGGTTCCCCGGGGACAAGGTCGTGTACCGAAGCCATACAAAGTATTCATTGATGATCCGTACACGCGGATCTGCGGTTCGTCGACTGATGCACTCTTCGAAAAGACGGACATGTATTTCATCCTGACAAACACTCCCGGTCGTGCTAAGGAATTCCCTATACAGTCCCGTATATCGGACACTTTCTCCTCGACCTCATGATGCAACGAAAAGTTTTGGACCGGCCCCGCTATAACCAAATCTCGCCACCCATCTACACGAGTAGGCCCGCGCGTTGGCACGAATTTGGACCCCTCAATTACCACCTCGTTGCGTGATACAAGCACAACTGCATCGACGAGTTTCCTGCTCTTGTTCGACGCAGCAACACATAGAACTCTGCCGAAACCAGACCCGGACGCAGTCAATCGCACACAACAGTATGACACAACTTGTGGAGAATTCCCGGGGCACCGGAGTGGGTACTGCTCCAGGAACGAGCAGTGACGAGCTCAGTCCACCAACTCTTGTTTCCGCGAGCCTCCCCAAGTCCGTGGCGACGACTTGACATAGTGGCACTCGAGGCGGCTGAAATGGCGGCTAATGCAGCCCAGTGCTCTGCGCATATGGTTCAGGAACTTGTGTCCGAGGACAGCGTCATACAGCGGGATGAGATTCCCGAACTCCAACATGTTGGCGAACTTGTACTGGCTTGCCCAAGGGCAGCGACTCTCCATCGTGGCCCAATTCCCATCGCACCAATCGTCAATATGCCCGTCCATGCACGGGACGACGGTCATCAAGGGGTCCTCGTCGAAGTCCTCCGTGGTCGCTCCGTGGGCCGTAGTTACACTGTTAAAATACCGCACGGATCTCGCGGAAGGAGGAAACGGTTCTGCCAAGCGAATGTGCGTCTCGGGACTCATGGTCCGTGGTGTCAAGAAGGTCACCTCCATTACGCACCCTACACACCACTCGCACATACCAAACGATACACACGGGCACGTTGACACTCTTGAACATAGTTGGCGAACGGGAACTGTCGTGGCCACTCCCACACGCAGTCGTCGAGACATTCACTCAAGCGGATTGATCGGGGTTCAGAGCACAAGTGCGAGTGAGCTCACAGTTAGATGGAGAGACAGGTGGACACACCGCTGAAGTGGAATGCTCAGGGTGCACACAGCAAGTGCGAGTGAACTCGCACTTAGATGGAGAGATAGGTGCGCACACCAAGAGCTCATGTGTGTAATGTATAACAAAATCGGCATGTAACATCCGTTCAGAACTTTCACTTCTACCGAAGACGACAGGCCGGTGTGTACATGCGTTCATTCAAAGTTCGAAGAGGCGACCCGAACGTAAGACACTGCGCCGCATGGACTGGAGCATCTTCCGCGAACATAGAAATATATTTCATGCGAACGAACCCGGTCCTTCCGGCCAGAGACCTGCCTATAGCATCCCGTATAGAGGACACTTGAGCTTCAACCTCACGCCAAGCGTCCACATCGTCCACCTTAGCCCCGATTACCAAATCCCATGTCCCTTCGTATTCTATTGTGACCAAACCGATAATGTCTCTCCTGAGGTGCAACTCATTCCTTGACACGTAGACCACAGCGTCAGTCAAGGTCCTACTCCGATTCGAACACGCGACGCAAAGAACCCTAGATAAGAATAACTTTCCGAGACGCAATCTAACGCAGCAGTAGGAAACTGCTCGAGGCGACAGCCTTGGAGAGCGCAACGGGTACTGATCGAGGAACTTGGAATGTCGTGCACAGACAAGCAACTCGAATTTCAGCGCACGGGACCATGTGCACGGCGAAGCAGTCACGACACTGCAGACCAACACATTTTGATGACGAGGAATATTCAGCTTTGAACTCAAGCAATGGCACCGAACTGAACCCAGCACAGCTCTAGGCACGGGAATGAAACTCCCAAACTCGCACATGTTAGCGAACTTGTAGTCGTCCGCCCACGGACACTCCCTGAGCATTATGTCCCATTCAAGCTTTTTCCACGAGTCCAGGGGAGCATCAGTGAATGGGGGGACCTTCATCCAAGGATCACACTCCATCTCGTCTCTTGTCGCACCGTCAATAACAGTGGAGTTTCCACTGTCGGAGACGCGCAGCGCGCA
>BFEA01000443.1:413126-424252 GCA_003427395.1 Chara braunii
AGAGAGAGAGAGAGAGAGAGAGAGAGAGAAAGAGAGAGAGAGAGAGAGAAAGAGAGAGAGAGAGAGAGAGAGAGAGAGAGAGAGAGAGAGAGAGAGAGAGAGAGAGAGAGAGAGAGAAAGAGACTCTAGTTGAACAGCGAGTCAATTCGCGGTTATCGGCATTCGACAGAGAACCATAAGGAAGTGTCAAACAACACTACATGTATGCCAGGCCGAGCACCCACGGGCACGTACACAAGCAATGGAAGTGACCACGAGCCCTCTTCATCGGTTTAAATGACCACCTTCAAGTAGTGCCAACAGTCGGCGGTCCCAGGTTTCTAGTGCTAAAAGCATTCTTAGGGGACCTTGCGGCTCTAGTGCTAAAAACATTCTTAGGGGACCTTGTGGCTCTAGTGCTAAAAGCATTCTTAGGGGACCTTGCTTCAAGTAGTGCCAACCCACGGGCACGTACACTAGATGCTCACCAAACAGTTTTGGGTGTCGATCGTATGGACACATCATATGATGCTTACCAGCAAGCAGCGGCTGATTGCAGGACCTTCTATCCGGTGTGGATCTTTGAGAGAAGATTTGACGCAATTCACCGTTAGATCCATTTCGGCGAGGGGGACCTGCCATTCTGCCGTTGTTTATTGTACTCATCACGTGGGAATCGATGACGTGAGGAACCGACAATGAACATTCTTAGGGGACTTTGACCGTGTTTGGAACTTATTGGCGTAGCACTAGATGCTCACCAAGCAGTTCTGGATGTCGGTTATATCGACACATCATATGATGCCTTACAAGCAAACTGTGGTCGGATCCCGGCCCCCATCCCCGGTGTGGATCTATGAGAGCAGATTTGACGCAATCCACCGTTAGATCCACATCGGAGAGGCGGACCGATCATCCTACCGCTGTTCAGTGTAGTCATCATGCGGGAGTCGACATCGCAAGAACCCGACGATGTTCCAATTGGGACGTGCTCTTGTTTCGTGATGTGCAAGTGCTTACCGACGGTTCGTTTGCGGAAGTTGGGAGAGAAGGAGAGAGGGAGACATTTGCAGGTTGCCTGTTGTTTTCGTAAAGGTCAAGTTGAAGCAAAGTGCGATGCGTTCATTCAAAGTGCGAATAAACTCGCACTTAGATGGAGGGTGCAGTTGAAGAAAAGGAGAGAGGGAAACAGTTGCAGGGTGCTCGTCGTTCACACCAGAAGTGAGAATGAACTCGCACTTAGATGGAGAAGCAGGTGCGCACACCATCAGCGCGATGATTTAATATGGACGTTGGCTTGTCATTTGCATATTACCCGGTGAAAATGTCATCAAATCTTTGTGTGGAGAAGATACATATTCATTCCTATAAGTAACTCTTGTCATCGCTTTCAAGTTTCCTAATGTTTTTCTAAAAGGTGAAGTTGCACACCACAAGAAGAGTTTCCAAAAACCATTCAATGCAAAAAAATCATTCAATGGCAAATTGCAAAGTACACAGAGGCGTTTTAAAAAACAAATCAATACAAAATGGCAAAGTACACGGAAGCTTTCCAAAATTCACAAACTACATGGAGCCTTTCCAAAAATCATTGAAGGACACGTTCTAAGGCACATGTAGGCATTCCAAAAATCATTGAAGGACGCATTCTAAGGCACATGTAGGCATTCCAAAAATCATTCCAACCCACGTCGTATAGTCTACATGACATGCCGTTATCTACAGAAGACGCTTCCGTACAGTCTATATCACTCCCCCTCTTCGCCACAAGCCGAAAAGTCCGACGTTACACATGAAACAAACCCTACCACTAATACAAACATGTCGAAGACCTACACGAAAGCTGATTCAAGCCGAAGACCTACACGAACGCTGATTCATGCCGAACAAAATTGCAAAGTACATGAAAGCTTTTCAAAATTCACAAAGTACATGAAGCCTTTCCAAAAATCATTGAAGTACACGTTCTAAAGCACATGTAGGCATTTCAAAAATCATTCCAGCCCACGTCGTATACTCTATATGACATATTTTTTTCTACAGAAGACGCTTCTGTACAGTCTATATCACTCCCCCTCTTCGCCACAAGCCGAAAAGTCCTGCATTACACATGAAACAAACCCTACCTCTAATACGAACATGTCGAAGACCTACACACGAACGATGATTCGAGTTGAAGACCTACACGAACGCTGATTCGTGCCGAAGTCCTGCATTAGACAAAAGGTCATCCGAACCCGACACGATGTTCACCTGCCTACACAAATCCCAAACAGAAGCTCATCCAAGCCCGACATGGTGTCCACAACGTGATAGGGTCATACCCACTGCAAAAGGAGTGAGGTGATAAATGGGTGTCTATTCGCATATAGAATCCGAATACCCTTAGACGATGAGTATCTTCGTAGCATGCGTCGGTTGAAAAGAGTTAGTACGATCTTCATGGTAGCAGCAGGTACAGTCTTCGAGTAGCCTCCCACGATCGTCGTCGCTGCGCTCGTCTATGTTGAACTCGATCAAAAGGACTTGGTTTGGGAATTTGGGCCTCAAGATCTGCTTCGATATTCGGCAAGTCGCGCATTAGTAAATCTCTTAAAACTCGATTCAAATTGCTCCAGTGACGGATTTGGAACGGACAACGATCTCCCCAGAACGGCGACTGTCATCATCTTCTCTCACGCCGGATACAAGGAATAATTCTCCATCCAAGCACGAGGCGATATGCATGATGAAAATCGATAAGAAAAACGTAATGACAGGCTCACAACCTTCTGACATTCTATCGAAAGATGTGCTGGTTATGTACGAATAATACAAACAGCTTCTCAACTCCCCTTCGGTCGCAATGTAGAAATCAATTCTGAAGACGGGCCTGTCGCGTAGCGTGGCCATCACAATGTACTGAAAAACTGGGGTAGGTGGGGGCGAAACAGATGGATGGACATGAGCACGAACGTCTTCGGGAACCAGAAGGTAGCGGTATCTGGGAAGCCCAATGTTGCCAAACCACTCTAAACCATAAATGTTCTCAGCTGCGGCAACAACTGCACTTCGCAGACTTTCGCAGTAGCCCAGGTCTCTGACAACGACCGTCCCACAGAAACTTCCAGACGACATCCTGCATCAGAAAAGAGAACAGCGCCATTGTCATATACAGAGAGGTGGGTAAACGGCGAAGTTGGGACCGTCTGATGTTCGTAAAGTGCGAATGAACTCGTAATTGGATAGACAGTTTGTCATGAAACGGGGCATACCGAAGGGGACGGGGCATGATGAACGAGAGATAAGTAAGGGGGCGAACATGGAATTCAACGGGTTGAAAGCATAGTGCGAGTCTATTCGCACTAGAGAAAACACGAAGCAACTAATTCAGAACGCTGCTAGTGAAGATGTAGATGTCCAGCATCGCAGTAAGGGCAGTCGCACACATATCTCGTCTTTCCGTTGCGCAGAGTCACTTCCTGAGGTCCGGAGGCTAAATAATCCAGATGAAGGTAAGCAAATCGCAATTCGTTGTCCCTATGTTCGACTGTGAAATTTATTTCGTCGCAGCTATCGAAGAGGTAGTGAAGTTGTTGGTGAACCAAACGGTCGACCCGCAAATACAGCTCATCTTTGAGTGTTTGATCTATGGCGAGCCTGTTTTTGAACTGTGCAAGGGAACCGTGAAAAGAAGTGAGCTTGACACCGTGAAATTCCTCCCTTGCGAGAAAAACAGCTCTCATTCGTCGACCGTCCACCTTCACGGCAGTGAAGCACGTCACGACTGTGGTGCCTCGATTACACACCCTCGCTCGACCGAAGTAGTCTATGATCACCAGCGCCGACTTCGTCGGTTGGCTGAGGCAAAACCACGCACACAGTTTTTGATGCAACTTGTCCAACGACGCCCACTTAAGTTTCTCACATAAAATGTGCCATGCTTCAACCATCTTAGAAGTTTGGACGGGTTCCTCTTCAAGGGGTTCCCTCTTCAGAAGTGACTCCAACCTGATAGGGTATCGCTGTACATCCTTCATCAGAGTGTACAGGTACCAAAAGTTTGACACTACATCACGACAAATCTGAAGTTTTTCTTCTTCCGCACTTTGCCACAAAGGGATTTCCCCGTCCGGGGCAACATCATCTTCGAGGTGCAGGTAGTCACGGTCCAGACCAGAGCGTCCAATGTCTTCCCAAATGTTCTTCGACAAAATGATTAGATCGACATCCGGCGCTGAGGACTTCCTACTCTGCGACGAAGTCCCGATATCCATTCTGCATCGGCACAGAAACGCAAGGAAGCGCGTCAGTTGTGATTCTCGCAAGTGCATAAGCAAAAAATACAGGGGATTTATATTCTCGAAAGGGTTCGATAATTGGTAATTGGTTCGCACATCGCAAGAGAGCGCAAGTTTTCTAACTGTCGTCTAATGCCAACTTATTTTCTACACGTCATTCATGTGGGTCGATAAGTGAGAGTAGATTCGCACTTCGCAAATCAGCGCAAGTTCTGCAACTGCCGCCAACGATTAGAAAATAAGTGAGAATAGATTCATACTTCGCAACTGAGCGCAAGTCTCGCAACCGCCGCTCAACTTCGACTCATCTCCAACACGTCGTTTATGTGGAACGTTCAGATTACTCTCTTATTGGGTGGAACGGTCAGACTACTCTCTTAATCAGCGCACGTCCTGCAACGATGGCGTCGATGAATGGCGAGGTCGTCCTATGAGTACAACAGCAAAGTGAGGACTAACTCGGAGTTGTCTCACATAGCAGGTCATGGCAACTGGTGTCCATCCTCACAGTAAGGACAATCGTAGATCTGTCTCCGCCTACCCCCTACGAATTCCAATGTTTGGACACCCGAACGGTGATGCGAAACTTTTCGTAGAGTGTAGTCATTGCAGTTGTCCTTGTGTTCCAACGTGAATAATATGTCGTCACACAATCCAAAAAGGAAGTGAAGTTGGGCATGCACCAAACAGTCAACCCTTTGATTCAACTCTTTTGCGAGTGAAGGATGTATTTCGAATCGTTCACGGAAGCGCTCGAGAGCACCAACGGACGCGGGCTCGCGAAAGTCTTCCCTCACAATGAAGAAAACTCTCATTTGCTTACCACAAAGCTTGGCCGTTGTGAAAAGAGTCAGCACAGGGGTGCCACGGTTGAACAGACGAACTCGGCTATGGTAGTCTATGATCACAGGAAAACGCAACTGCGGCTTCCCGATGGAGACCCATGCGCAAAGTTTAGCATGCTGCTCGTCCATACAACCCCACTCTTGTTCGAAGCGCAGCGACTCCCAGTCATTTACCATATCCTCGACGTCCATCTTCTCCTCCTTACTGGATGGAACTTCCAAAAGTTGGACTTCTTCTAAACTCCAGTAGAGGTACCACATATTTGATCCTCTATCACGAACTATTGTAGTTTGTCCATCAACAACACGTGTTTCGGGTGCAATGTAACCGTCGAGGCCGACCCCAACTTCAATATGCAGATAATCGCTATCAAGGTTGAGCGTTTGTTGTGCCCAAATGCATTTGCTCATGATGATAAGATCTGTGTCCACATTCTCGATTGAAAAGGAATACTCGCTCGCGTACGACGAGGTTTCGTAGGACGTTGTCTCATATACGACATCGCACGATGGTGTGTCGTCGTCATGCATCCTGCAGGACAAGAAACCGGAATTAGTTCGCAGTTCACGTCTCGTCATTATCTTAGCGAAATTCGTAGCTACCAAATCCGAATGAGTTCGCATTTATCTAAACGAGCACGTCGGACGGACCGGAAAAACAATCATCCCCCAAGGCCACAAGCACTTTCTCGCAAATGGATGGCGGTATTGCAAGGCCTGTCACGAATTTGCTCTTATCCGTCCCTTTGCGAAAAGGTCTTCTCCAAGAATAAGCCACGATTTCGGCGCGTTGCCATTGTTCCTCGTCCGAAGTGGAAAGTTTCCACCTCTTCGTCCAAGCGCCGGAGTTTCGCGAAGATCGGACAAGTGACCTGTAGGCACCCACCACTATATACGTAAAAAAACGAAACGCGGTGAGGAACGATCGTCCACAACCTCAGACTGTGCTCTGCCAACCCAGAACAGGACACCTTGAGACAATTCCTCATCAGGCAGCCTAACAATAAAAAAATCACCTTTGTTTATATGGCGCCGAGTGTTGAAGTCCACTTTTGGACAGCCCGCCCTCGGTCCTACATATATAAGCGAAGCATCTGGCGAAGGAGGGTCGGCTTCTTGAACTTCCTCCATAGTTTCGATTGATTGTGGCCAGAAGGTGTGAGGGTAGATCTCCGGCTCGTCCGCCCCGAGGACATCCTCTTCCTCACCCTCTTCCGTCTCCTTCCTCTTTTGTTTTTGGATCATGTCGTCCGCCTCGACGAAGATGGCTTTCCAGTAAGACAAAGCATCCTCCCGCTTGTCGACCTCCTCCTTCCTATATGTCTGCCACATGTGTCTATGCTGTTCGAGGACGTCCACAAATTTTTGGACACTGTCACGAGCCATCCGAAAATCGTCTTTAACGACATGGGGAATAACACATGGCTGTGGAGGGGAGGTAGGGCCTGCATACTGCCCATCGACAACCGGAAACCAGTGAACTGGTCTGCCTTCCGGCATCCATTCCGCATCGGTACAACACTTCTTGTACACCATGACGGGACTGTCGTCACGCATGAAGAATTTGAAGACATGGGGTTTCGACACGCCGACGATGTTTTTGTCGACGTATTGATCCACTACCCGGCGCCAATGGGCAATGTGATCAAGTTCAATGCACTTCGGCTGTATCTTGTGCGACGACTCGATAAGCGAGAACAACTGCTTCATGGTGTAAGCGTCGTTGTCCTTCAGTTTTTTTCGAGAAAACACTAAAAGTCGCGTCTATGTCGGTATGTGTGTGGTCAACGAGCATGAACCCCACTTCGACATCTTCGAAAATTTCGAATTTCACCAGAAGAGAGGCCAAACACATAAGGTATTGGTTTTTATTTTCCCTCCAGCAATTGTCCGCGTGGATTCGGAGGTGGCGTGGCCATTTCTGGCCCGACGCGTGCAACTCACATAGAATCCGCATAACTCACGTCATGGTGCCATCGGAACCGTGAGTATAGAAAGGCAAATACGTGTAAACATAAATGGACGGTTTCCTGCCGTGAGCTACAACCGAGGTCAAGTTCGTTTTCATCATCATGTAGTGTCGATGATCCTTGGAATAATTATACATGCCGATGTGAGGAATGGTTGTCTTTTTCTGATCCATTCCACCCACTATAAGGCAAAGGTATTCCGAGGGGTTCAAAATGGAACGAAGTTTCCAGTTAGCGTAATCTGCACGGTGAGCGACCTGATCTAGTTGGTGTTTGCGGTGCTTTTCATCGAAATCCCTACGGTCACGAAGGAGAAAGGCGTTATCTCTGGCCTGTCTAAGGCGGACGCACTCGCCACACTTTGTGAACAAGCTAGACTTGGCAAGGTCAGCATTCCACAAGTACTTTCTCCATATGAAGTAGAAGACTTGCTCCGAAATGACGGTCTGACCCGCCGCTTCCAAATCCGCCTTGATGGACTCGTATACAAGGAGCTTCGTGAAATAAGCAGGGAGCCTAACTTTAGGTCGTTGTGAGGTCCCTCTCACAACCATTTCGTTAGGCATAGCATCTCCATGTTCTTCCATGAACCTTGTCACACGAGCCAGCATGCTCACATACTCCGGTCTCGGGTTCAACAATCCCCATTGACCATGACGGCCACGGACGACCCCGTCCGACTTGCACTTGCTATAACGACGAAATGTGTTTCAACATATCCCTATTATTTTGCACCAACCGGCGATGCACACACGACGTTTGCACTGCACTGGTTGGACTCTTTCCAGACCGCCGTGGAGGATAGTGAAATTGTCGAGGGTTTGCATCCACCACTCGATCCTCCTTTCGAGGGACATTTCATAATAGGCTTCGCGCACCGGTTTGATATCGTCAATGGTCAAGACCCAAAGACACTTGTTTTTACAACATTTGTGCGTCGGGACGAGCGCAATGTTAGTTTCATTCAATCGACTTTTGGCCCTCTTCGAATGCTCTGACCTTCGAACCGGCCTATTTTTCCGATTATATCTTCTCCTTTCTTCAGGTAGGGGATGAGACAAAACTTGAAGGACTGCTTCGGGAGTTCCAGGTTGGCTTTTGGTCAGGGACCTATGCGCTGCACCTAGGAATTTTGATCTGTCCGTAGGAGCGGTTCCCGGCAAATCAAATTGGGAGGATTCCGATGAACTGTAAAAATCTGTGTCTACAAAACCAGTCTGCCAATTTTCCATTGCACCCGTGGCTGTCATCGACGGAGAGCCAACTTTTCCGGCTTCACATGCAATTCTCTTACCTATCTTTGCACTTCCACACGCACGTTCCGTTGCCTGGTCCCTATCATACCCGTTTCTACCAAATGCACCGCACTGTTCCCAATCAGATCTGTTTCTATCGGGTGTACCGCAGAAGTCTATGTCCACCAACGACGGATTGTAGTCAAATGCTAGGGGTTGGGTAATTTCAATGCTTTCAGACAGTCTACCCGCTGTCCCCACGAGATCTGATCCAGTCGTTTCGTACACACCACATAAATCTGTGTCCACGAACATCCACCCACCGAGAAACGTCTCGACATCCCGAACACCCTCACTACCGGGGATTAGTGTTGTAGATACGCGCTGACCGTCGGTAAAGTCGGTAAAGCGAACAAAACGACGCCGGGTGAACGTCGTAGACAAGCCTGAATGATTCGTCGGGGTCAACATCGAGAACTCCCTTTTTAAACCGCAACGCCGATCAGAGGGAGTTTCCGGGTTGCTGTCACAAGAACTACGTTCTTGTACATCGTCTTCTCCGTGTTGTTGTGACGGTGGCGGTGGCGTGACATAGTGGACGGATTGGACAGTCATTTAGAGAGACGATTCACACGGAAATTGTACAACAAGAAAATCACGTCAACGTATGACGAGGTCACGGAAATTAACAAGAGGGAGCAAACTCGCATTTCTAATATTTATCACAAAACAGTGGAACAAAAACATTTGAATCCATATCGTTTTGTCGGACCCTGATGTGAGGCTCAAGTGGTATCTCAAGTCCGACTCCTCTCCCACTCATTCCGTGTGCAAGTGGTTTGGATATGTCCGAGTAAACTCACACTTTTTCAGGCGAGAGTACAAATGCGAGTTGATTCAGACTTATTCAACGTACAGTACGAAATTAAGTTCATGATCGAAAAAAGAGTGAACACAAGTGCGAGTCAGTTCGGTATTATCCACTAAAGAACAAGAAATTTCAAGTGCCAAAAAATTCGCACTTCAGAGGAACATTTCAATTACGCCGTGCAATAAGAAATTGCCTTCATGGTTGGTTTAGTGGCGAGTTAACTCGCAAATACAAAAAAACTTCTTTCTTTTGGGCTGAGAAGAGACACAACTTATCGACTAAAGAGGAACAAATTGAGGGGGATGGTTGGTTGAAGAGCGAATAAATTCGCACTTGCAAACGAGCATTTCCATTATGAAACTGGGGCTTATGGACTAAGGAGTCACAAATTTAGGGGGATGGTTGGTTGAAGAGCGAATAAATTCGCACTTGCAAACGAGCATTTCCATTATGAAACTGGGGCTTATGGACTAAAGAGTCACAAATTTAGGGGGATGGTTGGTTGAAGAGCGAATAAATTCGCACTTGCAAACGAGCATTTCCACTATGAAACTGGGGCTTATGGACTAAAGAGTAAGAAATTTAGGGGTATGGTTGGTTGAAGAGCGAATAAATTCGCACTTGCAAACAGACATTTTCATTACGAAACTGGGGGTACAAGTGCGAGTTAATTCTGACCTATGGACTAAACAGTAACAAATTAAGGGGTTGATTGGTTCAAAAGCGAATGAATTCGCTTTTGTAAACGAGCATTTCCATTACGAAACTGCGGGTACAAGTGCAAGTTGTTTCCGGCTTGTTCTGCGTGTAGTACGAGCCACAGATCGTCGCAAGAGAGAAATAGGGAAAGATGGCGTAATATTTTTTAAGATGGAGAAAGATTGCGAAGCGATGGGCAGACGACGCATCGATGAAAATACATGGAGAGAGATGGCGCACCGAATGAGAGAGATGGCGCACCAAGAGAGATGAATGGAGTCACAGTCTTCCCCCGAATACAACGTCCGGTCATTACAGCTGAATTCAGGTCATCCTTCAGTCTAAAGACAACTATAATGAAAGTGCGTTGTATATTCCGGGGAAGACGGTAGATGGCGCAGGAAGGGAAAAAGATCGTGAACTGATTAGGAGATGTGCCACAGCGAGAGAGAGAGATTCCGCACCGATGGAGAAACATGGCGCAACAATAGAGATAGCAGGCACAACAATAGAGATAGCAGGCGCAGCGATGGTTAGCGATAGCAAAGCAATGGAGAAAGATGGCGCACCGAAACAGATAGATGACGATGGAGATAGATTAGGAAAGATAGCACAGCGATGGAGATAGATGACGAAGGCGATAGATTAGGAAAGATAGCGCACCGAAGGAGATAGATTAGGAAAGATACCGCAGCGATGGGGATAGATGACAAAAGGTCAGTAGAGATCTCGCATCGGTGGAGAGAGATGGATAGAGGACGAGCAACAATCGTTAGCGATGCCGCAGTAATGGAGAGAGAAGGCACAACGATGACCAAGATTTGTTATTGCACAACATCAGTTTCATCGAGTTAAACCTTCGTTAAGCATACCTGTCACTTGTTTCGTGCGATTCCACAGTGATGGGCGGCTGCACCGACGACGGCCTGAAACAACAATACAATGGCGATGGCGGGATCGCGCAGGAGTAATGGAGAGCCTCTGGGCAAGGATGGAGGTTGCCCGGTGGTCGAGAGAGATCGCGCAGTGATAGAGAGTGATAACTCAACGATGGAGGGAGATCGTGCGGCAATGGAGAGAGAAATCACGCAGCGCTGCGGTGGGATAACACTGGCCAGGGCTTCGATAGCGATGGCCAGCGCTGTGGTGGAGAGCGATGGCGCACCGGTGGAGAGCGATGGCGCAACGATGGAACGCGTTACAATGCAGCGATAGCGATAGCGATGGCAGCGATGGAACAGCTATAG
>BFEA01000443.1:424317-439669 GCA_003427395.1 Chara braunii
GGAACAGCTATAGCGATGGCGCACCGATGGAGAGTGATGGCCCAACGATGGAACAGCGATAGCGATGGCGCACCGGTGGAGAGCGATGGCGCAACAATGGAACAGCGATAGCGATGGCAGCGATAGCGATAGCGATGGCGCACCGATTGAGAGATGGCGCAGCGATGGAACCAGCGTTGCGATGGCAGCTATGGTACCAGCGTTGCGATGGCGCAGCGATGGTCAGCGTTGCGATGAGAGCGATGGCGATTATCAGTGTTGCGATGGTCAGGCGAGCGCGACGGCTGCGATGGGGGATATAGCTTTGCGTAGCGATGACGATGAGCTAAGCGCATCGATGGCGATGGTGCATGGCGAGGGTTGGCGATGGCGATGAGCTAAGCGCATCGATGGCGATGGTGCATGGCTATGCGCATCGATATCCAACGCCGTTGACATTTGCAAAATGTCTGAATGACATCGACACCGGAACTTATAGATTTCCGATGTTTTTGACCTCGGCGCACAACGAATCGCCGCGCCTCGGCGGGAAACAAACCGTCGCCTGGCCTCGGCGCGCAACGAACCGCCTCAGCGCACAACGAATCGCCGCACCTTATAGATTCTTGCTCCTGACCTCGTGCGTCGGATCATGCCGATCGACAGTCCAGATTAGAACTGCGAAAATGACATTGCCTGCCCCTTGTTTTCGGGAACTGTCACATCATTGCACACCGAAGTTGACGGAGATTTTGGGGCCACTGGCATATCAGTGGCTCCGTTCATCTGAGTGGTTGAAAATCGTTGATCGACGGCTGACAATTTCCGGTACCCCTTACCGTTTATAGGCCCTGGCGTTTTATGGACCCAGGGGTGCGATACGCGAATCGATTCGGCCCCACCTTGATGGTGTTTTATGGGCCCAGGGGTGCGATATGCAAATCGATTCGGCCCCACCTTGATCCCAATGCGAGGCCTGCTGCAACAAAGTATAAAAGGCGTTGCAGCCCTCGAGTTATCCCTTTTGTTGGCGCTCCACAGATCAAGTCGCGCTATCGCTTCCGCGCGCCTTCTGATATTTGGTCTTCAACCCCCACCACCTTCCGCCATAGCCCGCTCACTCTTCGCTCTTCGCTCCGTCCGTAGTTGCCACATTGTGTTCGGTTCGCTCTTCGCTCTTCGCTCTTCCTAGCTCGATATCCCTCCACCATAGCTGGTTCGGTGGTCGCACACCCATATCCGTCCGACGTTGGTTGCTCGCTCAACGCACGACGAAGGTAAAATTATATAACTTGAGTTGTCCTATTTTGTGTCCGACGTCCGAATACATTCCCAGATGCCCTGTCTGTACCTGCAGGATATAACGCCGCAACCGCGTTCTGTTGAACCCCGAATCAATTCCCGGTTTTGTTGTTTCGCCAGTGGACGTGTTCTGATGTCTTTTCTCCACCCTCCACCTTCGTCCGCCATAGCCGATCCGCGTTCCGCAACTCGATTACCTTTCGCCATAGCCATGATAACGTTCGTATAAAGCTGGTCGATCCCCTTCGCAACTTGTAGTCGTCGCTGCGCATGGCGAACCCTGAATCAATACCTAGTTTCTACACTGAACACCGAATAAATTCCTGATTTTCGCTCACTTGTCCCTTGTGAGGTCGCCGACCTGATATCTACATATATATATGTATATAGATACATATATATATATAGAGAGAGAGATATTGCTACATTGAACACCGAATCAATTCCCGATTTTCGCTCACCTGTCCCTTGTGAGGTCGCCGACCTAATATATATATATATATATGTATATATATATATATATATATATATATAGATACATATATAGAGAGAGAGATGTACTGCGAGTCAGTTCCCAGTTTGCGACGTACAGTGTTCGAGGAGTGACAACTGCGAGGTAATTCGCAGTTTTCCCAAGGTTAGACACATATTTCATTAAAGGCAGTTCTTTATTTCCACAAATGCGAGTTAGTTCGCACTTTTTGAGCAACACTGCTGGAGGAGTTGATAACCCATCCCGTGTGGCTTTCAGGTCTTCAGTTCCACAATTCCGAGTTAGTTCGTACTTTCCCCTAGTGTTGCGGGTTGCCATTGTTGTCTTGTCTACAGAATTGCGAGTTAGTTCGCACTTGTCGACACCCTTCGCACTTGTCGATAAACCACATCTTACTCGTTTCGTGCGTCTTTCAGGTCTTCAGTTCCACAATTCCGAGTTAGTTCGCACTTTCCCCTAGTGCTGCGGGTGGCCATTGTTGTCTTGTCTACAGAACTGCGAGTTAGTTCGCACTTGTCGACACCCTTCGCAATTGTCGATAAACCACATCTTACTCGTTTCGAGGGCATCTAGTCGGGTCGCAATCTTTCCGAAGAGTTGTCGTCTTCCCTCCTCACTCTGCCAGCCACCCAATTGTTTTGTATTCGTTTGCATTTCAAACACCAATCTCATTCTTTGGTTTCCTTGAGCCCGGAACTGCACGTCGGTTCCCCCTTGTCGATACCCATGCAGTACTTGTTGTAGACGAGTTCATTCTCGAAACTCCGAGTTAGTTCGTACTTTCCTGAAGATAAATCACCTCTTCCTCAATTCTACGACAGCGAGCTCGTTCGCACTCTGCCATAGGACCGCTCTCTTTCCTATCCTTCACCCGATTGTTGTGACTTCGTGTGCATTTCGGACACCCATCTCTTACGTCCTTTTCGTCCTCCATTTCGTTAAGTCCGAGTTAGTTCGCACTTAGCTTCTGTAGTGGTCTGGGGTTGGGCGTATTAGTCATCCGAGTTGGTCTGAGGTTGGGCGTGCTAGTCAACGGGTGGCAGTACAATGGCGTCCGCAAATAACACATCCACAATCGCTGGACCATCTGCCCCCGGGGAGGGACGACCTCTACAACAATCTACTCCTCAGTATACGCACGCAATGGGAGCACAATGGTTTTTGGACTTCGTTGTTCAGGGGGACCTTTTTGGGCCAGCTGTTTTCATGCGACCCACTTGCGTTCCAGACGCTGGGGGAGCGGTCAACGTTTTTCCTCTCGGTACCATCGTCTCGTGCGCCAAGACTCTTGGAGGTTTGCTCAAGCTGCACACTAACGGCTTGTACGACGAGTGCAGACTGCCTCTCAGAGGTGTTAAAGGTATGTTGGTGACCATCAAGAGTTTCGCGGGATACAGCTCAAACATGACATTGTGCTCTCACTTCAAAGGCCTTTGCGATGGCGGCAGCAAGCGTCTTCCATCGCCAGAGCAATATCTCGATCTCGCGCTAATGGTGCCGAAAGAACGCTCGGTTCTTTCGCGAGAACATGTTTTTCGGCTTCTGCCACCCCATGAGGGGTCGTCCGGCTTGGCTCAAGAAACTCCAGGTGCGGCAGTGGGGCGCGGAAGTCCGATTCAAGACGCTGGGGGTCGGGTCAAGGGGCGCGCGCGCAGCGTTCACATGCAGGTCGGCCCAGATGCTCCTGGGAACACATCGGACTTGCATTCTCAGGGTACAAGGACTCAACGGGTCGGTACTCCAAAACTCATCAAGGTCCGCTGTGGCGGCGACACGTATCCGCTTCAAGATGAGACGAGAAGAGAATCCGGCAGATCGGGGCAAGATGTCGGAGGGAATGAGGCTGAAGGGATGGGCGCTGTCCGCGAAAGCTCTGGTGGGGAGCAGACTCCTTCGGAGAAGAAGCGCGAGCGACAGAGGATGGTGCGAGAGGAGGTGGCGGAAGAAACCCTCCGCATGAAGAGGATGAGAGGAAAATCGGAGGCGATGATGGGCGGGGATGGAGGTGACGTCGGAGAAGGTGGCTCGGGAAAGAGGCCGTCGAAGGAAGAGGGTGGGACGGCAAGTAAGAAAGCGAGGAGGCCCGGCGGTTTGACCATCCGCAAGGAACAAGCCGTGGGTGGAGGAGATTCGGCTGATCCAGGCGCTGCGGCCGCAAGAAAACCTTTGGGGAAATCGAAACGGAAAGTGGCAGCTGAATAAGGTGATGGCCATAAGAAATCTCGAAGGCGGAAGACTGCTGAGGCGGCGAGCGGGGGCGAACGGCCTGCCGGTGAGGAGTGCGGCGAAGCAGCAGCGTTCTGGCTCGAATACGAGCGGAACAATGGCGGTGAAATCGTGGAGAAGGAGCTCCCCGTCCAACTGCTCATCGACCCCAAGAAGGTCTGCGACATCCCGTCTTGGAAAAGATATTACAACCACCGCACTCTAAATCGCGAAACTGTGGACGACATCAAGGTTGCGATGCTGAGTCAATTCCGCGAGAATAGGGGGAAGATCTGGACGAAAAACCCTTTGGTTCTGACACCCATCTACAAGCCGGTGACGCGTAGGCCGGAGAAAGCTGACAAGGTTCACAAAGATGTCTTCAAGCCAGAGGACAAGGACAAGTACTACTATTACCCTGTTAACGGTCAACACACCGTGGCTGCTGTGAAGGAGTTGGAGGGTGAGCCAATATTCGATTTGTGGAAGATGCACTCGTGGTCGGCGAGAGTAGTGTGGTTCTCCGAACGAGATTTTGCGGGCTATAGGCAGGTCAGTCTCAACGAGAACACGAGACACAAGATGCCTAAGCAGCGATCGCAGAAGGCCGCGTTTTTGGACATGCGGGGGGCATGGGAGAAAGAAGGAAGGCCGATGGCCATTCAAGGGAACCCTTCCGGCAAGGAGGCCGAAAAACGAAAGTTTTTCGAATTCCAAAAGCTGATTTTAGAAAACAGTCCGAACGAATCTCACTGGGAGTTGGCAGAAAAAGATTTGTCGCTCCCCGACAAGGAGTATGTCGCTGCCGTTGGCAATGCATTGAGGCAGTGGATGCCGCTCGTGACGGCCGGTGATGACGTTTTCCGCAAAGCCATGGAGTTTTATGCGAAATTGGCGGAGGGGAAGTTGTTGGGCGGCAACGGCAAGACGCCATTGTCGAGGTCGGGCAAACACATGCCAGACAAATCTCCGGGTCTGCAAGCAATTCCGGAAATGGGCTCGAAATGGGCGGCTGGTGAAACGAATATGGGTGGCTGGTCTGGGTCCCGTCGCCTCCGACCAAAAAGAAAACGCAAGTGGACGACAAGTTTTTCATGGTCGTGAAGGAGCCAGACATGTTCTGTTGGCAGTGTCTCGCCGACATGACCGATGTCGAGAAACTGTCGATCCTTGACGACATTCTCGCGCTAAGGGGATTGTTCGTGCAATCCGGGCTGCCATCTGAAGCGTCAGCATAAACCTGGAATTAAAGACATGGTCGCGACGAGGAAAGTGGACCGTGTGATGCTCCGTATGTTCTACTATATCTTGTTCCTTGAAACAGAGAAGGACGAACGTGTTTGGCGCCACGGGAGACCTTTTTTTCGAACCGAGGGGAAGCTTCTGGAGGAGTTTGGGCTGCAGGGCCTCACGAAACAGGTGTGGGTCGAAATGCGAAAGCATTTCTAGGGACCGGTGGAGTACGTGAACACTTGCAAACATACTCTTCCGCACGAGAAGGAGTCCATCGACGACGCGAAGAGATTGTATGATGATGACAGGTTCCCTAAATCTTTCGAAAAGTCTATCTGTTCCATCTTGCGACGGACGGAAGAAGAAGTTCGAGACACGATCAGGGTCAGCGGGGATGTGAGGCACATCAAATGGCCCGACCTCAACCGGGTGACCAGCCTTATTATTTTCGCTTTCCCGCCTTCCCAAGCTCACAGTCGTGTCACTGTGATCCGTGAGGTTGTGCGACATTACGTGTGCAACCTGTACGTCCTCGATTTGTGTGATCCCACACTCCTCACAGACTGGCGAGAAGATGATTTCGCGAACTTGCAAGGCGTTCTCCAAACGCTTTTGCCAACGCACTGGGCACTTGTGGTTTTTTTCCCCTCTCGTTGGGAGCTCAGCTTCTTGAAAGGCATGGTCAGGCTTAGCGTCCATCACGTCAGGACAGGGAAGTGGGTGCGCAATGCACAAAAGTAGATCAGTGTCCGGGAAGGCAATATGCTGGTTGAGGAGTGTGACCGCCTGTACGTGATTTTTAATGGCGAAAAGCTGGAAGACAACACATTCGCAGTCTACCCGGCCAGTAGCCCGACAAAGGTTTCCCGTGCTCATGGTCCAAGTCCGGCCAAACACACGGTGGCGACCCGCTCGAAAGTTGTGTGTTCGTCGGACCCATCAGGACAGGCTGTGGCGTGTTTCGACGTGGCGGAAGAGGAAACGTTCTCTCGTAGCATGTGGGAGGACGACGGCGTGACAAGTTCTCAAGGACCTGCTTACGGGGAGATGGAGTGGAACCCGTCCCGTCTACTTGGTCTACTCGAAAACTTTTGCAAAGCTGGGCAAACTGTTTTTTTCTTTGGGAAGGCGCATGCGTCTGTCGTGTGGGAACTCCTCCGCACCGGTCAGAACGTCGTTGCGTTGGAGAAGGAGGCGAAGATGATCAATTACCTTCACGAGTTCGTGAAGACTCGCGTTGCAGACACTCACAATGTTTGCGAGTTTGTCCACACCACCGGCGAACGAAACTGGGATCCCAAACGTGACATGTATTGAAAAATGTTGGGGAACAAAAGGACGGAAGTTTGGGACTTCCTTTTCCAACCCGGACCGCCTGGTCCGACCGACCTCGAATACAGTCGACGGAGAAACCTGGTGTTCGGTGTGCTCAATGGGTACCACGATGCACCCAAGGAGTTTGTCTCGCATTTCCTGAGAAGGCTGGAGCACGTTTACTTCACGCTGGCCAAACCGCTCACCCTGGAAAACTACAAGTCACAGTTTGACGAGGAGGACCCTTTCGACGCTGAAGATATGGAGGAGTTGAGCGACTCGGAAACCTTCGATTTCCAGTCCATGCCACTTCCTCGGGTGGTTGGACAGGTTGGTGATGAAGAGGAAGGTGCCCCTCGAAGATATAGCACGTACCCTGCTGGTTTGAAGCGTGTGTTTCGGGGCGAACTAGTCGACGACCAATCGTCTGATGACGGGGAGGAAGACAAAGACTATGATCACGAACCTTGTGACAGGCTCCCTGAGGACCACGACACCTGGCAGAATGACGGACTCTACTTCTTCTGCAAGCATCACCGGTTCACACCGGAGGATGTCTGGGGACACAACGTCGTCTGGCACCCGAGGATATTCCAACCTGCTGTGAGGAATGGAATGTGGGTCATGGCAATGAAGGAGGCCGATGGCAAGTGGAGTGGACTGAAGAGACTGGGAGCGGGTGCATTTAAGAGAATAGCGAGAAGTGCTCTGGTGGAGCATTTGAGTCTCATGAACCCCGAGAGGAACGATCCGGACGTCGGTGCGTATGCAGAACAAAAGCTAAATGAGTTGTACGCCAACAGCATGTTGCAGTTTCGAGCGCCTTTCTACACACTCGAAACGACACCGTCTCGTGGCATTGACTGGCGCATGCCGCAACCTCCGTCGGGCGGTCAGCATCCGGGAGGGGGTGGAGGAGGAGACTAAGGAGACAGCGGAGGTGGCGGAGGAGACGGCTCATAGTTTGTCTGAAAGGGGACGGGCGAGACATCGTCGGTAGAGAAGGCGTCCGACAGAAAGGGGTCAGGCGGAAAGGACTTGGGCGGGAAGGGGTCAGGCGGGAAGGGGTCGGGCGGAAAGCGTAGAACGTCCGGGAGTCCCCAGTATACGGAAACTGACCCTCACTGCGTAGGAAGTCGAGATTCCGACATGCGAGACAAGGCCACCCTGAGGTCTGATCAAGTACGAGTAGATTCGCACTTGTCTGCGAGGACTTTGTTTCCCGTTGCCGAGGAGAGTCCATCCCGCCGTGCGCAGCAGAGGTCTCCTGTGCTCAACACCTTGCTCCTTAAAGAGGGCGCGTCTTCATTTTGCCTAGAGGGCGGGATGCCTGCATTGCGAAGGAGCGAAGGTGCGACCTTCGGTTCCCTCGGCTTAGGCGACCGCCACAAACTCCGAATACATTCGGATTTGCTGACGTCGCCCTCCGCCATAAGTGCTCCTCACGCAACAGTTCCGCGGGGCCAAGAAAATGTCACGTCCTGCCCCCCGCATCTTCAGTTGGACACAGGGTTGCCCTGCTCGCCTCCGTTCTCATGTGTTGAGACTCGAGACTGGCGGCCTCGCGACGTGCTGGAGGGGCCCGCTGCAGGAGTGTTGGAGACCGGGGGTAGCGAGCACGAATGTCACACTCCTGGGGAAGAGGAGCACTCTCCGGGAACGCGTGCTGTACATGGGGAAGAGGAGACTCAACACTTGCAGTCTCGCAAAGTGTTGGAGACCGAGGGTGGCGAGTGTGAACGTCATGCTTCGGAGGGTGCGTCCGTGGACACTGACAGCGAGAGTGCAGGAGCTCCGGGGGAAACGCATGCTCTACAGCGGGAAGAGGAGACTCGACACGGGCCGGCTCGTGAAGACATGAAGTGGCTCCACGCACGAGCGCTGGTGATCGGGACGTCCGGAGAGGTTCTGCACAGTCGTTCGGTTGTGGCCACGATGCGAGAGGGTGTTGTTAAGGGAGGTCAGTGGACGTCCGTGCAAGCTCCCGTTCTTGGCGACGATGAAGACGAAGAAGAACCCGCGGTGGAAGGCGGTGAGGTGGCTGTCGACATCCGGACGGATCCACGGCTGAAAGATGGTGATTGTTCGCCCACCCATTGCGGTGAAGAACAGGGTGGCCGACCGTCTGTCCTAAGCACCGCTCGGGGAATGGTGCTTCATGAAGCCATAGAGTTGGGTGACGACTCGGCACCCACCGAGCTGGTTAGCGAGTCAGGCGTGGCTGAGATGCAGAACGTCGAATCCTCCGTGGAAGGCGGTAAGGTGGCCGTGAGCATTAAGATGGATCCAAAGCGGAAAGATCATGATTCTTTGTCCACCCGTTGCGGTGCCGAACAGGGTGATCGAGCATCTGTCCTCAGTACTGGTCGGGAAATGGTGCTTCATGAAGCCATCGACTTGCCAAGCGACTCAGCTGCCACCGAGCTGGTTAGCGACACAGTGGTGGCCGAGGTCCAGAACCTCGAATTGTCCGTGGACGTTGGCGCAGTGGCGCGACAGGATGGCGAGTTCCCTCAAAGGGCTCTCGAGCATGGTAAGATTTGTGAATAGGAGCATTCGCATATCTGTCACTAGCCAGCTCTGTGTTCGTCCAAATTGATGTCATGGGCTAATGTAACTATTACCACTTGTTAAAAAAAAACTTGTGGGTTGTGGGTTGTTATCTATGTTCTACACGTGTGAAGTTGTTAATGTCCCTGCCCATGAAGCCTTTAAAAGCCGTGCACGAGAAACGTCTTTCAGGGAGGTCATTGGCCGCTTTAACAAAAAAGTTGTCAAGTGTAGGGTTGTTTAAAAGGGTCCAGATGCCTCGCCTTTCCCAGAGAGTTGTCAGGGTTCTGAAGGCTTGTGGAATAGATAAGGAGGAAGGTCTACAGAAACATTTGGCTGCATCTATTGAGTTACTGCTTTGTCTGATGGGTCTGATAACGATGGCAAACGAGGTGTCTTGAAAGACCCGTGTCCTAAGTACATCGCGAAGGATACATTCAACAGTTGGGGATACAACTTTTCTGGGAAAAGGACAGGCAGTTCTTAGTCATTCCGCCCCGGGGTTTGTGCTCACTCCTCACACTTGTTCGTGGGTGTTTGTGCAGCTGGGCTACATCATGTTTTCGCGTTCCCTTGCCTACTGAGGAGCTTAGCGCTACGGACTTCAGAATGTTGCAGGACGTCTGAGGAGATTTCAGCAACGGCCACGAGGTGGTTTCCTCGGTTCGCAGAGGTCCCAGTTCGATTCCGTTGACCATAAAAAGTCTTCAAACTCTTGTCCAGGGGGGATGGTTTTCCGACGAGGTGGTGGAGTCGTACTTGGCCTTGCTTGCCAACGCTGCGTGCCCTCGGGGTTCCTCTCTTTACATTTTCAGTCCCTTTTTCTATACCAAGCTCGTTGGTGGTGGTTATCGACTTGAAAGGGTTGTGAAATGGACAAAAGATGTGGATATTTTCTCGTACGGCATGGTCTTGATTCCTGTCCATAAAAATCGAGTGCATTGGACCCTATTATGTATCCGAGAACAAGGGTTGGAGTACTACGACTCCCTCCTGCAAGACGATGGCGGTTTTTCTTCCGATGTCCTTGCGAACTTCACGAATACCTCCGTGACGAAGCGGTTTGTCGATATGGTCAACAAGCCAAACTGGATCTTCCGGCGCCCAAGGTGGTTGCTCATGGTATCCCTCAATAGTCGGACGGGTCGAGTTGTGGTGTTTTAATGCTCGCCTTCGCTTCTTTTCTTGCGTGCGGCTATCCGCCACCATTTCCGATAGCCCAAAGCGACATTGCAAACATCAGGTTGAGGATTGCGGTGGACATACTCCAAGGCTCTGAATAATACCCCTGTTGTTAAAATACGCTTAGTTTTTTTTTCCGAAGGCCATAAGCAGAAGTGCAAATCTATTCCCACTTGATCTAGCAGTCAGCCGGTTTGAGTTGTGTTGTTGTTTTGATGAGGTACCGGATTGCAGTGAACGTTTTGGTCAAGTACACGCTTAGGTGTCGATGTGAATATCCCAGCCTCGTGCTGTAGCAATTTTTTAAGGGTTCTTTATTTCGTGAAACCTGTCATCTTTACTCGTAGGACTTTCGGCAGCGCCGTGCTGCCTTTGTTTGTTTTCGGGTTGTTCTCATTGCTTGCCGCGCAACATCAGCTAGAGGGTAGCAGCGGACGCTTACGTGAAGTAGAAGCTTAGATGCCGATGTAAATATCCCAGCCACGTGGTGCAGTTCCTTTTAAGTAGACGCTGACTTATCGGATGTGAATATCCCAACTTTGTGCTCCTTTTGTTTATTTTCGGGTTGTTCTCCTTATGTCCTCTTAGACCGCGGCAGCACCGTGCTGCGTTTGTTCGTTTCGAGGTTGTGCTCCTCTATTACTGATGTGAAAGATATCGACGACTTATTCTTGGTCGCCAAATTGTTTTGTGCTTATCTCTTTCGTTCGCGAGACTTTGTGGTGTGAAAGCCCCTCTTCCCCGCCCCACTCCGACCACCTAACTTTCATATGATTTGGCTCGCCCTTGTTCTGCGTATGCCGTCCCGTTTTACGGTTCACCCCCTCTGCTTGTCTCTATTAAATGTTGTTTGTTGGTTCCTTATGACAGTTGCAAACTTGTTCTCCATTCGGAAACAAATTGTCGCCAGAATGTATGTTTGTTTGAAGTTGTTTTACGGATTTAGCGGTGCACTAAATGATTACCAATTTTGTTATCCCCGGAATACATCCCGTGCTCTCCACGGAATACTAGTTGTTGTTTCCGTATGAGAAATGCGAATATATTCGCACTTTGGATGTCGCACATTTGTGATTGAACCGTTGGTTCCATATGAGAAATGACACCCAACTTTCATATGTTTTGGCTCGCGCTTATTCTGCGTGTGCCGCCCCGTTTTACGGTTTACCCCCTCTGCTTGTCTCCATTGAATGTTGTCTGTTGGTTCCTTATGACAGTTGCGAACTTGTTCTCCATTCGGAAACCAATTGTCGCCAGAATGTATGTGTGTTTGAAGTTGTTTTACGGATTCAGCGGCGCACTAAATGATTACCAATTTTGTTATCCCCGGAATACATCTCGTGCTCTCCACGGAATGCTGGTTGTTGTTTCCGTATGAGAAATGCGAACATATTCGCACTTTGGATGCCATCCATTTGTGATTGAACTATTGGTTCCATATTATAAATGAGAACATATTCGCACTTTGGCTCCATGTACTTTGTGATTTTTGGAAAGTCTCCGTGCACTTTGAAAAGTAAGATTGTATGATATTTTGTGTTCAATGATTTTTTGAAACGTCTCTGTGTGCTTTGCAATTTGCCCTTGAATGAATTTTCTGTACTGAATGGTTTCTGGAAACTGTTCGTCTGCTGTGAGACTTCACCTTTGGAAAAACACTAGGCAACTTGAGATGTTTTCACCTTGATGTTTACGATGTCTCTGTGTGCTTTGCAATTTGACTTGAGATGTTTTCATCTCGATGTTTGCAATGACAAGAGATACTTGTATGAATGGATATGAATCTTCTACACAGAAAGATTTGATGGCGTTTTCAACCTGTAATATACAAATGACAAGCCAATGTCCATATTAAATCGTCGCACTGATGGACTGCGCAACTGCTTCTCCATCAAAGTGCGAGTTCAATCGCACTTCTGGTGTGAGCCCTGAGCAATTCCCTCGCACTTTGCTTCACGTCGAGGAGTGGATCGAACGCACCGCCGGTAAGCGCCTGCACATCACGAAACAAGAGCACGTCCCAATTGGAACATCGTCGGGTTTTTGCGATGTCGACTCCCACTTGATGACTACACCGAACAGCGGTAGGATGACCGCTCCGCCTCTCCAATGTGGATCTAACGGTGGATTGCGTCAAATCTGCTCTCATAGATCCGTGTCGGGGATGGGGGACGAGATCCGACCACAGTTTGCTTGTAAGGCATCATATGATGTGTCGATATAACCGACATCCAGAACTGCTTGGTGAGCATTTAGTGCTACGCCAATAAGTTTCAAACACGACAGCAAAGTCCCCTAAGAGTGTTCTTTGCCGAGTCCTCACCTCATCGACTCTCAAGATGACTACAGCCAACAGCGGTAGGATGGCAGGTCCGCCTATCCGATGTGGATCTCACGGTGGAGTGCGAAACTCTGCTCTCAAAGATCCACATCGGGTAGAAGGTCCTGCAAGCAGCCGCTGCTTGCTTGTAAGGCATCTTATGATGTGTCGATATGACCGACATCCAGAACTGCTTAGTGAGCATCTAGTGCTACGCCGATATGTTCCAATCACGGCAGCAAAGTCCCCTGACAGTGTTCTTTGCCGAGTCCTCACCTCATCGACTCCCTCAAGATTACTACACCCGACAGCGGTAGTATGGCAGGTCCACCTATCCGATGTGGATCTCACGGTGGAGTGCAAAACTCTGCTCTCAAAGATCCACACCGGGTAGAAGGTCCTGCAAGCAGCCGCTGCTTGCTTGTAAGGCATCTTATGATTTGTCGATATAACCGACATCCAGAACTGCTTGGTGAGCATCAAGTGCTACGCCAATAAGTTTCAAAAACACGGCAGCAAAGTCCACTGAGAGTTTTCTTTGTCGGGTCCTCACCTCATCGACTCCCTCAAGATGACTACAGCTAACAGCGGTAGGATGGCAGGTCCACCTATCCGACGTGGATCTCACGGTGGAGTGCGAAACTCTGCTCTCAAAGATCCATACCGGGTAGAAGGTCCTGCAAGCAGTCGCTGCTTGCTTGTAAGGCATCTTATGATGTGTCAATATAACCGACATCCAGAACTGCTTGGTGAGCATCTAGTGCTACGCCAATATGTTCTGAACACGACCGCAAGGTCCCCTAAGAATGCTTTTAGCACTGGAGTCCTCTGACCGCCGACTGTTTGGCACTTCGTGAAGGTTGACACTTCTTGAAGGTGGTCTGCCACTTCTTAAAGGTGGTCAGTCACCAAACAGATCACGACCTGACATCAACCTCGATAACTGCGAATTGACTCACTGTTCAACTAGAGTCTCTCTCTCTCTCTCTCTCTCTGTATATATATATATATATGTATATATATATATATATATATATATATGTATATATATCTCTATCTATCTATCTATCTATCTATCTATCTCCCCCGCCCCCCCCTGTGTTTCTGCGTCCGCTCGCCATCGTCCCTAAGAACCCGCCGTTGCAATCTCATATAATGTCTGATGCTCGAAACTTTTTGCTAAAACGGGTCGACAACGGGTGTGTCATGGGTGATCGAATCCAGTTGCAATCTCATATAATGTGGTCCAGCTAGCGAACCGGCACGCGGACCTGCGAAGGGGGGGGGAGGGGGGGCTGAAGTACGTATCCCGCTCACTACGAACATAATATTAAAAATAAAATGTGTACACACACACACGAAACAAGAGAAAACAACATAACCACAATGGCCTCCGCTTGCCACCATCCCGAAGAACCCGTCGTTGCAATCTCATATAATATCCGATGCCCGAACGTTTTTACTAAAAGAGGTCGACAACGGATATGCCATGGGTGATAGAATCCAATTGCAATCTCATATAATGCGGTCCGGCTCGTGAACTGGCGCACTGGGGTGGGGGGGGGGGGNNNNGGCTGAAGTACGTATCCCGCTCACTACGAACTATGCAGTGCCCATAATCAAGCGCACAATTTGCATGTTGATGGACCCGGAACACTCGAACAAACCAGGAGTTTATTCGGAGTTGCCGAGAGGCCGCTCCAAAAGGCTACCGTGAAGATAGCATACAAGGGAGAACTTCGAACACACCGTTGGTGTGCTGGGGTGGTTGGGGTTGGGTGGTGTGTGTGTGTGTGTGTGTGTGTGTGACGGGTCCAGTACTCCAAGCGATGACAGTTGACCCATATCACTGCCCACTTAGCAACACTTACCAATGATTGTTTCGATTTATTCTTATTTATGTCGCTCCAACATGAATTCCGACTTTGTTACAAAAAGTGAACAATCAAAAGCTTCACTTTTAACGAAATGTGTATTATAGTGAGGAAGCCGATCGTCATGATCGACACGTGAGCATCCCAGGATTCCCCCATTCCTATGCGCCACGTCAGAGAGCACAGTTGTACAGACAAAGGGGTAATTGTGGAGTTCTTTCTTCTTCTTCTTCTTCTTCTTCTTCTTCTTCTTCTTCTTCTTCTCCTTCTTGTCCATCATCTTTTTTTTTTTCTTCTTCTTTTTCTTTTTGCCCACACCACGCGCTCATGTGTACAGGACCGATACATCGAGAGTGTGTGTGTTTGTGTGTGTGTGAGAGAGAGAGGGAGAGAGAGAGAGAGCGAGAGAGTACCTGCAGTTAAGTGAGTGCGGCAAAGTCGTTGTGCCACAAATAATTTCTTTGTATAATAATCACAATTGGGTGACAGTTTCTTCAAGTGTTGATTGCAACTCAGTTCGGACTCTCATTTTTGTGAACTTTCGTGTGAGCTCTCTCTTTTCTTTGCAAGCTTAAGTGTTGTTTGAATCTCGTCTCATATGATTGATGTAGTGGCGATGATAGCAGTAACATTTTGTTTTTTTTTTCAAGCAATTAATCAATGAATCAACCAATGAACCGAATTTGATTGGTTGATTGATTGATTGGTTGATTCATTGATTGATTGATTGGAAGCAGGTGCTGGAAGCAAAGGTGGAAGTGCAAGCGGGCGCGACACCAGGGTAACAATCAATCAAGTAATTAATCAATCCATCGAAAGAAAAAAAAATGAAAAAATCGAAAAACGCCTCTTTCAAATCCCGCGCATGTGTGTGTGTGTGTGTGTGTGAGTGTGTGTGTG
>BFEA01000443.1:453795-463795 GCA_003427395.1 Chara braunii
GGCTATTTCAATGACCGACCCACCGACCTTTTTCATCTCTCTCATTCATCCCATTGGCTATTTCAATGACCGACCCACCGGCCTTTTCCATCTCTATTTGCTCATTTCAGCTCATCCTCAATCAACCATTTCTCAATCAAATATGCAGGGGACCCCAATGCGTATTTCAAAAGGAATTACCCTTGTAAGGGGTCGTTCCCGAACAACCTGGTTAGGGTCGTTTTTTTATTTTCTCAAGTCGAACAGCTTGGTTAGGGCCATTCATTTCCATTCTCAAGTTGAACAGCCTGGTTAGGGCCATTCCTTTCCATTCTAAAGTCGAACAGCCTGATTAGGGTCATTCCTTTCCATTCTCAAGTCGAACAGCCTAGTTAGGGTCATTCCTTTCCATTCTCAATGTTAGTGCCAGAGGGGGTGGGCCTCGAGGTTACGGATCTCATTTCCGTCTTGGAGGTTAGAAGGTGGCCATCTCATCTTTTGTGTGTTGTTCTTTTTTTTTTTTCATTTCTCACAATAATGTACCATCCATTCCATTTCTCACAGTAATGTACCTCCCATTCCATTTCTCACAGTAACGTACCATCCATTGCGTACACCCGACTTAGCGTCTAGCACTCGAGTTGGGGCTCGCGACCCCAAGCAGCACTAGCCCACCCAGCCGTTCATCCATAACAAAAGACAAAAAATGCCTCTTCCATTTTTACTCTTCCTGATCTCTCAGGTGTCAACTATTTTCAGTCTCATTCACGACTCAGTTGGATTAGGCTCCTAGGGAAGGAGTGTTCTTTACGCCCCTTAACCCATAGGTTCCCTAAGCTCTCTTGTACTCGACCAATCATTCAATGTCATGGTTTGCTCGTCAATCCGTACTCAAGGTTTTCCCTTCTCAAAAGCATAATCCTTGTTCCATCCAAAATTCACAATGCGCCCTCTCCCAATTGGTCTCATCCTAAATCCCATGTCTTTGTCTTAGGTACCCAGGATAGCTCATCCAAAAAAGAGTCTCAATAACTATCTTCTACTTTAGCGTGACACAGCCTTAGCTGGCCCTCTTTTCACTTCCTCCTTAGCAAGCTTGTCCATATTATACACGTTTTCGTCATTCTCATATCTCTGCAGACAGAAAGCAGCAATCCTTTTCAATGCTAAGTCAACACCTAGTTCCTATTACTGCCTTGGGCCTCGTTTCGCCTAGTTCCTTGTCTACCCCGTTCCTCGGCAGGCTTCCTAACCCCCAGGCCGTAGGTCTCGATCTCCCTTTTCATCCTTATAATTTTATGCAATTCTTCCTCGTTGAAAAAATCCTGTGGTGTGGCTTCCACCCCTGCCCTTGCGAGTTCCCGAGTCTTGATAATCTATTCGTGCCTGATCACATTGGTCCATTGCTGAAACCAATGACTGGGCGTTGACCCAAACTCGTCCTCCCATCTGAAAGCCCCATCGCCTGGTTGGTGCATCGGAGGTCGCCCCTCTTCCATAGGCCTTGAGATCTCATCCCTCTTTTCCCCGCTGGTGATTTCTATGACTTCTCGCACATCTTCCTCCTCGTCCCCCTCGTCTACAGTCTGTATAGGGCTATAACCACCAGCAAGGTTCTTTGGATCGTAGGTAAAAGGGATCTCTGTCCCCGTTCCATACCCCTCGCAACTGCCGTGACTACTTCGTCCTTCAAGCGGGCTCTCCCTTTTCTCCTCGTCCTCCTCACATTCGTCGCGCATACCTTGTCCCCCCTCGCTTTCCCCATGCCAAGTTCTCACGTCGTTCGCCCCTGTTGGCCCCTTCCTCGTTAGAGACCCGAACCCTTCTTTCTCGGATCACTCGAAGAACCTCTTCCTCTTCTCCATAGCCTCTTCCTTTGACGTCTCTAGCAAGATCGAGACCGGTTTTACTTTCTTCCCTACCGGCTTGTACTTTCGAACACTTACTTCAGGAATCTTTCTCCCAAAAAATGAACAGTCGGAATTGTCCCCGTCGCCTCTACGACTCGTGGTTGAATACTAACTAGTTTCTCATTCAGGCAATATCCCTTTTGCACCTCTCTTTCGAATTTGGCCAAGGTTGCCGAATCCACTCCTACCTGGTGGTATCTGAGGACCTTGATGAGTTGCAATAGATCGGGGATCTCGAGTGCGATTTTCGGCACGTCTATGCGTACTTCTTTCCGTTTGGGCAGGCTAGCACCAAGTTCGACCTCTGACTCATTTTCCGCTACCATAACACCTAAGACTTCGTCCTCCTGCCTCCTCTTCTTATGCGGCAGGCCCATCTTGATCCACTCCTTTTTGTTGAATGTTTCCTCAATCATGATTTCTACCCTTTCTCTCATACCCTCCATCCGTGCGAAAGCCCCTTTCCTCGTGCTATCCTCGAACGACGGCAACCATGTTGCCAATTTCCTCCCTCCTTCGGGGGGTCTCCTCTCGTTCCAAGGAGTCGGAGGAGCTCTCCCCGGCCGGTCATAGGGTCCTCTATGTCTACCATGTATGAGCCATCGTGCAAGTGCATGCCTATCATCTCTACGTTCGTGCACCACGGTCTCCCGAGGATTATGTCGTGGTCCATTTCCTCCATTATGATCATCCGCTGAAACAACCAAATCGATTCCCTGACCCCTGCCTTCACAGCACACTTCGTGACGTACCCAGCGAACGGGATTTCCCCGCCAGCTCCCCGGATGCTCCCTGTTACTTCCTTGTTCACCGTACATCCCGCGATCGTTGCGAAATCTCTCCTTATGAGAGTGATTTCTGCTCCCCCGTCTACTAATGCGTCAGTATGATGACTTCCGATCTGAATTTTCAGTTTCCCTACGGGCAGCGCATGAAAGCTAAGTTTCGTCCCGGGTGGCGATCTCATGACTTCGCCGCCCTCTGGGTCGGGCAAGCTCAAACGAATGTCTTCAAAGGCCTTTTCGAGATCCTCGAAGTCCCCGTGACTCCTCTGCAGGTTAGCCACTTCTTGCGGAGCTTCCTCCTCCCTCTCCCCTTCTGGTAATTCGGGGTTGTCGCCTATTTCTACTCGCCTCCGAGTCAACAGTTGTCTGAGTCCCTTGAGCAACCTAGGGCTAGCTTGCAGCATCGTCTGAAAAGACACCGACACCATGGTTCCTAGTAACTTGCTAATGGTGTCGTCGAGCTCAGGCAAGATTAAGATCGGGATTTGATACCTAAACTTCTTCTTAGTGGCGGTAACCTTGTCCGCAGGCTCCTCTTCCCTAAGCTTCCTATAGACTTTCTTTGGTTCCTCGGCCTCAGGCTCCGCCTGGGGTTCGGAGCTTCCGGAGACCTCTTCCATAATGGTATCACGTTAAATCCTTCTCCCGGTCGTTCCCAGTCGAATGGTTGCATTCACCCTATCACGTCCGTCGCTTTCCAAAATAAAGTTGGCCTGCGGCCCGCGCCCCTGGAGCTGATCCCAGATGATCTCGCCCACCAGTTCGGCTTCTACGACTGTTATTTCTAGACCGTTGAGCATGATAATAGCTCACTACATCCCTCCCGGTGAGTTCCTGTTCACCCGTTCCCCTTGAGGTCCAAATATCTCCCCATTAATGACCTGGTACACCTTCTTTTCAGAATATCATGGTTGAGCTTTGGGCATGCTCGCACATAATGTCCTATCGCGGTGCAGTACTTGCACTGCTCGTTAGCAGGATCTCTCCGTCTGAATCCCTGGTTTGCTACACCTGGCGGGACCACAGCTTCCTGGGGAGGGAGGGCAGGTCAGGATACTGGCGCCTGCATAACCAGTAGCGCGCCTTCCATCCTTTCAATCTTATAGTCGACCCCGTGCACCCGTTCATATAGACTTTCAATCCCCTTCTTTACCTTGTCGCTCGTCCTACCGGTCAGATCTATGATGTCCCCTTCCTTGAGCAAGGCCAACGTCTCTGTTACTACCGTTTTCTCAGCCAGATCCGTTACCGTGCTAAAATCAACATCCCGCGTGTTTACGAACTTGCTCGTCTGTTGGTAGGCTGACAGGATCTTGTCTTTGTCGAACTTGGAGAACTGCTTGAGGAAATATTTGCTCATTATCTGGTCCGTGACCCCGGGGATCCTTAGTATAACCAGAGTAAATTCCCGTAGGAAATCATTGTACGTTGCGAAGTTCTTCCTCTGAACCGCCGCTAGGTCGGCCTCCGTTGTCGTTTTCTCTATCGCTAGGTACTTCCTCATCATCACATCCCGGGTCTCCTTCCAAGACCGGCTTGCGGCTACAATGGCCATTATGTCCCGTCCTAGACTTAACGACACATGCTGTCCTAGATGATCCATTTTTTCCTCCTCGGTCCACTTTAGTAACGCAGCTAGGTTCTCGTAGTCGATCAGGAACTCCGTGATGTTTGCTCCATCGAAAATCAACTTTTTCTTGGCGTCTGCCAGATAGCCTTGATTTTTGTTTAGTGCTCGCGCGAGGGATGACACTATCTTCTTAAGGCCGCCCTCGGAGCTGCTGGCCTCGTCTGCCACACTGTTATCCAGACTTACCTTGCCGGCCTTCTGTCCCTCCCTGGTTTTCATAGTTCCTTCTGGGTCAAACCATCCCAACACTCCTACCCTAAGGCTCCAAAGTCCTTCGCATCCTCGCGCTACTGCTGGCGTGATCGGCAGGCGGCTAGCCCTACTGTCCATGGCTGGCAGAGTCGTAGCCTTTTCTGCTTCCATCCCCGGAGATTTCTCTCTCTCTTTCCTTCTCTTGCTCGGCGTTCCCCCAAGGTCACTACCTTTATTCCCTAATCCAATCCCACCTTGGCTGGATTTCCGTTCGTCCCGGGGTTCCTCCTGTAGAGGACCTTCTTCATTCCCAGTCATCATTTCCTCAATTAGTCCTGCCTTGTATTCCACGGTCCTTTTGTCTATCTCGGCTAGTTTGTGCCTCGTGTCCGTGACCCTTGCTTTCTTAGGCATGGCTCCTTCCGAGTTTCGGAGGCTTGTCCTATCCTTATTTCTGCCTTCCTTGGTCCCCTGGGTCCCTTGCCTGCTTCCCCCGGCTTTCCCCGTGCTTTCTCCTGTGGAGATTTCCTTCCGGTTCCCTTTGGTACCATCCGGATTTATCGATTCTCTGTCCTTTTGCCCCCCTTCGCTTTTATTTATCGATTATCTGTCCTTTTGCCCCCCTTCGCTTTGCGTGGCACTGCCTTCTAAGCCTGGTTCTCCTGCACTCTTACGGTTATCTGTCTCCTCTTCCGAAGCCTTCCCGAGTAGCGTTTCCCGTTTTTTTACCTTCCGGGTTATGGTCACTCATTAGGAGTCCACCCCCTTCTTTGTTTTTCTAGTGGGTTTTAGCCATCCGGGCCCGAGGCCCCTTTCTTGTTCCCATCGGCGGATTTCCGTATGCAGCGAACTATACTAGATCTGCCCTATTGGCCTGCCTGCGGATCCTAGTCCCGCTCGCGCCCTCGTGGTTCTTCCGGTTCGGTCGGCTCCTCGAATAGCTCAGCCACCCCTGCCAAATAGCTCTCCTATCTCGATTTCCCTTTGGATTATGCGTTCGTACCCTGTCCGGTCTAGCCAGGGCGCACGAAATATCAAGATATGGATGACGTCCAGTAGCTCGTGGGCCCTCTTTCCCCAGAACGACCTATGCCTCACAGCGACATCATAGAACATCCCGATGGTTAGAGAGGAAAAGGGGTCTGCCCACATTATTGCCGAGTCTGCCAGCTCCCGCGCCCTTGCGAGGCTCCCGAAGACGAGATCTATCATAAAACGGGGGACCCGGCACCTCAGCGGCGTGGTTGGTGCTCTGAATTCACGCCATCCCCCCATTTCCACCCGGGTAAGTAAGCCCACATCCCTTCTTCCCCTGACCGAATGTCCTATCCGGGTCAACGTCCGGGCGACCCTTTGAAAGATCGGTGCCAGGTCGTGACCTTGTGCTATCTCTACCCACATGGTCCCAGTAACCTCCAGATTGGAAAATAGATCGTTTTCGGGTCCTCGGTTGAGTCTCATCCCTGTCCACTGACATTCTACCAACATGAAGGCGGCGTCCCTTCCCAAAGTCACGGCCCGCCATTCTACGTCGAACCCCTGATAGGTAGAACTCGACGGGAGGGATACTTCGCATCGCCCACCGTTGTTCGAGGGCGGTCCGAGGTACCGGGGCTGGCATTCCATTCGCACACGAGGTTGGCGTTCCACTCGCTCACGTCTTGCTGCCATTGTTACCTGGGTGATTTCATGCATAGTCCACATAGGAAGGGTTACAACCAATCTTCAGAATCCACCCACCTACTGTCTCCCTTGCCCTTCGTGTTTTCATTTCCCTTTCTAGTCCCAACTATCCCTCTATACCCCCGGGAGCAGTAGCCTCCGCCGACTGTTCATACAGCCGGTGAAAATCATCTATGTAGGTCTCGCCCCGACCTACCTCTCACCGGATGAATCTCCACATCATCACTTATTTGCGGGACTCCTGGCCTAGTATTCATCGCTGCTCGTAGAAAACAAAGCACCTCGCGCCCTTGTTCGTCCCCGAAAGGCCCCATCTCTAGAAAGGCCCGATAGTATTCTCGATACATTAACGCTTTGTCAAAATTTAGCCTAGTTACGGCAGTCACCGCCTGCTCCACTCGTTTTATGCCTCCCATTTGGCTTATCAGGAACGGTGGTAGACTCATCCGCACGACCTCATTTGGCAGCTCGAAAACCCCCGCCGCGGCGACTTTTACCTCCGCTATTACGTCATCTCATTCCGGGTCTGCAAACTCAAACCCCTCCCGCCAGGTTATTTGCCATACCCCTTCGAACATTCGCACGGGGTCATCCCCGGAAGCCAAAGCAATTCCAAAGGTCCGCCATCCCTTTTTCGACAGGTGTCAGCATCCCGTCGTGTGTACACGCCTTCGGCGGTTGAAGTCTACGCCCCCGAACTCCCCTCTCGCCCGCCATTCTAGCTTCACTACAAGGTACACCGTATCTTCCACCAACTCTACCCCCACCCAGTCCATTACCGGATTGCCTACCATATTTCTCGCCGACAGGCTTATTTTGACCCTGCCCTCTGATATTCTTGGTGGCAGGATCCCACGAGGTCTATCCGCCCAGAACGTCATTCGTCGGGCCATCTCGCAATGTCTCATTTCCTGCTTTCTTAGTCCGATCGCTGCACCCACCGAGATTCCATGCCTTTTGTGTCTTTCAACCCTCCCTACTTATCGTACACTGGTTCCTGCCGCTATCCCCAACTCATACACGTTCAATTCTACCTGACCCCCATTTTCCAGTTGTTGTCACTTCCCCCTTGTTTCGATCCTTATGCACCATCTACGGCCTAATGTACACACTCCCTTTCTTATGTTACACCTTACTTCACAAGCACCCTCCATACCCAGGCCTTTTCGATGTGTTCGATCCCTTGGCCTCATTCAGTCGAACCACAGTACCTCAAATAGTTTAAAGACGTCGTCGACGTAGGAGGGTGCAGTCGCCGCCTCCCGGCTAACTATGGCGTCCCAAGACTCCGCCTCTACCTCTAGGCGGTCATACCTGCCAATTGTTAGGACGATGATGACTTCCTCGACTTTATCTCCGTAGAAGGGCCCATATTTCAATGAGAGCCTATAAAACTCCTCAGTCAACCAGGCACACTCTATATGCACCCTTCTCATGGAGTCGGCTACTTCTAAAATGTGCTAAAACCCCCCAAACCACTCGGCTATGAATTCCGGTACCCAAGCCGTTATCCGTACACTTTGAGGTTTGAGTTCCTTCCATCCTCCCATCACAACTCTGCTACTAACTTCGTCCCACCCCTCGTTGGCGAACAGCTTGCCTTCCTTTCGGGTTCGGGCCTCTGCATCCCCTAAAAGCCACATCGGGTCCTGTCCCATTGCTAACATGGTGCAAAACAGGTGCCATCCATCCTCGGAAAGGACAATCGTTCCAACCGACTCTACCTTGCCTTTTGCTATATCATCCCAACCTTCCTCTTCCCTTATCGGGTTCCAAATCCGCTCTATCCATTCATATGATAAGTCCCGGGCAACCTCAAACCCAATCCAGTCGCACGTGGTCCCTCTCCATCTGTTCCCTGTTGGTATAGGCATTTCTATTCCTCCTCTGAGTCGTCGTGGTTCCCAGCCTTTGAAGGGGTATTCCATCATCCTTTCTTCTCTAGTAATCTTCCATTTCCTGCACAATACCAGACCACCCGTCCTTCCTAAGTTAAGTTTCCCCACCCCTCGCAGAAGTCCCAATTCTCTATCTCTTCATCTTCGTCTTCATCACTGAAGTTCTCCTCCTCGTCATATACCAACTCCCTTACCCCATCTAGAAACGTCTCCCGTAGTGCCACATTCCTGTAGACTATCCCCCAATGCTTAGCGCTAGGGACAAAGATATTGTCTATGCTAAGGCAGTTTAGTATCTCGGCCAATTCTTCCGCCCAGTTCCCCTCGAACGGCCCCATCTCTACCGATAACAAAAAAAAATCCTGCCTAGCGCATTGGTATAGCCCGAGGTTTGTCATGGACTGGCATATCCGTACTAGCCTGCTCCGGGTTTCGAAAACCGCGTCCACTAGGAAGGAGGGCAGCACACATCGCATGGTTCTCACGGGTCGCCTCATGCTTCCTCTATCCCCAAGTTCCACCTGTGCGTCTACCTTTTCCATTTTCATTTCCCTCCGTTGACATGCAGCCCACACAACCTCTGCTTCTGCCTTCCTAAACAACTCGTCTGACGTATTCCCGAGTGCCAACTCTATGATCATAGCTTTCTCCCCATCTTGCGACAAGTAGACCCACCTCCAGGTTTCGAACGTCCCTCGGAATTCCAAATCCATTAAACTTGGTGACAACCTCGTTAAGCTGACATTAGTCCATATTGTTTCTATCCAAAGGAAAGCATCCACTCCTTCCAGCATTACCGTTTGATACGCTGGTTCAAGGTCCATCCACGTTCCATTTTCCGGGAGGACAACCGATACCCCATCCTTTACATCTACTGGCATTTCCGGGCCACTAGTATAGATCGGGGAAGGCAACCATCGCGCCATCTTGTTTCCAGCACCCGACCCCTGTTTTCATAAAAAGACACCAACCGTCCTTTTGGTCAGGTCAACCCTTGTTCTAGATGAGAATTATTTCAGACCCCTCATCAAGGTCTCCCTACTTTACCTCCCCATTCCTAAGTACCTCCTTCCCATAATTCCCTCGGTCGGCCATCCATTTGCCCACATTCTTTCTCTTGGTTCCATTCCAATCGACCTCTATCCTCCTTCCTCCCGATCATCTCTCACTCATGCGGACTTAGATGGGAGGGGGAATAGACTTAGAAGAGTACCCATCCAACAGTCCAATCTCAATCAATTTTTACAGAGGGAGAACAAATAAAAGAAAATCAGGCAACCTCACATACGGGCCTCCTCACCGGCCATCCCCAATATGGTCTCTCCGCTGGTACTATCGGTAGAGTTTTATCCCATACCTCAAGCGCAGCTCAACCGTCGCGAGTGCGGTACCCAGGTCTCGGCAAGGCATTCGCCCTTTCCTCCTTACCCAGAATACCCCATCCCGTCTTGCCGCTTTGCACATCCATACCGACACCGANCCTCCTTACCCAGAATACCCCATCCCGTCTTGCCGCTTTGCACATCCATACCGACACCGAGGGTTACCTCGAGTGCCTAAATACAGGGACAAAGTTAGTCGTCCGGACATTCACTTCCATCGATCCGACAAGAATCAGCCTTTCCCAAAACCATGCTACGAGAGGCCACTAATCGCTTCCGAGGCTCCATCTTTGTCCGCACGCAGTGGTACTCTCTCCGCCAGCCAACAGGCTAAGGCCCGCCTGTGGAGATTTCACACCCCGCCCAACAGATCCTCGAACCGAAGCCCGTCATCGCTCGAACGAGAATGCTACTAATCAACCGACGTGACAAACTCTCGTCCGACAGCTCGGTGGCCTGACTTCCACATACGAACATGCGGCAGCCTACAAAAGAGAACGACGTTTCGCAACCCGCACTGGCCAGTGCAGACCAATCCTTT